>JADLZK010011779.1:0-422362 GCA_015847255.1 Hyparrhenia diplandra
AAACAACTTTTAATATTTATCATACTAATTAAGTATCATTAGAATCATCATATAGCTACCGATTTGAAGTCATAATTCGACAATTTTTTTCTATAAACTTAGTCAAACTTAAAGATAGTTTCACTTTTGGCTATGTCTAGAATTTTGTCTTTTTGGGGGGTTATGTAGTAGTACAAGCATAAGGAGTTAAACTGTAAAAATGATGTGTCAGTTAAACCAGTGAAATTGTTAATCATGTACAGGTACAGCCTGAAGAAGCAGATTCATAAGGATAGGGGAATAGACCAAAATTCAACTCCGTAATCGTGTCAGATGAACAAAGTGAATGGTTCTACAGAGCACATGCAGTTTATTATTATACATGAATGAAATTAGAACCGATGCAGATACAGTGAGATTTTTTAATTCAACCTAAGCCTCTAGATTTCTTGTCGAGGATAACCAGCACTACATCCAGCTGAGGTATTTTTTCTGGTGATCCAGACTGCGGCTGGCAAGACAAGTGAGGAATCCCTCATTCACATTTCAGCTAAGTAAAAGTATTACACGCCGATGCTCCGGAATCCTCTCAAAATTTATCCAAAAAATATCCAAGTCTTCGGAAATAACTCAAGCTTCTTGCGCTTCTGCACTTCTGATTTGCTTTCCTCCCTTGCGCAGGGGTTACTTGGTCTTTTGTGAGGACAGCCCCTTTTTACTCCTTCCTTGGTAACTCTGTCCAAGTCCATTGTTCATCTCACCTACAAGTATCATCTTTGTCGCCTTCTCTTCATCATCTGCTTCACCCCTACGGATGAGCCCGTAAGAAAGTCCGTGTCTCTGTCCTCCAGACTGTGGAATGAGATTACAGCAAGACGCAGCCACCCGTCGCTAGGCAGTCAAAGCAGCACGGAGTGAATCTTCTAGAACCTGAGTTCATCATTAACAACAGCAATCCTGAGGGCCTGAAATTTTTGTTGCAGTCTTAATCCAACTTTGCCGCCCTGAAGTTTATCAACTATATCAAATGTCTTGCAAAATTATCATTTTTCGCTTCTTTGAAAGAATACATTTTTACTATATGCTACTTAGGTACGCAAAAATAATAAAATAAAAAACCTGAGAAACTGCAAGCAAAAAGGAGAGAAATATGATAAAAATGAAAACAACACATGGCATTTCTATAAATAGTTAATATTTTAGAAATTAACTGAATTTGGCATTCAAAACAGAAACAAATGAACCTTGGTATAACTTTGACAGTAAAAAAATATAAGACATTCAGTGCCAACATTGTAGGAAGATCACACATACCACTTGAGATAGTACACACATCCTTTGGATTAGTTTGACAAGATCCCCAGTAGACTGCAAAACGCCCATAGTCCGGCTTTTAACAATTTGCTTCTGAACGGATTGCCAGTTGCTTTCCCTCCCCATATTCACGCAGGATCGCCCAAGTTCAAGCTCCGCCAAGAATTCAAAAATGTCCCTCTGCTCTTAATGTTGCCTGTCTAATTTCATGTATAGCAAGAGTGGTACAACTTGAAGACAAAACCAAAGTTTATCTGAACTTTTTGGACATAGCAACTGTTTAGTGACTTCTAACATGAATTGACACAACCATTCTTTCTAACATGAAATGATTTTATGCTTCCAGAGAACTGGGTGAAAAGGTATGGATTTGGGCTTGTTCCTCTTGAAGGTAGTGGCTATGGCAAAGAATTCTAAGCTAATTCTATGGCAGATGAGAAAAGGGTCATGCTGAAGAAGATGAAGGATCTGAGGAAGATGACGAGTGTTGCGTGCCTCGCCAGCTTCAGAACTGATGCATCAAGGGACTGGCCCCTACTTCCTGGAGCTTCAAGATGGAGATGGCATGATGAGAGCCTCTGATGTTATGCTGCAGGGCATCGATATCTGAAACTAAGATGGAGAAGCAAATGTTGTGTTGATATTGAGATGGATTTGTGCTTAACTCTCAGATTGGTATGCCAATGTAATTTGTTTAAAAACTCGTCTTTGACTTCAGTTAAAAAGACTGGGATTTTTCCCTAGAACTCTAAAAAAAAAAAAAAACACCTCAGTATTGCAGGAAGAAGAAATCTTTTGAAGGCTAATTATCATATGAGTAGAATGAAGATTCAACCAGAAAAGACAAGCAAAGTAACACTGACCTTAGGGTCCATAAGCATATCCAGAGGGCCATCCTGAGAACACCGAATCCCCTATTTGATCTATTCACTGATTAAGTAGTAACAAGATGAAATGTGAATCAGCAAAACAGGAAAGTTCTTGCGAAGCCTTGCAAATCACTCTTTTCATATCTTTAACTTGACAACTGACCTGCATGGATGACATGCCAAGGTCAATGAGGATACCGGCCAACTCCAGAAGAGCCAACCGCTAGACTCTCATCCACGCTTACCGAGAACTTGCTTGATGTACTTGAAGTTCTTGACATGAGTGTAGGCACGCAGCGTCCCCGCAAGATATCGATATTTCCCTCATGCGCTTCCCTTTCCCCTACCTGGCAAAGGAAGGCCTCAATGTGCCCACGGCCAATCTCCAGGGCGGAGGGTCGACGTCCATGCCAATGTACAGCTCCAACTCCGTGCGCCTCCATCATCTACACCACAAATCCCGAGAGGCATTCCGTCAAACAAAAAGCGGGCAAGAGCACTCAACAACATCGCATCGAAGACGTCGTGGACAGTAGCATCAGAGGCCACCCTGCGACAGAACAAAAGCAATGAAAGCACGAGAGGGAGCGAGTGGATACGGACGGCGAGGGAGTCACTGCGGCGCCTAGGGTGCAGTCGACGAAGTTGAGCGGGAGCGGGCGGGGCCGGCGGAAGGCGGCGAGGACCTCGCCAAGCAAGACGGGGACGTGGTGGCGCGCTTTCGGCCGCAGGTCGGACGAAGGCAGGCGGAACGGGTGCGTTTGAGGTGCTCCGCGCCTGCCTCCGCTGCCGCTCGCCGCCCCTGCCCGCCTTCGCCTTGGACTTGGTTTTCCCCGTGGCCTTGCACGACCGCGTCATGCTTTTCGCGGCGGTGTGGGGTCGCGGCAACACCGGCGACGACAGGGCGCGCGTGAAGGTGCAAGGAGAAGAAGCGCCAGGCCCGCCGCCATTGCCGCCGTGGCCCGAAGCGGGCGCGGCGTGGATAAACTCGCAGGGAGAGGGAGGGAGCGCGGCAGGGGTGTCCGTGCACCGTGCGATGCAGAACGGATGGTCTGGGATAGGCACAAGTGGTGGTCACTGGTCACTCGCACTCAATCGCCGGTTTCAGCTATAGGAAAAAAATTTGCATAAATTTGTTCCAAACAGAGAAAAAGAGACAGATACATAAAACCCTCTCTGTCTCTATCCCAACTACTACCTCGATATCATAAATTTATTACTACCGATTTATTTAATGTCAGTTGTTCTCATTACAAAATTTTATTACCAATAGATTCAATACAGGGCAAATCAAAGAATTCATCCCACCCAAGGGTTGCAACGCAGCCTACGGAGCCTATATGTTGTTAACCATAGGCAAAGGATGACCGAGACCTTCGTCATAAGATATCCATGTGAAGCGGTCCATCTTTACCTACCAATCCTATAATTCAACCATCCTAAGCTTTCACCTTGGTGTGGGAGTGAGGAGAGCAACCCTGCATACTTCCTATCCTCTTTCCACAAAGTATACCTGTACAGAGGCAACTTCTATTCATTTGCGGCGACTTCCGCCACTCTTTGCCTCATCATTTCATTTACAGCAGCCATCCTCCTGGAATCAGACTGCTGTTGCAACCTTCTAAGATCCTCCTTCAGATCCCTGTGCATAGTTTACCACAAGTAATCAGGTTTATTGCAGATGGCAACGCTATACGAGTAAACATAGAAAGGATATGTATATCAAAAGAGGACGTCAACAAACCTGCACTGCGGCACATTGCAATCTGAATCTTTGCAAGCTCGGGCATGGAGTTGAAGCATGTACCACATTTTCTTGCAAAGGACACACCCTCCTGAAGCACGTGTTTTGCACTGCATCTCATGACGGAATAGTCCCTTGACTTTTCGGCAGTTAGGATACTGGCAACTGTCAGAGCAGCAAGTCGACACATGTACCAGAAGATCAAGCATCTTTCTTAGCTGCAGCATCATGAAAAAGAAAATAGATTTAGGCATACTGGAATGGTTCTAGAAAGTGGAATTGCCACACATATAACCAAACTTAAATCACATCTTTTAGCAATGGTGGAATAAGGGCATAATATTAGTGGTAACAACTAAAAAGAAGGCTTACCTGCTGAACACACATTTGCCGAGCTTCTGCGTTTTGAGCATCACGGTCAGCAGCTGATGGATGGTTTGTTAATTTGTGAGGATGAGTAACCGCTCCTTTTTGGTAACAAGCATTGCACACATCAAAATCTGGACAAATCTGACACCGCCAGCCTTGACCAGTTTCAATATCATGACAGCAGACATTGCACGTAGTGACAAATGTTGGTGCAGTTGGATTGTGTAGGTGGTACAACACCATCATTGATGAATGCTTTGCGCGACGAAGTGTGTCATACTGATAATGATTTCCTTGGCAAAGACTAAGGAATGCCTGCCTGGTGTCAAAAAACTCACTTTCTAAGATGTCATCTCTATCTTTGGTATCTTTGGGCACCCCAACAATATCAACCTGAAACAGAGAGAATCAAGTCATATATCTTGAGAATCTATTTCCTCTAGTTTTATACTGAGAATGAAATAGGTATAGTACCGGATGGAGCATATGTGTGTCTCTACTATTACTCGGGTGCCTCTCCCTGTCTTCAAGTTGTTGTTCTGCCTCATAACACCTACACCGATAAAATACTCAACTTCACCGAAAGAACTTAAACAAGCTATTATTGAAAGAAAATTAGATGGTCCCATTGATTTTCTTTCGTAGCCCATTTTGCTACACTTCATTGCTATCATTCTCCCTATTATTGTCGAGTTTAAAAGTCTCCAAAGGAAGGTTTAGTTGAAGAGTCGAAGTATTATTTTGGTATTTTCTGAAGTAGAGGTTGCGAAGGCACTACCCTCTTGTGGAGATCATTTTCCATGTCGACATGTTATTTAAAGAAAACATCGGCATTATTGTTCAAGAGTTGCACATTTCTGAAATCTTCAATTTTGGATTTTGGATGTATTAGTCTCTTTTATTTTTCAAGTCTAGTGCATAGTGCAAACTCTTCAAATACAACAACATTGCATTCTCGTTGCATTTGAGAGGGAGCGATAAGTATAATAAGGGTATTAGTGTGATAGTCTAGGGTTTCTCTAGCAATGTTCTCAGGTCGTCCGATTAATCGCGATTAGTCATCCTGGTCAGTTTGAGCTGCTCGATTAGGAGGTCTGACTTGGGCAGCTCGACACTAATCACGATTAATCGTACGACCAGGTCATGGACGACCAGTTTTTTGTTTTTCGGCCTGTTTAACTGGACTGGTATGTGGGCTGCTGGGCTTGCAGCTTGGCCTGTTAGGGTTAGAATAGATAGCAATGAGGCACCCAAGGAGTCACACTTTCTAATAAGTCACCAGCTAAACACTAATGCAGTCTTGATCCTTCCTTTATTGTGTATGATATAGTATATAAAGGTATATGTCCTAATATGCATGGACGACAGATGGATGACCAGGGTCGACCAGGTCGACGATTAATCACGATTAATCGTCTGGTCGGTCTCAGGAT
This sequence comes from Hyparrhenia diplandra, assembly GCA_015847255.1. NCBI lineage: Eukaryota > Viridiplantae > Streptophyta > Magnoliopsida > Poales > Poaceae > Hyparrhenia > Hyparrhenia diplandra. Next base: position 5,709 of record JADLZK010011779.1, read on the forward strand.
GACCAGGTTCGACAGCCGACCTGAAATCATTGTATAGTACTATAGTAGCCATTGGGCCTCAATATCATCGTCCAATTCAGTCTCTATTATTTGTAACAATATAGCCATCCACAACATAGAATCAGATGGAAATTGGCAAGAGCGGAAACAAAAGTTTGTACATGAGGGACAAAAGTTCAAATTTTTACAGTTCAAACAAAAATCTGTAGACCCGAGGCAGAAATTGTTCTAAACACCAAGAAACGACCTGAGCAAAGGAAAAAAACTCTTCCGAGAAAAAAAGGGAATTTTTCTGAGCACCAAAGGAAAATGCTCCGAGCAAAGAGAGATGTTCTGAGAAAAAATGTTCCACCAAAAAAAAAAAAACAGAAATTGTTTTTGTCACAAAAAACTGATCAAATATTGATGAAAAAAAAAAATTGTGCACGAATAAAAATGTTACGAGCAAATAAAAAACATTATAAACAAGACAGAAGTGTTCGGATGAAAAAAATTGTTTTGAGAACGAATTAGAATGTTCAATGGAACAATGAATTAAATTATTGGAGCCAATCCACATATATAGTGAATGCATGAGCCAAAAAAAGATAATTATAAAGTATAACATGGTGGAAAAATATATAGCTGGCTGGATAAATCATAAATCAAACATGTGCAATGCACATTGGTCAAATGTCGCCAAAGAAATCAACTTACTTGTCACAGATGTAAAAGCTTCTGCATTGATGACAAACCCAACGTCTTCCAGACAACATAAGGATGCAACAGTGACTACATGAATACTGTAAATGGACCATAATGAAATCTTCCTTCATAGGATATATCGTTTCGCCAAGCTGCATACACAAAATGGAGAATGATAATGTGTCACCCAAGTAATAATACAAAATTCAACGGAAGGAGGAAGAGTATTTTAGAGTTTAGACTATATTTATGAGAGCCAGAATTACACAGAAATCACAAAGATTACCATTTGCATCAACATAGCATCCTTGGAAGCATTCCCACTGAGATCGGTGTGGCCAGCAGCTCTAAGAGCTCTTTTCGTATTAATCTTGTCTGTCTTACTCTTTGTCTGAACTTTGCGGTCATCTTCCTGACGAAGTTGATTGATCATATCTTCTGCCGCTCCTGGCCAATAATCTCCATCCAAGTATGGCAAACGAGCAGCAGTCACATTAGCCTTGCATTCCCCCATAGTAATGAAGAAATGGTCATAGAGATTTGTCAGCTCAACAACAATTTCCTCCTTAGAAGCTTTCCGAAGCATAGATAAGAACCTGGGTGTAAAAGACATTAGAACTAGTGGAGGATCTAAAAGCAACAAGACCAATTGGACATCTAAGGCTTACCACTCATGCAGTTTATCAGATTTCGGAGTCTTTTGAATCTCAGGATGGCAATATAAGATGTAATCTTCACCCTTCAAAGATGGGCAAGCCCATATGTAACAACTTGTAAACCCCGCAGTTTACAGTATTCAAGATATCCTATCTGTAGAGTGGGGACAGATTAGGCCAAGAACAAGTGCTAGCTAAAAAGGAAGAAAAAATACCTACAGATTTTTGATCAAAACCTGGTAAGGCAATAAATTCTTATTAGTCACAAAAAGTAAGCATGGATGGTAAATTACCAGAATTTCATGATACACAAATGTACGCAAGGCCTCTCCAGATACTGTTCTAATCTCAGGTCTGAAGTACTTAACAGAATCCAAGTATGACAAATAAACACGACGCTGGTTTGGCAAAGAGCATTCCGCACCAAATTCTTGAGCATACATTCCAAATAGACATACTTCCACACCTTCTATTTTCTGGAACAAGAGAACAGCCTGCCCAACATTTGATAAACATACAGTTGCAGAAATTAGTGAGTGTGACTATAGTTCATGCTTGACAAGAATGAATTCTTACCTTGGACTTGTAAGCGAACTCTGTAGGGTAGTTGTCTTCTTGAAAGATTTCCAAAAAGCGTGGCTTAACCTCCAGCTTCTTATCCACTGATGAAACAACTCTGACCACAAGTCCTTCCGCGCCAGGAATCTAACAAGTATAAGGCATAATTAGAAGTGAACTTGATGGAGTGAAACGACATCATGCCAGGAATCAAACTTGATGGAAAAAAGAATAAGTGTGACATAATGTTTTGTACATGAAAAAAAAGAAGTACCTGGCAGTACAAGGAAAACTAGCACAAAAGTAAATAAATATTTTTTGCCTGCTATCTACCGTGTCATCCTCTTTAGCCCAAATAAGAAACCTAACCACTTCACAAAAGCATGCTCTGCATCAATACATAAGAAAACCTGTTTATGTGCAATGGTTCTTGTCCACTTCATCTATAAGGTGATGTTTGAAGCCGCTAGCCTATTTGCTATCTGCAGTTTACTTATATTCTCTTATTGATATACAGCAGTCCCACCTTCAAACTAAAGGCTATTACTATCTTTGTAAATAAATGAGAAAGAATGTACCGACAAAAATATAAAACTAATGCTTTCTTGATTGCTGATTCATAAATCTTTTATCTTAATCAGCAAAGCCCATTGTGCTAGAGCCTCCAAGCTTCACTAAAAAAAAACTGCCTTGCCATATTATGGATTGTCAAGAACTAAATAATCAGGTAAATAAACAAAGCTCATTGTGCTAGAGTATCCAAACTGCAACAAAGAAACTGCTTGTTGATTTGGTGTCCATCTTGTAGTTCTTCATATTACAAATCTACTCGAAGAATAAATACCCCAACTTCTCGCGAGTTATACCAGTAAAGAGAAGTGCACTCAGGGGGGATGTCCCCTTATCAGTCCGCGTTCGAATCCTGGTACATCCTCTTAAGGCAAATCAGAGTTTTTTTTAGCAGAATGACCGCAAATATATGGGTCATGTGTTCAGATTGTTTTATTTGGCACCAATATCACTAACCTCATCGATATTTTTGCCAGCAGCAGCTGCACGGTCCTGTTTCTCCTGCTTAAGTCGTTTAAATAGCCGATCTTCTATATGATCACTAAGAACAGTTCTCGGCAAATCTTCTGCCCCAAGAACAGCACTCTGTGGTAAAGGTTTGCGCAGCCCGCGCTTGACCTCCTCAACATAGCAATTGGGGCAAGTATATTCAGCTTGTCCTCCATCGTTCCTTCTTCCATTAAATAGAGCACAAATTTGATGTTGCCAGCATTCACATTTGTCGCATTGAACCCACTGCAGAATGCATTATTTGAAAATGTTTAGCACAAAAGAAAAATATCAGAAACTTTTGTGCTTTTATGACACCACCGTATCAATGGAACAACAGAACTTACCCATTCTTCCATTTCCTCATCATTTCTTTTTTTCTCAAACTTTGCCTTGGGAAATGGTTGACCTTCAACCTCAATAGTCTCACCACGAGACTCATTGTAACAAGGGATACAGAAATAATGCCGTGTATCACCAGCACCCACAGTGTAGTATGGTGCGTTTCGCTTTATCCGAGCTCCACAAGGAGAACAATATATTGGTGGAGGTTCAAAAGTAAGTTTCTCTACTCTACAGAGCTGGCAAGAGTTCTCATTCTCCGAGTGACCAATAGCTTGATTCTTTTCAGCTTCAGCCTTACTCTGCAAATGATGGAACATGTAGAAGTTAGCTCCTCTCAAAATATACATTGTATGGTTAAGGCACAAATTCCACCAGAAGCATTATAAAACAGAAGTATAAACAGAAGTTTTAGGAAAGAAAAAAATGTGGTATTTGCAAAACAGTACTAGGATAAAGATCATTCCTAATTTCTGACAATGAGAGGGTAAAAAACTTTATTTGTTAAGAAATAGTAACACAAGTTACAATGTCTTAGAAGCTGAGAATAAATTCCCGCAAGTCCCATCCATCTCAGAAAACAAGGAGTGGACTAAAATCTCATTTAGTCCCTGGCAGGAAAAGAGTTTTTTCATTTAGTCCCTGGAGACGAATAACAAATTTGCTACCCATTGGTAAAAGCCCTTCATAACCAAGGATCATGTTGGTTTTCAACTCTAGCCTACCCCAGTTACTAACAGGCAAGCCTGAACCACATCTTTCTAACGGCAATGCTCAGTTGTCTATAGCCTACAGTTTATCATTGGTCCAGCAATTTTGTCAAAGGAAATGAAATGAAACTATGCAAGTGGGTACTTTCAGTAAAGAAAATCATACCTGACCAACCCACAGCCTTAGACTGTCAATATGTTCCCTTATTTGTTCTGGAGTGAATAATTCAGTCATAGAAACGCCCTTTATTTTTGGGTTAGACAGTCGCATCAGTTGGATCATTTGTCTCATTCTTAGCCTCAAGGGCAGTTTCACTTGTCTCTTTGTCAACCGATAAGTTTTCTTGCTTGATATGAGAGTTCATCTTACCACCAGTCTGGATATCTTTAGATGGAGCCTTGTAGGAATGTATGGTTCTGCTGTTGATACTTCAACGATGATAGATGAAATGTTATTAATGAATAGTGATTCAGTTGCAGGCTGCGATAATTAACACTGAATGGCAGTTATGGCCGAGTCATATGAACTGCTTCAAGAATTCAGTCACCACTAGCTGGCCACAAATTTTTACTGACAGCTTCAGCACGCCAATCTCCTTGTCAATATCCTGGAGTTCATGTAAGCAAATTATGTGAGTGCAAAAATGTAAAGGCTTCTATAACATTTGCAAGCTAGACCAAATGCTTAAAAATAAAAGCTTCTATAACACTGTAAATGGAAAGCTCGACCAAATGCTTACTTGGAGCAGGTTAATCTGTATAGAAAAATAAGAATAAAGATATACAGGATATTATGGTAACAAAAACAAAACTAGGCCTTATTAACATTTGCACTGTAAACATGTAATTAAGTAATCGAACAAAACATTCGGCTAAAATACCTAAAACATTTTTTTTTAAAAAAAAGCAAATCAAACTTTTACAAAGTGTAATGATACAGTAAAATACTAGACAATACAAACATTACATTTTCAAAAAAAAATATGTAAATGTTCATCTTGTAAAAATCGACATTAACCTAAGCTGTAGATCTGTTTTGGCATATAAGGATTAGACTTGTTGAGTATGTGCTTATTGGAGCTAGAACTGTACAAACAAAAAATCGTCAAACAAGCAGATCCTAGGATTTAGTCAAGAAACAAAAAGGAAAAATTGATCAATAATTAGATCATAAGGAACTAACTAACTTTTCTGATAGTAAGAGCAAAACAATTCAACAGAATTAAATTTATGAAGAACAAATACCGGATTTGAAGAATGTAGACATGAAAGATAGAAGAAAGACAGGATCAGCGGCGTGTAGAGAGATGAGAGAGGAGCGGCGGAGAGAGAGATGAGAGAGAGGAGCGTCGCGACGCGGGGGGGGCGGGCGGGGTTGGAGTGTGGTAGAGAGAGAGGAGAGGCGGCGGGGGGAGAGAGAGACGGACGGGGGAGAGAGGAGCGGCGGCGGGGAGAGATACCAGAGACGAGCGCCGGCGGGAAGGGAGGGAGACCAGAGAAGACGCGGAGATCAACTTTTATGACCAAATTACCCTTAGAGCAGGTATTATAACCGTGTTTCAGCCGGCGTAAGCATCCACGTCATCAGAAAAACAGCACGTTAGGAGAGAAGAACGACGAGCGGCACTAAACTTGTCGGCGACTGCAGCCCGCTACGAGCGAGAAACCGGCGTTTCTTCTACCCTCCACTCCACGCAAAGATCTATGGAGCACTTATCGGTCAACGTGACTAAAATTTGACCTTAATATGTAATAAGAGAATTCCCGTAGCGTTCTTTGCGGATACGTAGAAAGAAAATAATATTTGAATGTTTTTTTTAAGAACACGACTTCACATGCATTATATTAAAAAGAGAAATAGATTTGGATGTAAACTATTGGAAATTACCGTAGAAGTATATATATATGTGTGTGGTTTTAGTAATGCAGGTACACTTATGAACTTGTTATGCAAATACATCAACTAACAATAGGAAATAATAAGAATCACAAAACATTATGGTTAAGTGTATCAGCATATATCACTCGGCAAGAAAATACAACTGATATATGCTTTTGAGAGAATTTGTAGAACAACAACCGGATAGATGTGGATAGATGTAGTCCTGCAAAATAATCGGATTCATAAAAGCAAGGCAAAAAAAAGCTAATGAGGGCAAGAGGCACGTCACAAAACAGCATACGTGATCTGCGACGACCGCTAAGAATGAAGGATGGCCTGCATAAACCTGTGAAAATACTCGTTATCCAATTTACGACAATCAACACATGATCAGCCAGCGGACATGTGGTGTGTGGTATTTTGTCTTGCGAGGATCATAAGATTGGAATAGATCAAGGAAAGTGTGCTATGGAAGAAGAGACGACAGATGGTGAGCGTCTAAGCGATTATTGGTGAGCTGACTGGCCAAAAGCGAGAAAGATCAGGGCATGGATCGAGTATAGAATATAATGACTTGATGAGTCAGGCATTATTCTGCATTGCTCCCTACAACATAAAAAGGGAAGATCTTTATGGAGGTTGACTTTTGAGAGCACTCACCATGACTGAACCCGCTGTGATATGCTCCAGGGAAAGTAACCACGAACTCCCCTTCATTCTGAATGTGTTTCGACACATAGAACCAACCGTTCATCAACCACCGAAGGTGAAGTCATTTGGTAAAGGAAAGAAGCAGTAGAAACACCTGCAGCAGGGAATCCCTGAATCCACGAGCATTTCCGGGGACATCACGGTCGTCTTATCACCCAGCATTGCAAAGATTTCTGAAAACCAATTCCGAAATACAAAATCAAATGACAGATAGTTTACAACAGCAGAGAACAGGGGAAACGATGCAATGCGGTGGCCTCACCTCCCCGCCATACCCATGGACGCGCACCACCTCCTCGAAGGTGAGCGCAGCGTCGCGCGGCACCCCGTACCACGTCTTGCGAGCCCCGTAATGCATGAAGTTGAGGCTGTGCAGGTAGTGGTCCTTGTCGAACCAACTAAACATCATCCCGACGTAGAGCATCGGCGACGTGACCCCGGTCACCTCCTCCCTCACGAAGCGCGGCAGAGAGGCGAGGCTCCTCGCGACGCCGCGCATGTTCCACGTCGTCTCGCCCACATTCGCCGCAGGCAGCTGCGTTGGGCGTGCGGCGCAGGGTGCGAACCCTGAGCCAGGCATGTCGCTGGCGTACTCGACGACGACGGGTCGGTCGGCGGACAAGCGCCAGAAGAGCGCCTCAAGGTCGAGCGGTGAGAGCTGCTTGGAGGCGAGGACGCTGAGGTGGGCGAGCAGCGCCTTCCAGGAGGCGTCGGCCTTGGCCTCGAACCTGGGGAGCGTGTAGCGGTGGGAAGAGAGCCAGACGGGTTTGAGCGCGGGGCACGGGCGGCGCAGGCAGAGGCCCAGCTGCTGGTGGCTTCACCAGGTTGGGGCTGTGGCATAGCTGTATGTGAGAACTCGCCTAGTGAAGATGTAGTAGATGTCTTAAATAAAATTTATTATAAAAATATATTCCATCATAGTTATCTGTTATACTAATTTTGTATTATAATTAGTAATTTTTTTATATAAATTTTCTAGGATTTTATACCTTACAATAAAATACGAAAATTTCAGGGGGTAGGGTTTGCGTACGTGTGTCAATCTGTCCCTAATCTTCTCAAAAAAAAAAAAAAAACTTGTCTGCCCTTGCCCGCTATCCTGTCCGTGTACGATACTATGGTCTGCAGCGATCGGCTCTAGAGGTTTCGGGGAAATATAAAGGTTCCTGATGCGATGCTAGGAGAAAAAAAAAGAAATATAAAGGTTCCTGATGTAAAAGTGCTAGGGAGAAAGATTCTCGGTCAAAAGTTGGAAAGATATAAATTGAAAAATTTGAGAAATTTGGAGATTCTTGATTTAAAATCCAGCCCAAGCTAGGCCTGTATTGGGGTACAATCTTTCTTTCTCATTGGCATTTTACGCTGGTGGATTGGGCCGGGTCGTGGCCTTGCTTCTTATTTTTTTTTTTTTAAAATCAACTTCTTTTTTAAAATGGAAAACAAAATTAGAAAAATCAAAAATTTTTTTACTTGACTGGTCTTATATTAAGACAATTATGGAAATAGAAAAAAAATTAGAAAAATACATTAAAGTAGTTAAATTTTTGAACTACTCTTTAAACCTAGTTAGGTCTTATAAAAAATTGTTAAAATTAAAAATCAGTTGACTTCTCAAAAGCGAGAATTGCATGTTTTTTTTTAAATAGAGGGAGTACCTCACAGCTGATCGTATGCGCATGTGTGATCATTAAATACTTACTATCTTACTGCAGCCAGCAAATAGCTAACTGGTTGTATATGACATGGCAGAGATGACAGGTACTTGACTAAATTATTAAAATTGCTCTTATGTGCTGGAATCGTTTAGGAGAAAAAGTAGGTTGAAGTTGTGCGCATCTCAATGCTCAATGCAGTCTAGATGTTGTGTGGTCTAAACAAACCTAGTGTACGCATGGGCATCTCAATTTTCCGCGTTAGATCTGCAATTGCACGTGAAACTAGAGATTGAGGAATCCTAATGCTAGGGCTGTGTTTAGATAAAAAAATGGACATGTCAAACTTTGGGCTGTAAAAACTTTATAACTTTACAGGTGTTTAGATGTGTTCCAAAATTTGTCCATTCTTCAAATAAGTGGCCACATTCTTCAAAATTCTTCAAAATTTGACCCAAAAAGTTCTGACACCTAAAATCCTAAAACTTCAACAATTCTTCAAAATGACCTGTTTAGATCCATTCTTCAAAAAACGGCCAAATTTTAAAAACTTTTGAAATTTTGAAGGAATCTAAACACAGCCCCTGATCCGTTTTTACATTCTCCGCCCGTTGCAATCTTTGGTGCAAATGGCATTGGCACATGAGTAGATAAAAGAATAACTTAAGTCCTCACTAGCGATTAGATTAATTTTGGTTTTGCTAGTTACATGACTGGCTCGAACATCAAACAGTATGTTCTTTTCACGTCAACTACCGGAGGCGAAAGTCAACAGATATTCTCCAGTGGGGGTTACGGATCCTCTTTTCTCATCGTCAGTGTGGAGTGTGGATCGAATTCCCCTAACAAAAACAGGATCAACCCATCCCGTTCGACTTCGTCCTCCATCTTCCCAAGGACCGAACCAAACTACATTCCCAAGATTCCACAAAACATTGTTTGTTTCATCAAAAAAGAAAGATATACCACAAAAATTTGACAACACAAGAGTACACATATCAATACTTGTTGTCGCCCTCCTGGGCCACCTGCACTAGAAAGTGAGGAGAAAAAAAAAAAAACTATGGAGCTGTACTGCTACAAGAGAGGACATGGAGGATTTACTTTGCTTTATACTTTAACAAAGATGAGTCAAGTCCTACAAAATGGGGGCAGAAATAAACAAATACTTGTCCAATAACGCCCAGCCCTTTTTACCCTTTTTTTAACCTATACCCCCTCTCCTCCTGGACCGAGACAAGAAGAGATTGGAGAGGGGAACAACAGTTACACCAAATGATTTTCAGCAATACACGACTGACACTGTCCAGAGACACCTGTTATACACCATCAGCAGCAAGCAACAACGGGAATGATCAGTTCAGCTAATACAGGGCAAATCAAAGAATTCATCCCACCCAAGGGTTGCAACGCGCCCAGTCGGCGGCGGCGACAACATCAGTGTGGTAAGCAGGGTGTAGCTGGTTAGCACTGGAGGGGGTGCAAACAAACAGTTACAGCCTAAGGTGCACCCTGCCGCTTCAGCTCTTTGGAGGAAGGTGGGTCGGCTCCCAAGCCTATATGTTGTTAACCATAGGCAAAGGATGACAGAGACCTTCGTCATAAGATATATCCATGTGAAGCGGCCGATCTTTACCTACCAATCCTATAATTCAACCATCCCAAGCTTTCACCTTGGTGTGGGAGTGAGGAGAGCAACCCTGCATACTTCCTATCCTCTTTCCACAAAGTATACCTGTACAGAGGCAACTTCTATTCATTTGCGGCGACTTCCGCCGCTCTTTGCCTCATCATTTCATTTACAGCAGCCCTCCTCCTGGAATCGGACTGCTGCTGCAACCTTCTAAGATGCTCCTTCAGATCCCTGTGCATAGTTTACCACAAGTAATCAGGTTTATTGCAGATGGCAACGCTATATGAGTAGGAGTAAACACAGAAAGGATATGTATATCAAAAGAGGATGGCGTCAACAAACCTGCACCGCGGCACATTGCAATCTGAATCTTTGCAAGCTCGGGCATGGAGTTGAAGCATGTACCACATTTTCTTGCAGAGGACACACCCTCCTGAAGCACGTGTTTTGCACTGCATCCCATGACGGAATAGTCCCTTGACTTTTTCGGCAGTTAGGATACTGGCAACTACCAGAGCGGCATGTCGACGCGTGTACCAGAAGATCAAGCATCTTTCTTAGCTGCAGCATCATGAAAAAAAGAAAATAGATTTAGGCATATACTAGAATGGTTCTAGAAAGTGGAATTGCGACACATATAACCAAACTTAAATCACATCCATTAGCAATGGTGGAACAAGAGCATAATATTAGTGGTAACAACTAAAAGAAGGCTTACCTGCTGAACACGCATTTGCCGAGCTTCTGCATTTTGAGCATCACGGTCAGCAGCTGATGGATGGTTTGTTAATTTGTGAGGATGAGTAACCGCTCCTTTTTGGTAACAACCATTGCACACATCAAAATCTGGACAGATCTCACACCGCCAGCCTTGACCAGTTTCAATATCATGACAGCAGACATTGCACGTAGTAACAAATGCTGGTGCAGTTGGATTGTGTAGGTGGTACAACACCATCATTGATGAATGCTTTGCGCGGCGAAGTGTGTCATACTGATAATGATTTCCTTGGCAAAGACTAAGGAATGCCTGCCTGGTATCAAAAAACTCACTTTCTAAGATGTCATCTCTATCTTTGGTATCTTTGGGCACCCCGACAATATCAACCTAAAACACAGAGAATCAAGTCATATATCTTGAGAATCTATCTGCTCTAGTTTTATACTGAGAATGAAATGGGTATAGTACCGGATGGAGCATATGTGTGTCTCTACTATTACTCGGGTGCCTCTCCCTGTCTTCAAGATGTTGTTCTGCATCATAACACCTGGACCAACAAAATATGCAATTTCACCAAAAGAACTCAAGCAAGAATTATATAGTTTATGCGTCTTGAAAAACTGTTCGATAAAAAAGAAATTGTTCTAAGCACTAGGGACAATGCTCCAAGCAAAGAGAAATGTTCTGAGAAAGAAAAAAGTTCTAATCAAAAAACAGAAGCTGTTCTAATCACCAGAAATGATCAAGGGAAAACATTTTGATGAAATAAATATTATTTGAACACCAATAGTAAATTTTTTTAAAAAAAAATTATGAGCAAGACAGAAGTATCCATGAAAATAAAATGTTAAATGGAATCGTGGTTAAATTATTGGAGCCAATTCACATATTTAGTGATCATATGTGCCAAAAGAAGATAATTATAAACTGGTGGAAAATTATATAGCAGGATGGATAAATCATAAATCAAACATGTGCAGTGCAGCATGGTCCAATTATGCCAAAGAAATCAACTTACTTGTCACAGATGTAAAAGCTTCTGCATTGATGACAGACCCACCGTCTTCCAGACACCATAAGGGTACAACAGTGACTACATGAATACTGTAAATGGACCATAATGAAATCTTCCTTCATAGGATATATTGTTTCGCCAAGCTGCACAAATAGAGCATGGTAAGTGTGTTTCCCAATTAATACAAAATTCAAATAAAGATTAGGGTGAGTAGTGAAACAGGAGTATACTATAGAGTATTTAAGAGAGCAGGAAGTACACAGAAATCAAAGAAGCTTACCTTTTGCATCAACATAGCATCCTTGGAAGCATTCCGCTGAGATCGGTGTGGCCAGCAGCTTTAAGAGCTCTTTTTGTAATAATCTTCTTTGTCTTACTCTTTTTCTGAAGTTTGCGGTCATCTTCTTCTTGTCGGAGTTGATTGATCATATCTTCTGCAGCTCCTGGCCAATAATCTCCATCAAAGTACGGCAAGCGAGAAGCAGTCACCTTAGCCTTGCATTCCCCATAGTAATGAAGAAATGGTCATAGAGATTTGTCAGCTCAACAACAATTTCCTCCTTAGAAGCTTTACGAAGCATAGATAAGTACCTGGGTTTAAAAGACATTAGAACCAGTGGAGGATCTAAAAGCAACAAGACCGATTGGACATCTAAGGCTTACCACTCACGCAGTTTATCAGATTTCGGAGTCTTTTGAATCTCAGGATGGCAATATAAGATGTAATCTTCACCCTTCAAAGGTGGGCAAGCCCATATGTAACAACTTGTGAACCCCGCTGTTTACAGTATTCAAGATATCCTATCTGTAGAGTGGGGATAGATTAGGCCAAGAACAACTACTAGCTAAAAAAGGAAAAAAAAAACAGTTTCCTGTCATATGGTTTCCTACACAGTTTTGATCAAAACCTGGTAAAGTCACAAAAAGTCAGCATGGATGGTAAATTACCAGAATTTCATGATACACAAAAATGCGCAAGGCCTCTCCAGATACTGTTCTAATCTCAGGTCTGAAGTACTTAACAGAATCCAAGTATGACAAATAAACACGGCGCTGGTTCGGCAAAGAGCATTCTGCACCAAATTCTTGAACATACATTCCAAATAGACATACTTCCACACCTTCTATTTTCTGGAACAAGAGAACAGCCTGTCCAACATTTCATAAACATACAGTTGCAGAAATTAGTGAGTGCAACTACAGTTCATGCTTCAAATGACAAGAATGAATTCTTACCTTGGACTTGTAAGCGAACTCTGTAGGGTAGTTGTCTTCTTGAAAGATTTCCAAAAGCGTGGCTTAACCTCCAGCTTTTTATCCACTGATGAAACAACTCTGACCACAAGTCCTTCCGCTCCAGGAATCTAACAAGGCATAATTAGAAGTGAACTTGATGGAGTGAAACGACACCATGCCAGGAATCAAACTTGATGGCAAAAGAATAAGTGTGACATAATGTTTTGTATATGGAAAAAAAAAAGAAGTACCTGGCAGTACAAGGAAAACTAGCACAAAAGTAAATAAATATATTTTTATAACAAGGTAACTTTGCCTGCTATCTACCGTGTCATCCTATTTAGCTCAAATAAGAAACCTAACCACTTCACAAAAGCATGCTCTGCATCAATAGATAAAAAAAACCTGTTTATGTGCAATGGTTCTTGTCCACTTCATCTATAAGGTGATGTTTGAAGCCGCTAGCCTATTTGCTATCTGCAGTTCACTTATATTCTCTTATTGATACGCGCAGTCCCACCTTCAAACTAAAGGCTATTACTATCTTTGTAAATAAACGAGAAAGAATGTACCGACAAAAAAATATAAAACTAATGCTTTCTTGATTGCTGATTCACAAATCATTTATCTTAATCAGCAAAGCCCATTGTGCTTGAGTCTCCAAACTACACTAAAAAAACTGCCTTGTCATATTATGTTTTGTCAAGAACTAAAAAATCAGGTATAAACAAAGCTCATTGTGCTAGAGTATCCAAACTGCAACAAAGAAACTGCTTGTTGATTTGGTGTCCATCTTGTAGTTCTTCATATTACAAATCTACTCGAAGAATAAACACCAACTTCTCGCGAGTTATACCGGTAAAGAGCAGTGCGCTCAGGAGGGGTTATCCCCTTACCAGTCAGCGTTTGAATCCTGGTACATCCTCTTAAAGCAAATTGGAGTTTTTTAGCAGAATAACCATAACTACATGGGTTATGTGTTCAGATTGATTTATTTGGCACCGTTTCCTCAAAGAAGATCTAGTCTCACTAACCTCATCAATATTTTTGCCAGCAGCAGCTGCACGGTCCTGTTTCTCCTGCTTAAGTCGTTTAAATAGCCGATCTTCTATATGATCACTAAGAACAGTTCTCGGCAAATCTTTTTGCCCCAAGAACAGCACTCTGTGGTAAAGGTTTGCGCAGCCCGCGTTTGACCTCCTCAACATAGCAATTGGGGCAAGTATATTCAGCTTGTCCTCCATCATTCCTTCTTCCATTAAATAGAGCACAAATTTGATGTTGCCAGCATTCACATTTGTCGCATTGAACCCACTGCAAAATGCATTATTTGAAAATGTTTAGCACAAAAAGAAAAATATCAGAAACTTTTGAGGTTTTATGACACCACTGTATCAATGGAACAGCAGATCTTACCCATTCTTCCGTTTCCTCATCATTTCGTTTCTTCTCAAACTTTGCCTTCAGAAATGGTTGACCTTCAACCTCAATAGTCTCACCACGAGACTCATTGTAACAAGGGATACAGAAATAATGGCGTGTATCACCAGCACCCACAGTATAGTATGGTGCGTTTTCGCTTTATCCGAGCTCCACAAGGAGAACAATATATTGGTGGAGGTTCAAAAGTAAGTTTCTCTACTCTACAGAGCTGGCAAGAGTTCTCATTCTCCGAGTGACCAATAGCTTGATTCTTTTCAGCTTTAGCCTTACTCTGCAAATGATGGAACATGTAGAAGTTAGCTCCTCTCAAAAATACATTGTATGGTTAAGGCACAAGTTCCACCAGAAGCATTATAAAACAGAAGTATGAACAGCAGTTTTAGCTAAGAAAAAAAATGTTGTATTTGCAAAACAGTACAGGATAAAGATCATTCCTAATTTCTGACAATGAGATGGTAAAATACTTTATTTGTTAAGATACAGCAACACAAGTTACAATGCCTTAGAAGTTAGAAACTAAGAATAAATTCGAGCAGGTCCCATCCATCTAAGAAAACAAGGAGTGGACTAAAATCTCATTTAGTCCCTGGAAGAAAAATAGTTTTCTCTAAAGTTACTACATGGCAATACTATATCGTAACCCCATTCTTTAATTATATTATATTATACTATATTATAGACTAGTTAATTAATTAGTCAAGGAACAAAGGAGAGACGAATAACGAAATCGCTACCCATTGGTAAAAGCCCTTCATAACCAAGGATCATGTTGGGTTTCATCTCTAGCCTACCCCAGTTGCAAACAGGCAAGCATGAACCACATCTTTCTAATGGCAATGCTCAGTGTCTATAGCCTGGTGTATAATTGGTCCAGCAATTTTGTCAAAGGAAATGAAATGCGACTATGCAGGTGGGTACTTTTCAGTTAAGAAAATCATACCTGACCAACCCACAGCCTTAGACTGTCAATATGTTCCCTTATTTGTTCTGGAGTGAATAATTCAGTCATAGAAACACCCTTTATTTTTGGTTTTCCTGATTTAGACACAGTCGCATCAGTTGGATCATTTGTTTCATTCTTAACCTCAAGGGCGGTTTCACTTGTCTCTTTGTCAACCGACAAGTTTTCTTGCTTAATATGAGTGTTCATCTCACTGGGAACACCAGGAATCACATTATGCCTTGATGTAGTCACATTTCCATCAATACCGTAACTATTTTTTATGGGCTTTTGAGGAGCTCGTATGTCAGCCTTTGAATCTACCTCTCGTTTCAGATATGCTGCCCTGTTATTGTGCTCAAACTGCTCAGGCTGCGTCTCCTGCAATGCAAAGCCTGGGTTTACATGATGATTGGAGACTAAGATATCATTCTGTGGGCCACTGGATGATGGAGGATGCATCTTTAAACGTTTTGGAACAGACGGTTGATCATCAAATGCTTCAGCTGACACTGGGTCAACATCCATTCTATCACCTTCTATCCCGTTCATGGTTCTCTGAGGCACATTTTGTTGAGCAAGTTTTCTAGACTCAAGAGCTTTTTGCTTAGATGCCTGTTCAGTTGATTGGCGCAAAAACTTCCTTACAACGCTGCACACAGGACATTGCTCATCAACACAAGTTTTATAATGGTGAGACATCGTTTTTGATTTACTGCAGCTCCTGTACGAACAATCTTTCCTTTGACAGTTCTGAAAATGCTTCAAAAGCTCCTGCACCTGAACACAACCATGGAACTTACAACTTCCAACAGGATATGTGCATGTTTTTGCATGAAACAGTAACAGTAACCACTTTATCTGACGGAGGTAATAGATATTTTCAGTGACCTGTTCAGCTGCGGGCTTCGGTACTGCAGGATCAGTTGCAGTGCAATTAGAAAGACGCCAATCTGATGAAAATGGTTGTTGTGCTCCATCTTGCGCCATTGTTCTTTGACAAAAATCTTCCTGTATTTGCTTTTCGAGTGTTGAATTAGTAGTGACAGGAGCCTTGTCCATTGTTTGTGGCTGCCATTGAGGACGCAGCATTTGCTCTGTCTGCGATCCTTTCAGCACATAGCTTACAGCATTGGAACCATCATCAAGCTGCGGATTAGAGGGCAACAATTGCTGAGAACCATGTGAGGCAGAAGGATGGAAATTTTGAGAGCTAGATAGATGACCAAGCATCTGCCCTCCTTTAGCATTGTCAAGAGCATTTCTTTGCTGGTATTGACCCTGGAAGCTTGGAAGGTCAGCAGGATCACTAGCTTGTGAAGATACCAGTTCAGTGTGTGGCAGAGTCCCCTGTTCTGGGAGTTGCATTGAGTGGGTGGAAATCATTTGAGACTGTTTAAAGGAATTGTTCCTTAGCATAGGCTGCTGATGCTGTGGATTTGGCTGCTGTTGATTTATATGATACTGATTTTGAACAAACTGGGAATTAGGTTGCACCTGATGCTGCGGCATTGAGTGCTGGCGTAGTAGTTGATCATGAGTCAACTGTGGTGACTGAAAATTCACCTTTTCTGTTTGATCCAAAACCTCACTTTTTATCTGGGGCTGTTGCTGAATGGACTGAATGTTTAACTGATTGGAAACCAACATCTGATTCATTCTTGATCTAGACTGCAAATTTGCAACATTCATGCTCTGACTATTTGCTGTCGTTAAAGGGGTAGAGCCAGTAGCATAAAAATTGCCAGATCCAGCCATATCAACTGATGCTGCACGCAAAAAAGAAATTGAATTTATTTCATTACAATGCCACAATTTTTTCAATTCTATGAAGAAAACTAAATGCATGAGAAATCAGTCAATTCGAAACAGTAACATGCCAAGCTGTACCGCCTCCACAAGCAAAGATCAATAGGTGTATGCTTAAGAGAACTTTAGACCCCCTCAATTATGTACCGCAGAAAGAAGAGGGATGTCATGTTGCCACTATTTATTTAGAAGAATCACTATTCACTAATAACATTTTTCATCTATCATCATTTTAGTATCAACAGCAAAACCATACATGCCTACAACGTTCCACCTGAAGATATCCAGACTGGTGCTACGATACTAGATAGATTGGTAAGGGCAGTCCCAATGGATAGTTTCCAGGGACTGTTTTCAGGAGACATTAACGTTCAGTAGTAACTATCCTTTACAACCCATAGTTTCTATAGCAGTATCCATACACCGGATAACTTAAGTGCAGCATAGAAAAGAAGGAAACTGTGGCAAACAACTATACGACCTTCTATGCACGGTCGGCAATGTTTAACAGTTATCTGAATAAAAGAACAGTGTTCACACCAGCAATTGTTTGATGTCTAATTCACTGAACAGAATGCCTGTGTTGAAATAGAAAGAAAAAGAACACTTCATGAATAACAGGGAAAGGAGAAAGCAACATGCAATTGGATGAAGGCTAAGATTCCTCGGGATTTTTGCTTACACCAGCAAATTGTGAGACAGCATGCTCAGGGAGCGGTGAGCGCACGCGCTAGCAGCGAGTGCCGGAGCAGCAGGTAGCCGCGCCCGAGCAGCAATCGCGCGGCGGCAGCCGGTAGCTGCGCCCGAGCAGCAAGCGCGGCGGCAGCAGGTAGCCGCGGCGGCGCAGCAAGCAAGCGCGGCAGCAGTGAGCGCGAGCAGCAGCGAGTGATCGATCGAGCACGGCAGCAGCGAGCGCAGGCAAAGAAAAAGTACGCGCAGGGGAGCTGGCGATGCGATACGCCGGCGGCGCACAGGATCCAGATGGAAGAGGAAAGAAACGATTAGTCTTCCCAAAAGGGAGCTGGCGATGCGATACGCCGGCGGTGCACAGATCCAGATGGAGCTGGCGATGCGATACGCCGGCGGCGCACAGATCCAGATGGAAGAGGAAAGAAACGAGTAGTCTTCCCAACACTGTTTTGCCGATTTTTTCACGTCTCAATCCGAGCGAGGACGGCGTGTCATACAGGAGAAACCGTTTCTTTTTTCCATCCTCTCTCTATATTAATTTTATTGCCACATCAGCAATTTGCTTAGTTGTCACTGTAATTAAGATAGATAGAAACTATCATAAATGTCCTATTGGGACTGCCCTAAAAAGCATCACCATCCTCCTCCCTCAGGACAAGCAACACATTACTTATAAGTCTAGCTCAAAAAAAAACGCACACACATTACTTATTAGTCTGGCAATTCCAACAGCAAGGAACTATAAGAAGCTTAAGGTTCTATTTTTCTGTGTTTGCTACCTGTCAAATAATAATCAAACTAGTTAGTTTGGGCAACAATAGATTTTTTTAAAATATATGATATGTATAGTATGGTTCAAGCTTCAGATATAGAATATTGAGACTTAATGATTGATGTCCTCTACAAGCATAATCTCATGTTATGGCTTATAGGACAAAAAAAAAACATAAGATGGCGGTGAAAGAGAGAACACTATGTCAAAAGGCAGCAAGCTTACTCGGTATTCTCTGCTGAGGGTGCTGATTGAATTGCTGCTGCATAGGTTTGGGCGAATTGCCATAAGGGGATATGTTCATATATGCTTCCGGTGCTGTAGTCCTATTTGTTAGCTGCATATTTGATCCATGCACTCCTATTCCACCATTCATGTGTCCATCTGATAAACCATATGCAGATGAGTTGTCCAGCATGCTTGAATGCATTCCAGAATTATTGTGGCCCCCAATATGCTGAATTTGATTGCTATTTTGGTTGCTAGGAAATTGCTTCTGGTGCTGCTGCTGCATATGTGGTGCCACAGCTGACTCACCGTTGAAATATCCAGTTCCATTTGAATAGTCAGGATTTGAAGGTACATTCTGTTGATTACTAAATCCTGGAGTTGGGATCATATGAGGTAGTTGTCGCTGAACACCAACTGAACCCATTGTAGATTGGACGTTATTTGTGGTAGAATTTTGTGGAATGTTGGTATTTAAATGCTGGTACCCATTAGACATCGGACCTGCGTGGAGGAATTAAGAGTGAGCAGGGGCATATACAGAAACTGCCAATACAAAACTAAGAAAATATGGACCAGTTAGGCACTGCATAAGTTTCAGCTTACTGACTTGGTAAAATGTCAAATCAATTTCAAACGACACAGACACCAAAAGAAATTTTGAGTATAAGGAAGATAAGTGACACCCTCAAAGAGGTAAGTCCTTTTTCAGCACACAGGCACTAGATCATGGTTAGAGATCTTCAGCTAACAGCAAAAAGGTCAAAAGGACTATTAAAAATATATGCACCTTGCATCGAGGCACCCATGTTAGCATTCTGAGCAACCATGCCTCCACCAGACGATGAAAGGGCATTGCTGTCCGTGCCATAAGGAATCCTAGAACTTGCACTGGTGCCTTGCGTCATACCAGGGGTAGGAATCATAGTACCAGGCGTAGGAATCATTGTACCATAGCCAGAGGATGATGCAATTTGCCTTGTCATTTGTGGGTTTTGTTGATTGTGTTGGTTCTGAGCGCTCAAGGTCTTAATAGCAAACTGCAATTGCGGCTCAACTGGTCCCTTCATCATATTGTAGTAGTCATTCTGCTCAAACAAGACAGGAACAAAAGAAGAAAATGGCGATGAAACAGAAAGTTTAATTTTTGCTCCCAGAAATATACTTGATCTCTAGTATATCAACAAAGCCTTGCAAAAGATTAAGGGAATGGGATACAAAACCTTGTTTGGGAATTTTCTGTACAAGATCTCCTCAAGCCGCTTTGCCAGTTCTGGCAACCGCTTCCGCCACTCAGCTGATGATTGTTTCCTTCCTATATATTCAAATCTGCAAGAAAAAAAAAATGTCATATACCTTCTATCTGGTGGGGAAAAAAAAAAAAACTGTCACAAACCTAAACTTTGGCTGCTTTTAGGAAGGGAAAGCAATAAGTCTCAAGAAGTTTAAGGAAGGCCAACAACATAAGTAATTCACCGATTGTCGCATTCACAAATATGGCAAGGAATTAAATTTGTAGGCACAAAGTTTTTTTTAAAAAAAAAAAAAAAACGCGGGAGAGCTGTGTTTCATTGTATTATAGAGAATGAAAAGAGGGGGTCCCCAACAGGATCCTCACTCATACGGTGAATAGAGCTGTGTTTCATTGTAGGCACAAAGATTGATATGGTAATAATTTTGTCGGGTCATGTAGACAATTTGGATCTGGCACTTGGTATCAGGATATATGCAGCCATTCAGGCAGCCCGAAGCTCACTAACTCAGTGCAATCAATACCTGACGACAACTCGAGTATTTAGTTAAGTCAACAGTAGTAGTAAATAAACACATACATCTTTTCTTTCATAGCGGTCCGAAACATGACAAACTGCTGGTCCGTTCCCGAGAACGCCGCCATCTCCTGCATTGGCTGGTGCTGCGGCATCCCGTCAGCGCCGCCAACACCAACGCCGACACCGGTGCCAGGAACCTGATTCATCTGCGCTGTCTGCCCAGACATCTGCCCGGACAGGTGGGCAGCCTGCCCCACATTCATCTTGGCGGCAGGCAGAGGCTCAGGTCATCCCGCGCGCGGTAGCTGGACACAGGGCAAACCCATATGAGCAAGAGAGTGATGCCACACGTGGGAGAAGGAAACAACAAAACAGACATGAAAGGAGCACAGCTTTGTTCCAGCACACACACCGCGGCAGCAGGAAACGGTCGTGTATCCTGCGCGGAATCCGGGGCGGGGCGCTTCCCGATTGAGCTGGAGCAGCTGCAGTGTGGCAGCGGCCGCATGTATCAGCAGGGCAGCCGAACGAGTGGAAACGGCGCCCACGCCCGCGCGCGGGCAGCGATCGGCGCCCGAGGCGCGGGGAGCCGGGGCGTGGAGCCCGGCCCGCGAATTGCAGACCCCTAGGGTCGGCCCACCCGAAACCCTAGAATCCCGGCGGGGTCCGCGCGAGGGGGTGCGGTCAGGGGTGACCGCGGCGACGGGGTACCTGTGATTCCGTACGGCGGCGAGCGGCGGCGGCCGGCGGCGGGGAGCGGGTCGAGGATGCGGAGCGGGCGACGCGGATTTCAGGGGGATTTGGGAATGGGGAATTTGTCGGGGGCGGGGGCTCTGCTGCGAGCGACGCGGGGAAGGAGAAGGAAGGAAGGGGGAACGGGGACGAGGAGGAGGAGGAGGCGTCGACCAATCGCGGATCTGCGCGGATTCGGGCGTGGCGGGTCGCTGCCGGTGGGCCCGGGGAAGTGGCGGCTCAAGGCTCTGGTGTGCAGGTGCAGCGCGGGGGTAAATGATTGGGTGCAAAAATAGCAAGCGCCGCAGACCAGCAGTGGGACGGACTCACTCGGGTTCGTTTCGTTACATTACGCACGTGCGTGCGTGGTGCTGAGCCTCGGGTGTCTGAGCTGAGCTGAGGAGATGTGGATCCTTTGGGCGCTCGTGTGTTCCTTTTTTCAGAAGAAGAGATTCAGACACGTCAGTGGAGTCGGTTATAGGACAGCAACGAAATTGCAGCGATGGTCCTTTGGTGGACAAATAGCATCTTTTTTTTGAGATCGTCACTGCTGCTACTTCGGGACTGTGGTAGCCATAACCGACTCCGGGCACACCATTGTGTTGAGCTACTATTTCAAGCCGTATGAGGATAGGATAGCATTGCACGTGCTTCTATTTTCACTTATTATGTACTGGTGATGATGTTTGAGTTACCAATTTTTTTGCGAGTCTTTGGTACGAATAGGTTTCAACTAATTTTTTTTTAGATAATGGATTAAAAAAGGTTTCATCTATTCAGATAGAATGTTTTTCAAAGTATCTCGTAATTTAAAAGATGACTCGCAAATGTTTTGCACGGGGAACAAAATAAAGTTTTTCCTAAACATGACCAATAGGTTTCAACTAATAAGGGTGTTTTTCACATGTACTGTTATACTCCCTCCATTACAAATTATAAGATATTTTTGAAGGTTTTTATATAGTGTGTAGTTAAAACATCTTAGGATCTATTTGAAATGAGGGAAATGAGGAATAAAAAACTAAGAGGTAGAAGAAAACATAGAAAAATATTAGGAATGCAGTGATAAAACATATGAAAGAAAAAACACATGAGTTTTATAAAGATGGATGTTTGGAAACAGATTTATACAGAGTATATATGAAATGAAATGTAAGAGCCAAATAGTAATCCTATTTTATTATCATTTGTTGCATGCCAGTGTTCTCTTCAACCAAGTATGTTGCATTGTCGCTATATGGTGGACCTATCACTCAATAGTGGCCCCTGCTCAATGAGTCACATCAAGTCTGGTTTTCATCTTGTCCATGTACAATATAGAGTGCTCTTCTGTCATCAATTTCCTTCACTAATGTATAGATGCTATTAAACAAATAGTTGCAAGGTGCATACATGGTCATACCGCCATAGATGGCACACCGTGTCTTTTGATGAGCAAGTTTGTCTCCGACTTCACGAAGGAAAATGAACCAAGAGGCCGCGATGAACCTCAAAACATATAGGTATAGGAACCTTTCCTCTGGAAAGGAATCAGTGAATCCTTTGTTCTAAACGCACATCTACATTAGCAAAAACTACAAGAATGCCAATTCCTTTGAAATTCCCTTGATTGAAACACGTCCTTATAATTTAGAATCTTACTATCGCCATCTTAAGCTGCGGTGCACGACCTCTTATCACTACTTTGTACCTCCTTCTTTCATTGTGCTCGACGCCCCTCAACAATCACCCAGACTTATAGTCGACCACCACCATTCGATGATGCTATTGAAGATGTTTCTATCAACAACAACAATGGAACCAACGGCTCTTTGGTAAACTAAGGCACTTTCACAATTGTTTCCTTTATGTCACATGCATTCTCTCCTCTTACTTCTACTAAGTTGGCCTCCAACTTGGCAGAAATTTCGGGGTACTACACATCACGGGTGTACTATGGTGCATGTCTGCTTTTTTTCTTTGATTAGGTACGTGCACGAATGCTCTAATTGGGGAACTTTGTTTGTGACAATGGCTTACGCCACTAAACCAACACGACAACAGATCATGCCATCGGCAACAAACGTCCCTGCACGGGGGGGCTACGTTCTAGTGAAGTGAAGTATGCTACACAATTACCACTCAAAAGAAGAAAACAACATTCAAGCTCACCTTCCAATTGATTCTTCGAACTACTTAGCTAGAGCTTGGGGGATAAAACTAAATGGAGATCCCTCCTCATGATTCCCAAGTTCTTCGATACCACCTATATCAGGCACGTAATAGAGTGAACCTCCATGTTTCACCTTCTAGCCCATGTAAAAGGCGGTGTTTGCATAGTTGACCAAAACAATGGGACCACACAAGCCAAACTAGTCAAACCTTGAGCAAGGCGGTACTCGTAAACACTTGGAAACTACGGTACTCGAACAAGCTCCTTCTCATATCTATGAGCGTGCTCTCAAGGGAGCTTGGAAAGATTATCAATCGTATTTCTGATTCAACCACGAGTTAAAGGTGTGCCTCCATCTAGGACTACAGAATTGGATATATACTCAATGACGAGTACTCAGATGCCACTTGATCATTAAATTATTAGCCCGACGAGCATAAATGTCACTGTTAAACTTGTTGATCCCGTTATTAGTCACTTGATGATGGGCGATTAGCGGCTTGGCATGGGGCAGAGAGGAAGAGGAGGAAGGCAAAACCCGCGCGCCGGCGTTTGTAGCACCCCCCACAGCCCCAAACCCTAGCCGCCGCCGCTGTGAACAGTACCTGCGGGTACTGTACCCTCTCTCCTTCTCCCGATCCCCTACAGCCCATCCACGTCCATAACAATAGGTCAATCTGAATCAAGCAAGAGATTAGAAGGAAATCCCTTCTCTCTTGCCGGCCGTGAAAGCAAAGCCCCCGCGACCGGGCGTTTGTAGCGCCCCCACAGCCCCAAACCCTAGCCGCCGCCGCTGTGAACAGTACCCGCGGGTACTGTAGCACGCCCCTCTCTACCCTCTTCTTCTCCTCGATCCCCTGCAGCCCATCCACGTCCATAACAATTTCACTTTTCACAAGCCTCATAATTCTTTCTTTGGATATGTGATCCAATCCCTTATGCCACAAGAAAGTCAATTTCACATTATGTGCACTTTGTTTTTCCAACAATATGTTCAACATCAAATAGGGATTTAGAAAACATCACCAAGATTGAAATGGTATAAACCACTAATTAAAATACCAGAACCATAACAATATTTATTCTTAACATACGGTGAGCAACCACAAACTTAAAACTTATTAATCACATCCATCTTGCACAGAGACACAAGACTTCTAGGACACTCGGGAACATATAGAGACCTTTTCAAATCCAAGTGTGGACCAGTCTTGAGAATTATTCTATATTCTATAAGTCTTAAGTCTCGATCCTGTCACTTCATGCCTTCATCCTATTCCCATGTACATTTAGGTCTGCTTATGGGTTGGATCACATGGAATTCCTGCATATATAATATGTGAAACATGAATAATAGTAGCACCAGAATCTAGCCACTTTCGGTATTATTTAGTTTTAAGCATATAGAAACAGAATGTATACCTTTCTTTTCGAACCATTTCTTTCTCTTCACACAATCCTTGTTGAAATGGCCAATTTTCTTACAAAAATGGCATCTCAACTTCTTATGGATTTGTCCCTCACTAATATGAAGCGGATTCTTCACCTTCTGTAACACCTAGGAATGCATAAGGAATAAATACATGTTTTAGTATGGATTAAGAAAATTTTATAGAAGGTTGACCGAGCACTTTAAAGAGAAACAAAAGTTAACCTTTTGATTAGTTGCTCAAATTCTCTTCAAAAAAATTAGTTGCTCAAATGAACGGCCAGAGGCCATGAAAACAAAAGGGCTCGTCGAATGCATTCCGTTTGACTTACCCATACACGATGTTCATAGTATGGATCATGAAGTTTCTAAGATCTACTAGAGTTTCAGATTTTTAATGCATGTTTAATATGAAAAAGAAAAAGAAATAGTGTAGTTGTCATATATGGCAGTGCATTGGTGTGTTATTCATGTTTACGTTTGTTTGTATAATGGTGTTGGTACTGAAATTTGTTTCTCATAAGGAGGTTTGCCTTTGGAAAATGCCCAGTTCTTCGCTTGATCGTCGGTAAAGGCAAGTAAACGTGTCGCTGTGTAGTCCACGTACTTTAACTTCATTATTTGAATTAGCTCCATTAAATGCCAGTGCCTCACACTAGCCATATAAAAGGGGCTACTGCCTTGGCTATATTGGCCTGGAGGCTGATAGAGTTGGTGGATGAGGTTGTGCGACTGGTGGTGATGACCGAGATAGGGGCTCGGCTTCTGGAGTTAGGAGCGCCATTGGGAGTGGTTGATGGGGGAACACCCGGATTTCTGAGGGGATCCAACGACCCGTCATCCACAACGAGGACAGTGGTAGAGATGGCAGTCGCAGGCAGGGAATGGGCACTCCAAGGGCGGGCATCAAGAGAGTTGGGTTGTGTAGGAAGGTACAGAAGTGATGGCAATGACGACCATAGATGAGGAAGCTGCATGGGGCGACTCAGTGGTGAAAAACTGAGGCGAGAAGAGATGGAAGTGAGAGAAATGGAGGGAGAACAGGGGGCTGAGGCACAGGTCACCTCTACCTATGGTAACAGCAGCGGAAATCCTTGGAGGGTCGTCCTCTCATTGCTGTTGTGGCCTCGTGCCCATCTCTCTAAGGTATGGTGTTGACTGTGAGGGCCAAAATAGTAAATAGTTTTGGTCTGGTAAAAAATTTAGGTTGAACAAAGAAGACTAAAGTATTAAAAAATAAAGTGCACAAATATATACCAGATTTGAGCTGGATGAAGGTGGTGTCTGCCTTTCCACTTGTGGGTTTTGTTGATTGTGTTGGTTCTGAGCGCTCAAGGTCCTAATAGCAAACAGCAATTGCGGCTCAACTGGTCCCTTCATCATATTGTAGTAGTCATTCTGCTCAAACAATACAGGAACCAAAAAAAACAAAATGGCAATGAAAAGCAAGATTTTATTTTTGCTCCCAGAAATATACTTGATCTCTAGTATATCAACAAAGCCTTGCAAAAGATTAAGGGGATGGGATAGCAACACCTTGTTTGGGAACTTTCTGTACAAGATCTCCTCAAGCCGCTTTGCCAGTTTTGGCAACCGGCTCCGCCATTCAGCTGATGATTGTTTCCTTCCTATATATTCAAATCTGCAGGAATAGCAAAAAAAACAGTGTCATATACCTTCTATCTGGTCGAAGAAAAATCTGTCACAAACCTAAATTTCGGGCACTTTTAGAAAGGGAAATCAACAAGTCTCAAGAAGTTTAAGGAAAGCCAACAACATAAGTAATTCACACATTTTTTTAGACTGGAAAGTAATTCATGTTGGCCCAAACTAACTAATATGGGAGGAAATATGATGAGAGGGGAGAAGGGAGGAACCAATGGAGCTAAATAGATCCTTTATTCAAACTCTTATAGCTTCACACTATAAGGTTACATAGCAAAGGATTCTATCTCAAACTCTCATTCCATCTCATTCTATATCACACATGAGGGTTACATGTCCTTTTATAGGACTTTAGGTCGGTTTGCTACAGTTCTGCTACAGGAACCGACCTTAATTTACAGCTCACATTACCCTGGAAAACAGTTAAGCAACCAGCTGTCACAGCTAGAAGAAAAAACCAATTTTTCTCCATTTTTACCCTAGCAGCTTGCTTGCTGTTTTCCAGCAGTGGTAACATTCAAATTGCATAGCTCTACTAGCAACTAACTAGTACTAGAAACTTCATGGAGCTCCCTCATCCATGCTAATATGCCTATATGACAAGATTAGTCCTAACAATTCACACATTGTCGCATTCGCAATTATGGCAAGGAATTAAATTTATAGGCACAAAGATGGATAAGGTGATATTTTTGTCAGGGCATGTAGACAATTTGGATCTGGCACTTGGTATCAGGATATATGCGGCCATTCAGGCAGCCCGAAGCTCACTAACTCAGTGCAATCAATACCAATCAATACCTGACTACAACTGGAGTATTTAGTTAAGTCAACAGTAGTCAATAAACACATACATCTTTTCGTGCATAACGGTCCGAAGCATGACAAACTGCGGGTCCGTTCCTGAGAACGCCACCATCTCCTGCATTGGCTGGCGCTGCGGCAGCCCGTCAACGCCGCCAACGCCCATCTGCGCTATTTGTGGGTTTTGTTGATTGTGTTGGTTCTGAGCACTCAGTGTCATAATAGCAAACTGCACTTGTGGTTCAACTGGTCCCTTCATCATATTGTAGTAGTCATTCTGCTCAAACAACACCAGGATCAAGCAACCAAAGTGGTGAAACAGCTATGTTTTACTCTTGCTCCCGAAACGACCAGAGCATTGGAGAAGAGAAGGGGAAGAAGGTAGCAATACCTTGTTCAGAAATTTTGTGTACAAGATCTCCTCCAGTTCCGGCAACCGCGGCAGCCACTCAGCCATCGATGGCTTGCTTCGCACATACTCAAGTCTGTCCATACAAGAATAGTTAGAAACCCAGACCCATGTACAATTCAATTCCTAATAAATTTAAAGAAAACACAGTAAGATATACTCCCTCCGTTTCAAATTGTACTTCAATTTGACTTTTCTAGATACATTGATTTTGCTATGCACCTAGTTATACACTATGTCTAGATACATAAAAGAAATGGATCAAGAAAAGCCAAAATGAACTATAATTTGGAACGGATGAAAGATTAATATAAGTGGCAGAAGTACAATAAATCCATTATATTGTCCCTTGGTAATTACAGAAATTAGGAAATAACACTTAGCTTGTGGCACAAAAAGGTTGATATATGATATGACATATATGAGCACAACTGCGCAAGTTACACTTCAGCGAGAGAAGTGCCTCGCTAATCCAGTAAAATTACTCTCTTTAAACCTTTGAGAAACAAATCTGAGCAGAACTAGCTAGTACCATGACTGTGATCGGTAGAGTCAGTAAAAAAAAAAAAACTTACACCCTCTCGCGCATGGTGGTGCGCAGTTGGTCCGTCGGGGTCCGGGATGAGGCCAGCCGTATCCTCCCCGGCTGGTGGTGCGGCTGCCCGTTAGCGGCGGCAGCACCAACGCCGATGCGGTCAATCTGCCCCGACATCCTGGACAGGTGAGGGATGCGGTGATGATGGGAGACCGGATCAGCCGACGACGGCGAGCGGCAACCGTCGACGGCAGCGGGGAGAAGCGGGACGTGGGTGATCTTCCAATCTGGAGCGCCCTCCAGTCTGGGGCTTGGGCTTTGGCTTTGGCCGAGGCTGAGCGACCGAGGCGGGGAAAGCTGCACTCGTGAGACGTGTCGACCGTGGACCGAGTCTACGCCCACAGGGTCGACCGAGTCTACGCCCACAGGATTGGCTCATCGCAAGGTAGGGGTGGGGCCCAGGGGGTGAGCTTCTATCGAGTATAAAAAGATTATCGAAATATAAACGTCTGTTTTTATTTTTCGAAATAAAGTCCTTAACATTTATAGACATAACGTATACTTAGTCTAAATACATGTGCCTAGAAAAATCAAAATGGCTTCCAATTTAGAACGGGAAAAAATCTCCTATGGTACATTACCAAGGTAACCACCTCCTACTGGACGAATATCCAACAGGAATAACTTCACTCGATTACATCAAGCAAGGTAACAAACAGTCAATGACATCAGCTAAATCACTTCTAAGAGATACAGGAAAAACTATTCTGGCGCCGTACATGCTCTATCTCATCAGCTAAAAAACGCGACTGGACCATGGACCAGTAAGTCATCAGGAAAGATTGTACAGATCAGCGTGCTGCGTCAATCTTGAAGCGCAGCAACAGCTCGAACTGGATACAGTCTTAAAGCAACCAGCCGGACAGTGCATTGCCCTGCCTAGCTCCTTCACACTAAGCCGTGGGCTTAGATGATTTTGTTCCTAATGTCTTCTAGCTTCTTCAGAATTTCACCAGGAGTTCTGTCCAGCTCATCAGCAATCTTCCTCTGCATATCAGCTGGGAGGGAGGGATACTGCTCGCATAGATCACCATCTATCACATCCTGTAACAGAGAACACATCAGTAACAGCATCTATCACATCCTGTAACAGAGAACACATCAGTAACAGCATGTTTCAAACTGCATTTGCAGTTCAGCTGTATAACAAGAAACAAACAAATAAATAAAATTCAAGGGCCAATGTGAATGAGCAGCAACCCACATCAGCATGGTTTTCATAAACTACTGAGAGTGAGAGTCTACATTCCACAAGGTGAAAACTTTGACTGGCAATTTCTATGAAAATATATTTGAACAGCGATCTTATATATTGTGATATTACTTTTAAAGTTTTCACGGTGAATCTAGTAGCATAAACCTTACATTGTAAACCTATTTACATTTCTAGCTATGGGTGGTCAAAGTTAAATTGCTTGCCACATGGGAGTAGTAGCTTACAAGAAAATAACTGGCTGACAAAAGTAAAGTGACATTATAGAATGTTAGATCAGTCTTTTCTCAAGCTAACATAATGCACTTAGTGACATTATAGAATATTAGAATCAGAGTATATATATCGCCTGGTTCACAATATGCAGGTGCTGAAGACCTGTGTTGGCATGACATTGAGGACAACTGGACTCTAACTTATAAATACATAATATATATGCATTAATCACAAACAAAGAACATCAATGCCATGCTAGAGAGGCTCCAATATGACATGCAAGTTTATACCAAGTCCAGTGGAAATGAATTTTCATTTGCAATATGGTGCTATTTGTTATGTGTGCAGGGTGGGAACCATCCATTACCCAAGAACTGGGTTCCAATGTTTTTTTCAAGGTTAGACTGCTACAAAGTCAAGACACAACTAAGGCCCTGTTTGGTTACTAGGGACTAGAGACTAATTTTTAGTCCCATTTAGTCCTTAGTCCATTAGTCTCTCTTGAGGTGCTAATTGGGACTACTAGTTCAAATTTTTCAGCCATTTAGTCCTTATGTAGTCTTTGTGTAGCAAATTAGTCCCTTGAGCGAAACAACTTTTGGGACTAATATTTAGTCCCTATATAGTCTCTAGTCCCTAGTCTTTGTGTAGCAAGAATGTTAGATCAGTCTTTTCTCAAGCTAACATAATGCACTTAGTGACATTATAGAATATTAGAATCAGAGTATATATATCGCCTGGTTCACAAATCCAATGCAAGGAACATTTTACCTTCACTGGAAAATAAGCAGATCTGTAGGCCATGTGATCTCTTCCACATAATGGCGGATGCTCCTGGCGGAGATGCATCTCCAAGTGAGAGAAGAAGTCAACATCTTCCCTGGAGGTGAATGCAAGCAGTGCTCCTACACTGCCCATCACAGTCCCATAAATAAGACATTCCCCTCCACCAGGAATCAAAGAGGCCTTCTGCAAACATGTTACAACATCACCAACATGAAACTGTACAATCTCCTCAACTTTGTTAGGGGCACCATTTAACTTTCCTTGCTCCCATTTAATCTTGCCTCCAGTTGGGTCTTCTTCAATCTCATCTGAGATATCCTGAGGAAGACGAGCAAAATATATATTCCCAAACTTATCTGCTCCAGCCATAGTGTCAAAATCTATGTGTTGTGCTGCTGTAAGCCATCTGGGAACACTGTCATCGGCAAATATATAGAGTTGGTTTTCATCTCGTCTGTACTTGCAATAGTGAAACGACTGCAAAAGAAAATGGCACCATAGAGAAAGTATATCAGAAATAAAAGAAGCCAAGGGAAATCTGGTGAATGACATGCTGTCGCATATCTGAACAATGGTCACAAGGAACTCAGTCAGACCAATAATAGAGTCAATCTTATAACAAAATATCAGAAAACACAAAGGGAAAAAACATGAAAATACCCTAGGAGATACAGATACATGTTATATATCCAGTATTCTACATAATTCAAGTATGTCAGATAATTCGCTTCAAACTCTTACACTAGTAAATCACATGCTGTTAAATCTAATTAAATACAAAAAAATGTGTCACATACTTCAAATGAAATCACTGTGAAAGCACATCCATGTGAAAGAACTGACAATCAAAAAATTCAACAGAACTGAGAATTCAACATAACTGAACCAAGATTGAGAGCATACCTCTTGCATATCGCCAACATAGATCCTGTCACGGTAGGTATGAATAGACACTATTGTCCTTGGAAAAAGCTTGTTTTCACATTTTCTGAGCAATTTTCTCTTCCCCAGATCATATAGTCTGAGCACTGAACCAACACCTGCAAGTAATGTCGTCCCTGGAATTGGCACAAAGCAAGAGGTACTTCTTCAACTTGTGTTTTGTGTAGAAGTTCAAGTGACCTCCCTTCGTCCACAAACTTGTAAATGTGGATGAAACCACCAGCAAGGGTCCTCCTTGGCCAGAACTGCAATCCTTGGCGGTGCCAACAGCCAGTAGAGTTCCGTGCTCCTTATCATGGAAATTCACAGTGCAAATACTGACAGCAGCCTCATTTTCCTGCAATTCGAGCAGACAGGTTGTGTCCCTACTCCTTGGATCAAGGATCCTAATGCAGGAAACCCACCTCTCGATTCAGCCTTTGGATAACCATATTGTTCATCAGGAAATGTGTTGCCCTCATCAGCACCATCTTCTTGACCATCACCATTCTCCATTGGATCGCCATTGTTCGCATTTCCATTCTCCGCTGCACCAGAAGCCTCCAGGCACTCTTTCTTAGCAGCTTCTCGCTCTTCTGCGCTGAAAGCACCCTTATCACTCTCAATGACAGCAATATATTTTTTCTTTGGTAGAATCACAAACTTCCTTGGGGTGTATCGCAGAGGGATGGCCGTCTCATTGAAAGTCTCTCCCAGGCGTTCAATGGTGAAAATACGCAGGGCATCTCCTGCAACAGCAACTACACCTTCTGAGCACTGATCAGAAGAAAATGATGCTGCAGATTCAAGCGTATCACAGGACAGGGGTGTCAAGAGAAAATGGCCTTGATGTATATAACCGAGCCAAGGACGGCTGGACAGGCAGAGCATTGCTTGCCTGTGGCTAGCCATACAAGGGAACAGCTTTGGCGGTCTCAGGCCAAGGAATCGAGAACGTGTGTCCGATAGCTGACCGGTAACCATGTCGACATTGGTCGGAAAAGGACACCATTCTGCAAACCAGCATTGAGGAAAAGGTTAGCTGGATAATCTGCACCATCCTCACCACCAATAGAGGCCTGGACTTCCAAGAATAGGAGTGACTCTGGTGCTGATGATACACTCTGGACACTTAAAGGCTGCAGGCAATCGTCAGGGTCCAGTGAGAGGATACGGATGGTGTTATCATAGGATCCAACGGCAAAAGAAATCTTGACCTTTGCCTCCCCTCAGGGACGGCGCAATGGCCAAGCACGCAACATCACCAGACATGTCCTGCTTCTCCACCTCCATGAGCTGACCAGTCATGTCCATCTCAAAATAGATGAGCTCTCCACCACTAAGAGCAATTACCACCTGGAGACGGTTTGATCCAACTTTTTGTAATAGTTTTCTTTCCAGGCGTCCTCCACTCATTGACACGACCATCCTCCCTGATGTGCGGATGCCATTTGGGTGGACCTGCATTAGAGAGTCCTCACCAAGAAGCGTGACTGCAAAGGGAGTGCGTGGTGTCAGGAACTGGCTGTCACTGACTTCTTCAATGGTCTCACCAATAGAGAGCACAAAGCGTGACATTAGTGAAGGACACAACAATGTAAGCATCAAACATGTCATTGATATTCTTCTTGACAGTCCACACAGCAATAGGCTCAGCAGGCAGCATTGATCTGGCCATCTCACTGATGGCAAGGCCAGGCCTCAGGATGCTGGCGTGGGCGTGGACCACGGCCACAGGCAGTGAACAACTGGGGTGTTTCCTCGTCAAATAAATTTGCGACACGCATGTCCATGACTGGCATGAGGCTCACAATCTCATCTATGCGCATGAGGTTCTTCAGTGCCCTTGGCTGAAAGAAAACTGGCTGGAATCCCTCCTCTGTCTCCATCAGTGTTGCAGAAGAGGACTCGACATCCGCATCTCTACCAATATCACGGAACTGGTAAAGTGCATGGTTGCCAAACTCAGAAGCAGCAAAGAGGAAACCGGATCGCAGCACACAGACAGCTGATGTCACTGGTATGGTGTCAAAGTACTTGATCCTGAGCTCAGTAACAGTATCCCCACTATGATCGAGGTCAACCTTGAAGATGTCACCATACTCAGTCTGTAGCAGGAAGAAGAACATACTCTTTTGTTTGTGCGTGGCGGCAGCAACAATGAGGACACCTCGCTCAGCAGGGAGGTCAGCACGGCGTGGAATCACAGCACGAATCTCTGGGTGACCCTGGTTCCGGTACAGCACGAAGTTGTCACAGCACACAAGAACCCCGCTTGGACCGTCACCACCACCAGGTACAGTCACGAGAAGATTGGCACCATTATCAATTGGCTCAGAGACCTTGCGGGAGACATGGTTGAGCCCCAGGTCAAGCTCGTAGAAGGTGAGGAGCTTCTGCGCCTGGTTGGCGGCCTGCCCCGTGGGGTCGCGGTCAGACTCGGCGTACTCGAGCTCGATGGCGGCGAAGACGGGGTTGTCGAAGCCACAGTCGAGCGCGGTGAGGGCGAAGGTGAGTGTGTTAGACTTGTGCGCCTCGAGCGGGGACGAGATGGTGAGGCGCGCGGCGGCGTCGCGGTTGAGGACGTAGACGAGCTTCTGCTTCTCGAGCGCGGCGATGCAGAGCGCGCGGCCCTTGGGGTCGACGGCGCGAGGAGTTGGCCAGGGACGATGCGGCGGCATCCCGACTTGCCGAAGGTCTCCTGGTGGACCTTGTCGAGGCGGTTGCGGTCGGGGAGTACTCGAGAATGACGAGGCGGCCCGAGTCGGAGCCGACGACGAGGTAGTCCTTGTTGGCGCCGGTGAGGCGGAACTGCGCGAGCGAGCGGATGACGCCGAAGACGTCGACGGAGAGGAGCGTGCGGAGGCGGCCCGTCTCCGGGTCCGGGCGGAGGAGGTCGAGCGTGCTGCCACGGGCCACGGCGATCTCCTGCGTGGAGCCGGACCCAGACCCGGAGGCGGCCGACTTCTTCGAGTCCCGCCCGCTGAAGCTGCCGATGACGGCGCACACCGCGCCCGTCGCGCGCTGCAGCGTCAGGCTGTAGAGATACATGGCGGCGGCGAGGCGCCCCTCCTCCTCCGGCGACTGAGGCGGCGGCGGCGGCGGGGTTGGGGGACAAGGGGAGGGAGATCTAGGGTTTTAGAACGGGCGGTGTGGGGCGGGCGGGTGGCGCTCGAATGGTGGGGAAATTCAGCGGCTTATCAGATCGGGCGGAGGCAGGGGTCGAAGGGCCCGAACCGCACCGTTGCGGGCCTTCCGGTTACGGCTTGGTGTCATGCGAGATGCCACCACGCTGAAGTCCTGACACGCTGAGTCTTTTTTTTTTTAATTAGTATTTTTGTTTTTTTTCTCTATATGATTCCTTATTAACAGGCAACTCAAAAAAAGAATAAAATTTGATTACTCTCTCCGTTTTTAAATTAAAAGTCACTTTGACTTTTTGATTCATGCATTAAGTTGGGTATCTAACATATATCTTTACTACGTAAAAAGGGCGAAAGGAATACTACCCTAATAATACGATAATTTTTGATTTATCCGCCGCCCTCACCTCATGCGACCCTCCCGCACTCACCTATTTTTAGAAAGCAGCAATCACCGCTCCTAGACACCCGGCCCTGCCATCCCCTCCCTCCTCATCGGGCGGTAATCCCCTCCACGCTCCTTTGACCGGAGCCCGCGGAACCACCCCCCGCTAATCCCCGAACTCCCTGTCCGCCCCACCTGCCGCGACCACGAGCTCCCTCTGTAGCAGCAACCGTCGGCTGTCATTTGCCTTCCGCCCCTCCCCGCCTCCCCGGTCAGTCTCTTGTCATGCGCTCTCTCCGACGCCGCCTCTTCAGCTCAACCGCCAGGGCCAGGGTACGCCGCCTCTCCAGTCCGCTGCCACGCCGCCAATCCTCTCCGACGTGACGCCCGCCCGACGCGGGGCCTCCTGCCACGAGACGCGGATCCGACCGTGGTGAAGCCGCAAGACAGCCGCGGGTACACCGCGAGACCCTTGGTTCGCCGGATGCCGTACGCCTGCAGCGAGGACGCCGGAGGCCGGCCGCGCCGGGAAGCGAGGACACCAGGCCGTGAGGACGCCTGCCATGCCACTACGCCGTGAGGCCGCGAGTCCACTGGACGCCGGGACGCGCCGCAGCTCGACGACTACGAGGTGAGGGGGCACGGGTGTTGTTCCTGGCAGCAACCGTCGGCCGCCACATGCCCTTGGCCCCTCCACGGTCCGCTGACTGCACGCAGCAGCAGCATCCCTGACGCCTCCAGACAGGCCGAGCGACGGACGCCCAGGCGCCAGGTCCAGCCGGCCAGGTCTCCAGAGGTCGCCTGCCGAGCGAACTTCCTCAATCCTGCATCTGCTGTATTCAGGTTACATTGCATTGTCACATGTATTCAGGTGTTTTTGGATAGTTACATTTTGAAATTGGCTAGCAAGTAAAAATAAAATGGGTAATGACTTTGTTGTTCAGGTCAGGGCGACTCAACTTGCAAGGTCATCTGACAGGTAAGGCATTATAGTACCTAATCTATCTTGGGTGGTATGTATTAGTGTATCTAAATCTAAAATCTAAACCTTCTATATGGGAAACCCCACTAGGGGAGTTCTCTCGACATGCAGGTACGACACATCAGCGTCCATGTCATCAGCACTTGATCCATGCATCGCTAATTCTCGTGTGGAGCTGAGTCGTGGCTGTCCGTTTCAATCCAAGCGCACCAAGAGTCTGATTGCATTTAATTTCATCGTAGTCTTTCTATGCAACTAAAGAGACGAGGCAGCAGCATGTGCATGTCCAAGACGAAGGGGCAGCGCTATCTCCTTAATTCCTGAAACTGATCTCCACCGATGCTACAACATCATCTTCTATGAACTCCTAGCAATTGATGCATCTGGAAACGGCCAGGCAAACTAGTGGTCACCTGAAAACAATATTTATACGGGAGCTCTTCCACCATATTTGCCGGAGAGAAGAAAGAGAGCCGCCCGCCGGTGCGCAATGAGCGAAGAGAAGCCGTTCTACCCCTCCGATCCCGCACCCGTCTTTCGCTTCTTCAACGACTTGGGCCGGGTTCACGATTGGCTTGGCGGGCAGCTCCATCGCCGACCTCCGGGAGCCTCCGCCGGCCGGCAGCGTGGGCTCACGGGCGCGACGGGGCCGTCGGTAGCGAGCGCTAATCATCCACCCGGCCCCGGCGGTGGCCGACGATATGCCGGCACCGGGACGAGGGGAGGCCGTCGCGACCACCAGGCGGTGGTGTTTGGTGCGTACCTCCGGAAGCGGCGGTGCGCTTTGTGGTGCCTCCCTTAGCGGCGAACCCGGTGTCCGTGAACGCCACGCCGCCCGTCGACATCTCCATCAAGAACCCCATCGTGGCGTCGCGCGCGTTCGACCCGAGCAAGACGGAGTTCCCGCCGGCGGGGAGATGGTGGGCGTGGCGTACACGCCGGGGAGGTGGCGCCGACCGCACCGCAGCGCATGGACGTCACGCTCGACGTGCTCGCCGACCCCGCATCTCGCCCAACGTCGCACCGCTGGCGCTCATCTTCGGCCAGGAGTACAACCTGACCAGCTACACGGAGATCACCGGGAGGATCGACGTGCTCGGCATCTACAAAAGGGACCTGGACATCAAGATAAACCGCTCCATCATCATACTGGAGGTCGGGGCCTTCAACATGGTGCAGAGCAAAGCCACTGACTGCGTTGCAAATGTCAGCTGATTTCGGTTCGCTGTCAAGTCTCACCTTCGTGGATTCAAACATTTGTAATTTGTTGCTTCTGTATGTACAAGATATAGACTGTTGTGTTGTAGAAAGTACTTCTTCTTTGCTTTTCTTTTTTGTCAGGGGTATAGTGACGGTTGTAACTCAAACACGTTTATCCTGATGCTGTGAGCAAGGCTTTAATTCAAGAGTAGTTTCTTCTTCCTCTATACTGCGGCAGCGAGTCTGACAGGACGAGAGCAAACCAACTAATCCGTGTCTTTGATCGGTACTTGGTAGGCTAACCACCATGCTTTGTTTTTGATGTAGCGTGGTTTTTTAATCGGTTTATGATCTGCTTTCCCCTTTCCCAGAAGCGCCAAATATCAGATACGAATAACGCAATCCAAACGATCGGTGGTCATGGTCCTAACAAGCGTGATGCAGTTTTCTGTTTTCTTTTCACTTTCATTCTCTCTTTTCTTTTATCTTTAGTTTTAAAAATTTTCACATTAACCTAGGCATAGATCGAGTTTTTGATACCTTTCAAAGAGAGCAGGAAGCCGACTCATCCATATCACAGCGCGCTCCCGTCGTGCATGCTCGCCGAATCGTCTCCTTGCAATGGCCAGCGTGAGAGCTCTACCATGCAAAGATGCCCATGACCTCCAAGTGGCCTCTTGCCATCCACATCGATGATGTAGGCCGCACACAAGCTACTACGGTTTGTTTGGATATGAGCACTTCATTTGACGTGCTTTCATGCACCTTTTTTGTAATGTGGTTTTACATTAATCACTAGAAATATATTATCATCAAAATGAAATTCTCCAAGCATTAGCAATATTCATTTTTTTTTTGGCTTCATTCATCTAACATTCATCATAAAGAAATGCAGTGGTAACATTATGCATTTAACCAGTGTCCCATCTTCATGCATGTACATACATCCCTCTATTTTGATGTTTTCTTTTAAATTATTTGTCACTAACTCTGTTTGTAATCAAAAACAAAAGTAATTCTACTCAAAAAATAATTGTAATACTCCCTTCCTACCCCAGTAACGCGCTAATTTCTTCTCGCAAAGAACGCGTAGAGAGTCCCCCGGAAGAACGCCGGAGAGTCCTCCTAGTTTGATAAAGCCCTATCTCCCACTGGGGGATCTATTTAGGAATTTCTACGCTCACGATTGGCTGATGTGAGGAGTAACTGAAATTTCAACGCGAGGAACGCGAGCAGTCGTCGGCTTCCCCACGAGGAAGCCAATGGGCGCCGCCGACTCCTGGCCTTCTGCCTCCCCCTGTCCGGCTTCCCAACTGCACATGCCTATAAATCTGGCGCCGTGGAGCGGGGTGCTCCTGCCCGCGCGACGAGGAGGGAGGCGCGACCGGGGAGGAGGGACGTCCGCCGCCGCGCAGCAGAGCCACCGCGAGGTCGCGCCGCGCTCCGCCTCCGCCGTACCGCGCCGCGCTAGGGTCGAGCCACTCAACAGCAGAGCCGATAGCCGAGTCGAGTCCACTCCGCCACGCCCCATCCTCGCTTCCGTCTCCCACAATCCAAGGAGACCGAGCGAGCAGCAGGCGGCGGAAGCAACCCGTTGGGGGGCCGCGTGGAGTCCAGTGTCGCGCCGCTGCGATCCGTCAGCCGGCGACGAGCAGGGGAGATGTCAGATGCGCTGATCAACGACCTCCCGACGCCGGCGGCGGGATCATCGCCCAGATCCTTACCTACCCGCTCCAGACCGTACGTTGGCCTGACGCCTCGCTGCCGACCTTCGCCCTGATTTTTTTTTTTCTCGGTTGCTGAAAAATTAATTCGAGGTTTTCCTTGGCGCAGGTGAACTAGCGGCAGCAGACGGAGCGCGACCCCTCCAAGCCGGCATTCAAGGACGGCGCCGCTCGGCAGTTGTACCTGGTCTTCCTCCTTCCTCTTTCCCCCCTTCCTCGCCTGAATTTTTGAGCGATTTAGCCTGATTCGGGTCTAATGCTGCCCGCCATCTCTGAATTTCCTCTGCTGTGGGTGGTAGGTTGTGAAGAATGAGGGGTGGGAGCGCCTGTACGGCGGGCTTGCCCTCGCTTGTCCGCACCGCTGCCTCCTAGGTTGGTTCATTTGCTAGCTTCATTCCTCACTTTGTGAAGATTGAGATGCTTCTGAATCGTTGCTTATTATTGTGTTATTACTGTCAGGGTGTCTACTACTACTTCGACCAAATATTCCGGAACAGGGCCGAGGTAAAGGTGACTATTCGTTTTTGCAAAGTGAGGAATAATAGCTAGGTGACTATTCGTTTATATTTACAACGTATTGTATACTTTGTAATTTATTTATACACAGCATGCCGTTTCTATTTCTTTTACAATTTATTATTCTTTCATAGAGCACTCATTTGAAATTGGAGAGACAAATTGGATAGACAACTCCAAGTATGGCACATCTTGGGCACATTTTAGTTGTTGACATGAGTTCAGCTGTATGATTTTTAGCTGAAGTGATGATGTTTCTTGATAAATTGTCATGCATTATGTTGACATGAGTTCAGCTGTATGATTTTTATTTTAAACTATCCTATGCTTGCAGGGCAGCTGGGTTCATGTCCTTGGAGAATCTAATATACTTTGCCAGAAATTACCCAGTATGTTCCTATCCATCTTGGGCACTTGCTCTATAAATCGTCCATCAGTGGGTGAGTTAGTTGTGTGTTTAATGCTCTGCAGTTGATTTTATATGCAGGATTCCTTTCACAGGCTACTGCATAAGGCTTATGGTAAGAGAGCTGAATGGGAGTATCCTTTTGCAGTAGGCGTCGTAAACATATCCTGTTAGTTCAAATGCTGGATTTACAGTAGGTGATTGGATGCAGTGACTACTAAAATATTTCAGTATCATTCAGATAGATTTTTCCTTCGCACTGCCTTCAGATTTTGGTTCATAAGCAAACGATCTA
This sequence comes from Hyparrhenia diplandra, assembly GCA_015847255.1. Lineage (NCBI taxonomy): Eukaryota > Viridiplantae > Streptophyta > Magnoliopsida > Poales > Poaceae > Hyparrhenia > Hyparrhenia diplandra. The sequence goes on from JADLZK010011779.1 coordinate 45,795, forward strand.
TGGAGAACAAAGTCTTAATCTTTTTTATACCTCTTTGTAGGAAAAAAATGAGAACACAAAGCTGGTGTTCACTTTGTTCAGTTACTCGAAGATGACGATGTGGCTTTGGATAACCTTTTCTGTGAGATTAAGACTTTCATCTCAAACTGACTGCACCGCACAGCTGTTTTTAAAAGGTTATTAAAAAATCAGTTGTGGCAGCTTTTTTTTTCGTGAGATGAAGCCAGTTTTGATGGCGGAAGGCTAATGCCGTGTAAATAGGGTGGTTTTCTTAAAATGGGTCCCACAACTGAGATCCTGTGCCTATCATCTTCTATCAATATATGTGCATGTTTCTTACAAAATTTAAATCACAGTTGGTCTTAGCAGAATGTGTTTTTGCATGTTGAAGGTGACTACGTGAGTAGTTAGATGCACTTTGGTCATATGTTACATATAAGTGTATTTTCTTTATGATGAACATATGTATTTGTTTGACAAACATTTTGTTATACTTTATCGAAGATGGATTATCATATTTTTCTTTTAATATTTTGGCATAAAATTATGAAGAAGCAAAAGAATAATTCTTTTGTAGAAAAAAATCTATTGCATTCTCGCGGCAACGCTGGGAATTCGCTAGTATCTAGATGCAATAGCCAAAGCAATCAGCCTGTTTAAATACTTCTGTAAAAAAATATGTTGTGCAGTGCCCTATTAATCTAAAGCAAGTTCATTAGGTCAATTAGATGCTCCTTTAAGGGATTAAGCTTTTGCCAATATTTCTAAGACCTAAATATCATGGCCCCCTATTTCTAGCAGCCACGATCTCTGAATGAATGCATGGCCCCTATTTCTAGCAGCCACGATCTCTGAATGAATGCATGTATGTGGGTTCATATTGAAAAGCCATTCATTTCAACAGAGGTTACATTGCATTATTCAGTTGTTTTTAGATAGCACTTAATACACAGGGAAGCTAGATCATGCTGAAGCTAACGACACATTCTGATCATATGGGATAAGAAATGATGTTTTTTTATGGGATAAGAAATGATGTTTTTTTTTTTTTAGTTTCATCCCTCCTGCAAAAAAAAATTCTGAAAACACAGGGAATATATCAGACTGACTTCACCTATTTTTCCATACTGAGTCTTTTATGTTCAAATTTGGGTATTGTGAGTTCTGACAGCCAACTCATGATTGATGTGCCCAATCAAAAACGATGAAGTACTTTTGTCCAGTAAATGCTTATATGTCTCGTGCTTATATCCAGTTATCAATTTCAACAAATGTGATACCAATGTCTTTCAGCTAAATGCTTTTTGACAAATGTGGCCTATTTAAAAATGATAAGGCTACACTAATAGAAATATCAGGCAGATCCCTGTCGTATCAATTTGAGCTGAGTTTGAGATTTGTAGTTTTAGCAAAATGAGTCTGATGTCCAGCCTGCAGTTCTGAATCTAAGAGCTTCAGCTGAACTTGAGCCCATTCTTTTTTTTCTTGTGTAATGTGGCAAATATTTTCAGTTGAATTTAACCTACTGATAAGCTTTTTTTTTATGTTACTTATTTCACTCACTATGGCCTGTGATAAGCTTTAAATTCACTCACTACAGCCACATCACATTCTTTTCTGCTGTTGTCAGTTGGTTGATTGCTACTAGGTTTGTAATTGGTTGCCCTTTTTGCACTGTGGGTATTCAAATCCCATTCATTAGTTAAATTTAGTTATGTTCGGTCTTTTCTTCTAAAATAAGGAGAGCCCAAGGACTGCATGCACGTAGTTTACCCTGTCCATGAAACTCAGCCTTGTTGTCCATGCACTTCCTCTTTTGTGCTCATTTTTTTAGGACGTAGTGATAGAGATGCAGCGGTCTTAGTGTTTTCTATATGGTTATGTCAACTTAAAAGTAGACTTTGTTTCTAAATTTCCAATTGTCTTCTTTGCCTTTCGAGGTACAATAATCTGTTCCTGCTGATGCTTATATGAACCATTGATAAGATAGCAAATTGGCTGTGTTTTTTACTACCAGTATGTTGGTGTCCCCTTGGTTATGTTCCACTTATTTGTATAGAGAATGTTAACTGTGAAAGAAATAAGGTATTCTCAAAATAGGTAAGTAATTTGTGTGAAGTCATTTGTACCTGAACACTATTTCAATTTGAAATTATAGTTGTTAGAGCTTAAATTTCATATGGATAGGAAAACACATTGCTCTCTCTGTTGACATTTTAAAATCTTGGTCGACATTTCTTCAAAGTAAGTCGGACATGCCACTGTGATTCTTTTATCTGACAACTTATTACTGGACGCCTATAGTAATCACTAATTTTTGTCGTGCAGCCAACAAGATCGACATACATCAAGGCAATTATGCATCAAGTTTCTTCGGTGATCATGGCTGAAGCCGGTGTGCTGGGCCTTGCAGCCAAGATTACCACCTGCTTGAACTATTCAAATGTTTCTTTTTACACAAATAGCAGTCTGCTGGAGCGCTTCATTTCTTCAGCTGATCATAAGCATCCGCCTGATTGGAGAATGAAGCGTTTTACCCAGGAGTACGATAACTGTGCTACCATCATCCAAGCACAAGTGTACAAGATCAACAGGAAAGATAATGCTGCTGCATACTCACTAGCTAGGCTAGCCCTTTCTGCAGCTACGACAGTTCATCAGCCAAGTCATGTACAATGCTCCTACAGAGTTCATCTCCATTAGTGCCCTCTTGTTGAGACACTGACCAATGCAAACCATAAAGCCCTTTTGGTTACTAGCATCCTTCTACTGCTAAATGAATGAAATGCATTTTGTTAAAAAAGTTTCTATTGATGCTTAGCAAAACTAATGTGATTTAATTTCTTGAAAGCTTTGGTGTTGCTATTTGGCATAAAAAATCAGGTGCTCCAACTAATTTATGAAGGAATGTGCATGTCGACTCTTAATGTTTGCCCATCTTAATTTGTGTTTGAGTTATTTAATTTTGTTAAAACATGTTCAATATAGTAAATTAGTGTTGGGTGGTGATTGGTCGACGGTAGGCGGGGGCAAGCATGTGCAATCTTATTGGTGGCAAGCATAGGCAATCTTATTGCTGATATAAAACAATGTCTTAGTTGCATCATAAAAATGTCTATAGTGTTTCTCAAAAAAAAAATGTCTATATCCGTGACTATGTTTATTTTTTGTTCAACTTTTTGCCTTTTGGATTAAATATTAAATATCGCTATTTAATTTATTGTTTTATCATGAGATCCTATGTTTTTAACATAAATGTTACCTATCCCGTAGCAACGCACGGGCATACTACTAGTTATTATATCTAAATGTATAACAAAATAAACATACAAAAAAGTCTTTTTATACAAGATCATATTAAAAAAAGTTAAAGAGACTTACAATTTAAAAACAGAGGGAATAGAGAACAAGAGCAAAGCACGAGACTGGCCTAACCAAACATCCAATTTCAAATCAAAATTACATATGGTTGTACAACCTCGTATACTTTGATTCAGGAGATTGGTCGGACAACCGTACCAAATTAGCTTCATATGGCATCATCCAATTTTAGTGGCATCTAGGGCACACCGTTAAGACAAGAAGATGGTGAAATGATGGTGAAGCGAAATCTGTGTTTTGTGAAACTTGACAATATCAATGTAAACAAAAATGCACTACCCAATGGCCAACTGTGATCCTTTTTGCGATCAATAATGAAAAGAAAACAATTTACAAAACGAATGTTTAGATCTGAACATTGACGCTCTTACATTACATGGGCTCAAAACAATGCGTAACCTATTGTTTTCTTCGTGAATCTACTTAGACCAAAGCCTAATGCACCAACATAGCTAGTGGCTCCCAAGAGCAATGTAGGCTAGGCTTGGGCACCATTTGGAGGAGGGTAGTAGCGGGATAGTGTGGTAGTCACAAAGTGGTTAGAGTGACCCGTTGAAGCATTTGTTTGCTTGGTCTAGTAAAAAGCAACTACCAAGGCGCAACTATGGAGCAAAAAAGGTGTTAGCTTCAAGCAAAAACTAAAATCATTAGAGGAAGAAAGCAGAAAATAGAACTGAAAGATGAAAACGACGTACATAGAAAAGATGTACCGTGGGACCTAGTAAAAAAATAGACACCTTAGCAAGCGTCATGAAATTCGTAGTCCTCGTGCCCTTAGGCTCTCCCCAATGTGCTCTTTGGGGGTGATGCTAGAAAAGGAGACGGACAGATTAAGCTAAGTGTCAATTCACACATTGTAACTAAGTGATGCTAGAGCTAGCAAAACTAGGAGCGGTGAAGATTTTTTCGTCGGGTGTCCAAGCCAAACTAGGAGCGGTGAACATTGGCCCCTGTTTGGATGCCTGGGGTTAGAGTTAGATTGGGTTATTTTTGATCTAAATAACCAAAAAGTATCCAAACACATGGGTTAGATTGGGTTATTTTGGCTCTAACCCACCAAAAAGAAGTAACCCCTTAAGGGGGTGATATTTGGGTTACTTTGGTAGAGGTCACCAATCCAAAGGCACACTAATTGGAAAAGTGATTGAAAAAAGTGGTTCTAAGCGTCGGCCCAAACTGTCTATGGGTTAGAGTTACTTGAGGGTTAGAGTTAGAGTTAGAAAGTAACTGTAACTCCTAACCAAGTTAGAGGATCCAAACAGGCCCATTTTTTCATCGATGTCCAAGCCCATTTGTGTGGTGGTGGGAGAAGAGACAGAAGGAGAGAGAGAGAACCGAGATGGGGAGAAGAACATGAGACACCTTTATGTCACGGAAAGAGCATGTGGCAGCTTTTAGGAATTAGGACAATATACTAGTGACAAGAACCTGCGTGGATTTCACTCCAATAATTTTATACAAGTTCAAAAATTTGATAGTCGGCAAACAACACAGTTCAAAAATCTATGACCTGAAATACTAGTAACCAAAAATTCCTTATAATAGCCCGAAAACGACTATGGGTGATTCTCAGTATTTGAAAAGCAACTAACACTATGGGTGATTCTCAGTACCTCCTGGCACATTTAAATCAGTAACCACGATATTTTTACAATAGCTCAATAAAGAATTTGAAAAGCAGCTCGCACTATGGGTGATTCTCACTACCTACTAGCAGATTTTAATTTAAAGATTTTTCAGAACATTTCTCATGGTGATGGAGCCCAGAAAACAGCCACAAACAAACAAATAACCTGAGAAAAAACAAGAAAAATTCTAACACAGAAGCCTGAGTTTCAAAGGATGAAAGGAAACAGTTACGTCATCCCGTAGGATGCGACGATTACCCATGCTCAATCTGTATCGTTTTGATGAGTACATGTAAACAGATGAAATGTTTCCTTGTAGTATGAACAGAACTTCAAGTATATCTTGACAGGATATGAATTAGGATGAATTTTGAAACTACTGTAGTGCCACTATTTACATGCACTTGAAATTATGAGAACACTGTCTGTTTACAAATAGATGACCTGGCCAATTTAATAAAGTAATAAATACAATATTTGAATCAAAGCTTCTAAGAGTAAGATCTATTGGAGTTGTAAGGATGGGTTATCTCAAGACTACCCGTGAGTTGGGGACATGTGTGTTCAAGAATGAGCTTAGTTGGCTCCATAAGGAAATTTTGGTACCATAGAGCCGCACACTAACTGATTTCCTTGATCCTTCTCTGACAAACTCCAGTTCCCTGGATACACCATGCTCAGCATAGCTGGGTTCTTCTAGAAATGGCAGGTCGATTGAACCCTCAGACTCGAGGTTCTTCAACCACCCACGGAGCAAGTAGTTTATAACCTGATAACCAGAAAAAAACTATTACAGATCTATTCCCCTGATTTGTATTGTTTGTTGACTTGCAGAGAAATATTTGTAAGATAAAAGTATTTCCAAAAACCCATTAAGGATTACCAATTGGAATATGGTATATTAAGGCCAGAAGGAGAGCTGAAATTTATAAACAAAGAGCAATCCTTACCTCAGGGACCTCATCGTGAGGACAATGACCAGCAGGACTAATTTCATAATAGGGTGCTTCGGGTACCTGCTGTTTGACTTTAATGCCCCAAATGGGTCTAATCCAAGGATCTTCTCTTCCATACATGAGGGATAGAGGAACGCCTTGGCTTTGGCACCTACAAATGATGAGTGTTATAATGGAAAATCACATTTATTATGTAAAGTTTCACTTGACCATTTAGGTTATCTAATTCACCTAGAGATTTGCCTCTTGAAGGATATCTGACCCCTTGGGGCAAACATAATGGAGGCAAACGATGCAGCAGCTGCTGGGTGCTGTGTTATCTCCACAATACGAGAGAATACTTTGTCCACATTTGTTGAGTGGTCAGCATATACTTGTTTGAGTATGTCTTGAATACTTTTTGGGTCACTTATCTTTTGCCAACTACATCACAGAGAAAATTACACTCCACTTAGTTTATAGAATCCAATGTGTGGATAATTCACAACTTTAAATTACACACACAAATATCATAAAAGTTGAAAGTGTTTAATTTATTATAGTGAAGTTAAAACATCAGAAAATATTGGTTCACACCAGTGCGAAATGTATGATTTTAGTAATCGGATATGTTCTCCATAACTAATAAACAACACTTACACTGCTTCAGTAAGTTTCCTCACAAATGAGGGAAGAGGAAATGTCCCAGCCCATGGGAAAATCTTTGACAATCGGGGAGATGTAGCAGGGTTAGGAAACAATCCCCAAAATGGTGTTGCATTAAGCAACGTGACACCTTTTACAAGGTGTGGACTGGATGCGGCAAAATACAGAGCAACAAAACCTCCAAGAGAGTTCCCCACAATATAAACTGGTTCACGGATAACCTGAAATGAACTATAAACTTAGCTTACTAGATACATTGTGTAAATCTCATGGTCAAAATACATGATCAAACATAACAAGCCTTTATTAGTTTCTCTGCAGTACAAAAGCATAGAAAGCTAAGCCATCCATCATTTCATCTACACACAAAAGTTAAACCCTCTGTATGCAATTTTGAACAGTAAGACGATTACTCCATTAGTATGCATATTTATGCTGGTCATCAGTGTTAATTTCGAGCAGTTTGTCAACACAAAAATCAAGGCATTCAAACAGCGTTCGATTTCAGATATTTATGAATAAAGAGAAAAATCATCAACAAACCTATGAGCCCAAGAGACATGCTAAGATTTTCAAACTAAACACCGATGACATTATACAAAAACAAACATTGCACGACACAATTAAGGATAAGAATTCAAGGAGTACCTCCTCAATGAAATGCTGAACTTGGTTTTGCCATAAATCCACAGAATACACCAGCTCCTCCGCCCAAGGCTGTGAATCTTGTCCAAACCCCCAAAACGCCTCTTCACTCTCGATGCTACTTGGAGCAGGGTCTTCACCCGGCAGCGACATCCCCTGCCCGAGAAAATCCATCGTCCACACCCTATGATCACGACCAAGATCCCTCAGCTGCTTCTCGAAATGGAACGTCCCGACTCCGAACCCCGGCAGGAAGAGCACAGCAGGCGCCTTGCTGTTCTCCACGCCGGACCTCTCGTAGTACACAGTCAGCTTCGGCTTCCACTCCCAGAACCCAGTACTGATCGGTGAGCCATCAGGACCTTCCGGGAGGCCTTGAATCATCACCTTCTCAGCCTCCCTGGCTTTCATGGAAGGAATGCCCTGTATGGCTGCGTCCACGCCGCTTACATGGAATCCTTCGGCTGCATGGACCTTGCTGGAACCACCCGGATTCGGAGCTGCTCCTCTTGTGGTTCCCACACACATAACCGCGTATCTTCTAGGCCGGGAAGGCTTGGCATGCCCAAGACCAAGACGAAGAACACTGCCCCGAAGCCTCCACACACTTGCTGGTGTTTGATGTAATGCCGAGCAGGAGTGACTGCAAGAAACCACCTCCATTCTCGCTACGATGCTTGATGCCCACTAGTTCTGCAGACAAAGGGAATTAAAAAGACTTCACCGGACCGAACTGGAACCAATAATTCGACCGTTTTTCAAATGGTAATTTGTATCATCTCATACAGATATAAAGCAGGCGCGGCAGGACATGGTTTACACATGTATACCCGATTTTTTGGGGGGCCAAAAATCGAAGCTAGAAGGTGAAAAGAAAACATGCTCAGATCTGACTACAGATAGCATAAATTAGAGTTTTTGGTGTTGGATTCCGCGCGGCAAGGAAGGAAGGGAAGGGAACGAGCGAGCATAGGCATACCTGGCCGAACTGGCACGGGCGGCGGTGCTCACCCTGTGACCCTGTCGTCGGTGGTAGGAAGGAAGGCCCGAGTGAGTGAGGGAGTGGGGTGAAGGCGAGGGTCGGAGACGAAGGAGAAGGAGGGGTGCAACGCAGGACGCGCTCGCGCCGTCCCGGATGGACCGCTGCTTGTTTGGACCTTGGATGTGTGCACGCCATCCGCGTGAAACGGTGGAATAGGGGAGTGGAGGAGAGGAGTTCGGTGTGCACGGATCGCTTTGGGGTTTGTCCGTTTGCGGGTTGGAGATGCGTACAAGTAACTCGACCTACTGAATGCAATGAAAAGACCGCCACGTGGCGAGAGTGTTCAGATTTTTTTTCCCGTTTACTTTCTTCTTTTGTTTCGACCACGTTTTTTATTGTGAAATGATTTGAGTCGCCTTATTAAACCCAGAAATCATTAGCCAAACAATTCAGGGGTAGAGGGAATAAAGGGATGTTCAGTAGCACTAAAGAAGCAGGTGTTGTTGGCAGAAGCTAGAAAGAATTTTAGGACTGACTCGCGATCTCAGCTCTTCATCTTTTTATATCTAAGGCTCAAATTTTAGGACGGGCTCTAGAAGGCTTCATGTGCTCGGCACCCGTGGGCAGTGCTCGAGCCCCGCCCACCTGGGTGCTAGCTTTGTCCCTGGTTGTTGTAGTTTTTGTTCTTCTGCTTCTCATAGCAGCGTTGCAACGGCTTAAATTCATATCAAGCGAATATTCCCTAACATTCTGATTCCCGTAGAAACCACTATGGGAGCTTACAGCTTCGAAAGTTCGAATTGAAATGAAGCAAAATGGAGTAACGTTTCCTCGGCTTCTTTACATGGGTAGAAAGTTAGAAAAAGTCACCTATATAGCTTAGACCTCGCTTTCTAAAAATAAACTTTTATTTTATTTTTCGAATACCACCAATCATCCAGGTTTAGCGTATAGTAAAATACATCATTGGTCTCTAAACTTGTATTGCGCGTGTCATCCCCGGTCCCTAAACTCACAAATTTACCATTTAGGTTTTCAAACTTGTTCATCTCATCTCGGTCACCTATATAGTTTAGGGACTAGGGATGAACTTTACTCTTTAGCATATTCCAAGGTGTGCTCGCACACGTCACAAACTTTTTTTTGTCAACAAACTTAGCGATGATTGTTGTTCATCCTTTAAAGAGCCAAGCAACCTCTCAAACAATATCGGTCCAAGTGCCATATTCCTCCTCGCCAATGTGTTTCGTCTTGAAAGAGTGAAGCCACCTAAGGCCCTTGATCTTTTAAAAAAGGTTGTCTAATTGTTGCCTCACCTTTTAAAGCTCCAACCATGTCGTCCACTTGCAAGCAATCTCGATTTTTATGGTTCTAAATTATTGGAGACCACGAAGTTGGTGTATCATGACGGTGAAGGAAGTGTGCCTCTTGGCTTTTGGATTTGATGGTGATAGATGCAACATTAACAGTTAGGGCCCCATTTGGATCCCTTCCTTTTGGAGGAATTAGAATCTACTTAAGAAATTAGACCATTTGGCTTGGAATTTGAGGTTCCACAGCTTTCGAAAGTTTACATATAACACTATCTCAATTTATAGGGTGAAGATGGAAAATAAATTATATGGATTCTTCTCAAACTTAAGTAAAATTAGACTTTACTTAGCGGATTCAATGAATTCTTCCACAATTATAGTTTATACGATGAATTCAATTCTAAGGATCTAAACGAGGCCTTATAGAAAAATGTAAAGGCTAAGCAAACATCGGACAAAGGAAGTGAAGGGAGAACAAAGAGTCTTGGCATCAATAATGTTGGATTCAAGATGACCTGATACAGGAGCTTGCTACCTTTTCCCTTTTGTTCTCTTTATCTTCTTTCTCCATCTTTTTTGTCCTTTTTCTTCTTTATTATCCATGTATGCAAATTGTTCATCCATGCTCAATCCCCAATAACACAAAACTTGCCATCTTGTTAATAGGCGTAAGACCTGAACTGCCTTAAGGTTAAGGAGATCATCCAGAGCGTGAAGCATAATGAAATAAATTTAAGATCGTTGATATCAGATCCCATGAAAATGTTGCGAGCACTATCACAGGCAATGACGAAAAGACTTCTAAGAGCCTCCTTTTTTGCACTGTGACATGCTGTAAGCTTCACCGGACAGCAGACACACCCGATTCAGACACTGATGTTTGTCGAGACAAGAAGTGGAAGTTAGCGTTAGAATTATATAGTGCGCTTTCTTTATATGAAGGCGTATTCCGTGGAGTCGCCTCCGAGCAGACGTCATCATTAGGATAAGGGGCAAGCAAGAGCGCCCTATCCGCATCCGCATAAATCCCAGAGTCAAATTGCACAAGAGCGCCAATCTCCTCTGCTAATCCCTCCCGAAGCAAGCATGGCCATGGCGGCCGTGGGCGTCGGCAGCGCAGTGGCCTCTCTCTCCTCCCGCAGCGCCGCCGCTGCGGCACCGTCGTCCCGTTGAGCGGCGCGGCGGCGTTCGGCGGCCAGCGGCGGCGGGCGTCCGTGGCGGTGCGCGCGTCGTACGAGGCCGGGGTGGGCGTGATGGCGACCAAGGTGGGGATGATGACCTACTTCGATCCGGAGAATGGGAAGCCGGTTCCGGTGACCGTGGTCGGGTTCCGGGACGGCGGCAACGTGGTGACGCAGGTGAAGACGGCCGCCACGGACGGGTACGACGCCGTCCAGGTCGGGTACCACGGCGTGCGCGAGGAGAAGCTCACCCGCCCGGAGCTCGGTCACCTGGGCAAGGCCGGCGCCCCGCCGCTGAAGCACCTGCAGGAGTTCAGGCTCACCTCCGTCGACGCCTTCGAGCCCGGCCAGGAGCTCGACTTCAACGACCTCTTCAAGGAGGGTGACCTCATCGATGTCTCCGGCAACTCCATCGGCAAGGGCTTCCAAGGTACATCAATCAATTCATTCTCGCAACTCCTCCATCCATTGTTAGTGCATTTGCAATGCCAGCAACAGCAATTATCCCACGTTAATGTCTGCTAATTATCCACAATCCTCCGGCTGTATCATTCCGTTTCTTGGAGAACCAAGTTGTATGCCTGGCAGTCCTTGTCAAAGCATGGTTGTAGCTGTAGTTTCGATCCAAATGTTTCCATTTGCAATCGCAATGCCACCTGTGCAATCGTGTACCCAACAATGTTCTTGATCTGTTCGCGGACGTGTTGCTTGTGACATTGATCGGCAGGTGGCATCAAGAGGCACAACTTCAAGCGCGGGCTGATGACGCACGGTTCCAAGAGCCACAGGCAGCTGGGTTCCATCGGAGCTGGGACGACGCCGGGGCGCGTGTACCCCGGGAAGAAGATGCCCGGGAGGATGGGAGGAAAAAAGACCAAGATCAGGAAGCTCAAGATCGTCAAGATCGACAACGACCTCCGGGTGCTCATGATTAAGGGCGCCGTGCCAGGGAAGCCCGGGAACCTCCTACGCATCACGCCGGCCAAGATCGTTGGCAAGAACATCCCCAAGAACTAGACTTCTCTTTTTAGGGGTGAATTTTGAGTGTTTCCTAGCCTGCTGCAAACTGGATGTAATTCTTTGCCAATTGCCAGTTTTTGTACACATGCAACTTCAGATGAGTAAAACTAATCTTCAGATGACTCAATTCTTTGTGAACGGCCAACATAATCTCAACATGGTGCGTGGTTTGGTTGGGCGATAAAGGCAGGTGGTTCAAGATGCACTGCTGAATTCTGAATTCCACTAAACAATAGTTTATTAATAGTATGACCGTAGATCATGCAAATAGTTAAGTAATGTGATGATCTGAAGCAAATATGTAATGATCCGAAGCAGGAAATGCAATCAAAACGGAGCCAGTGAGTGCAATAAACAAGAAACACTGCAGATATAACCTTGTGCAACAGGGGCAAAAGGAGAACTTTGACGTTATCGTAAAGCTTCCACCATAGCTAATCATAACTCAACTGAACAAATACATTTGCTACCACATTACCCCCTCAGAGAAGATACAAAGAAGATGGATTTTTTTTTTCAGGCATCTTTCAATACGGATTATTTGGTCTAACAAGCCTTCAAAGAAGCCACCCATGCTTCTACTCTTAAGAGCACAAAACCTAACACAGAAGAAGAAACAGTTGCCACCAAATCAGCTAGTTTCATGATCACAATTATAGATATTTTTCTGCCCAAAATACTATGTACAAATGGATCACCGCTCAACCTGCACATAAGGAACAAACGACCAAACAAGTTAGAGACACTGAAACAGTACAGAACAGCCATGACCTGCCACAACCTCAATCAAATCGAAGCCAAGCCCAGGAAAATAAACGAGCAAATTGAAACAAAGAGCATCTACTTCCTTGTAATTGCAAAACCTATGTAGTTGTTTGCAAAATTACCTTGTGCACTGTCAAAGGTTTATTAATCACTTCCAAAATCTTCAAAATGAACACCCTCAGATATTGTATCCAACCTCCTATTTCCTATTTCTGTTGATAATAAGGAAACCATTAGATAAATTGAGCATTTCAGCACTGCATCAAGAGAATGTTGGGAAGGGCAGTGGTTAAACCTGTATGTTCTCCAGTGGTAGACTCTGTGAAGTTATTCACATCGGATGGGATGAAAGGGGATCGCCCATAGTTCTCTAATATTTCTGCACATGAAAGACAGAAGATGCTTTATGCATGCATTATTAACAATATAAATGTATAAAGTAGCAGCAATGTTGAAAGGAAAAACTCAAAATACAAAGATCAGCAATATTGCATACCTGTGCTGTGGCTGAAATCCTCTGTTAGATCTGAAAAGCTGAAGTTGCGAGGAATCTGGCTCAAGAAACCATATGAAGATGAATCCATGTCCAAAATTGATCCCCTAGTGGTTGTCCATTCAACTCAGAGCTGCTAAAGGATCCACCTGATACATCTCCAACTGACTGCTCCAAGAATACGGCCTCATTGCCGAATCCAAAATCTGAGTTGCTCGAGTAGCCAGACTCAGTCTTTATTGTTGTTCCATTGTGTCCATTAAATTGCCCAACAGTCGGATTGTGTGTTGCTAGAAGGCTTGATGAAGCATCCATGCCACCAGGAAGGCCATGAACAACTTTACCAGCATAGATAAATTGGTCATTGGATGGAGCACCATTTACTATACTACTAGAACCTCCATTATGCAACAGGTTATCTTGCATTGCAGTACTGGGGATAGTGTCTGGCAGAAAGGGCACATTTTGGTTCACTGAGACAGGCAACAATGGACTATATTAGAACTCATTACTTCCATGGTTACATTTTGGCAGAAAGAGACTAGTGTAATTTTGTCAGTTAGTACAGATGTATAGCTGCTGAAGAAAAGAAGCTTACATGTGTTAGAGTTTTGAGCCATTAGGAGCAGTAGGAGGCATAGAAGCCATCCCAGAAGGATGATCTTTAGTCATAATCTGGTACTGCTGCTCAAGGAGCTTATTAAAGGCCACTATTTGATTCATAAGCATCAGCCTCACATAGTATGCCTTGAAAAAGTCACGATTCTCTTCCTCGAGTTTCTGCCAGACTGGACAAAAGAATGACAGTCAAGTAAATAATCCAAACTAAAGAGACCATCCAGTTATTATGTTATAATGATGGTATGAAATTAATGTCTTTGAAAAGTTCCAATCAGAAAGGCACCATCCCATTACCAGACAAAAAAGTTAGAGCACAGTGCAAAGCCGCACGTTGATGGATTGATTATAGAACAAAAATTGGCTGAGTGGTGGTCTCAATTTTGCTGCTGCTGAGTCATTGATTCTAGGTCCACGATACACCGACATACAAAATGATCACGCATATTTGCCAAGTCTATAAAAGTTTGGGGGTGATAAATTGATGTTATAATAACAATGAAATAATGCATTCTGAGATTTCATCAACAAAGAATAAAAATATATCAATTTTTTGTCCAATAGAGAGTAATATTTATTCTCAGCCAATGGGACAAAAAAGGACTTCGTGAGTGACATCATCATGGCAATCAAGCTTTAACCAAAAAACATATACACCACTCTAACGCAATAAACCATTCCTTCCTCCAATTTCAGAAAGTTCTTTTGCTTAGTGAATTTACAATAGCAGAGCTCACAGTACTGTACTCATGATGCATTATCATTTACAGAATCGAAATCTTGTACCAACTTGTGAAGTAAGCTAAAGTGCAGATTGAAGAGGGAAGTCACTTCTGGTACCAGAAGAGAATTACCAAGCTCAGTGAAACTCGGTTCTATTTTTGCCTGGAAAGATAGGGTGTCCACGACTTCTTTCTGGTTCATATATAGCTGAAGACAACGTTCAATGAGATTCTGGACCTGTAAAACAGTTTTCCATGAGGGTTTATTGCTTTAAGTACATGCTGAAAAGTCAACTAGCACAAGATCCTACCATGAGGAACAAACAATTCAATAAAAAACATATACAGTGGGCTTTGTTGATTGTGCATAGGATGTGATATGTGATAATGCTAAATGAGAAAGAAAGTGGAAGTTATGACATAGGACACTGACAACAGGCCAACTACGGTGAAACTTCAGTAGATGTCAGTCGGACTTCCCTAGTAGGCATTTCGCTTTTGCACAAGACAACAGAAGCACACGGTTATTTCCTCAAAAACCAGAAGCACACGGTTTCTCCTTCAACACACATCATTATTGCAGTTACAGATACCAAACAGTAGCAGCATCCATAAATTCCCCACTCCTTTCTTACACATGCATGCAACACCCCTTACCCCTCCATCCACCTTCGCTTTGCCTCTTCGGCTCTTCCTCCCCCCTGCTTCTGTCCCATACAATCCCCTGCTCCTGCTCCCATGATCCTCCCCTCCGTGTCCCGTCCCATACCAGCGGGGACTGGGCATGACCCAGTAAGCAAGCAGAGCCCAAACGAGGGCATGCAACTGTTGCAGCCATCCACACTACTGTAACCCTAATCGAGCCCATTTACCTCTAATCAATCCTATCAGGTAATCAAATATACATACAGTAGTGATACTCATACAAAAAGGAGGGAAGAAACGAAAAGCAAGTAAAAAAAAACAGGATGAAGGAGGAGGGAGGGAGGAATCACGGGGGGCGCTCACAAGCTGTATGTCCTGGCGCGAGACCTTGCGGACGTCCTCCCCTCCCGGCATGCCTGACGCCCGTCCCGTTCGTCCCCTGCCCGGCTGCCCTAACCAAATGAATCTCCCTGCGACCGATGATGCCAAGGTTATCATCAAAAAGTCAAAACAAAACGGCGGACGGCGATTGACCATATAACGGGATAATAACCAACGACGAAACGGAGCAGCAGGAAGGAATCGTTCGATCCAGCTGGCACGGGCGGGCGCGGGGAATCTCACCTTGTGGCTTCGAAAGGGGAGACGGAAGCGGAGGCGGAGCGGCGGAACACGAGAGAGAGAGAGAGAGAGAAGAAGGGCCCGCGGCGCGATGCGCACGAGAGAGTCTGACGGGGGCGGCGGGGAGGAGGAGGAAGGCGACGGCTCCGGCGATCAGGTGGGGGCGGCGCGCAGGCCAAAAGGCAAAGGAAGCAAATGGGGAAACAGCCAAGTTGTCGTTGGGGGATGCTAAATTGTTAATCCGTCGGCTTATATGTAGGTGTTATCCGGTTTAACAAAACGGGGAAGTGGAGGCCGTGTGGGACGGGATGGGATTCTCTCTCTCTCAACTCAGTTGACAGCTGGGACATTCGATCTTTTTTCCTACTCAATCAGTTTCAAATAGTGTCACCGTAGATTCGTGTGGATAGGACTTTTAGGATTGACTAGGTTTAAAAAAAAATAGCAAATTTTGAGTATTATATTCAGTTTATAATGAAAAATATGTTAACGCTTAATGTAATGATACCAATAATACACCCTATATATTAATATCCTCTTCTATATACAGTATTTGGTGAAAGTTGAAAGTATTTGACTTTAGAACGGAGAAAGTATGTATCAGATAATTAAATCGGAGAGACAATGGCCTGTTTCTGTACCTAGTACTAGGTCTACGTTAACTTTCACGAGATAATCACATTATCCAAAACATTATTGTCGTGGTCGTATACCACGGTCACAAGAATCGACCGGGCTTAACGTGTGCAACGATGGCCTAGCTCAAGAACAATGACACGGTGGTTTTATACTTGGTTCGGGCTACCAAGCACCCTAGTCCGGTGTGTGGCACTATCGAGCTCAAAGTGCTCAGATCGGGGCGAATACAAGCCGGGCGAGAGAGGGAGATGAGCTCCCAAGTCTCTCGTATGATGAGTGGAATCGAGCGATGTGTGTGTGCGTGCTTCGTGTGTGCAAGAGAGCTTGCCTTCTCCTCGTGGCCGAGCCCTCCCTTTATAGTCGCAAGGGGAGCTCTCACAGGGGTCACCGAGTGGAGGGCTTTAGAGATAGAAGGAATACAAGTTTGGGGGTGAAGAGGAAGAGTTCCCCCGCAATGCCTGGCACGCCGGCCGTCTCGGGCGGGCGTCGCCGCCCTACTTCCGTGCACGCCGCCGGTTGTCAGAGTAGAATAGGGCGTTCAGATCCCGATCACGCAGTACGACGGTGACCCAGCTCTGAGCTCGGCTTGGCCGGTGTAGAAGGGGACAATGAGCTCGTCCCCCCGCCGCCGCCATTTTCTTAAGGCGTCGTATCGCCCGCCGCACGCGCCGGTGCCCGCGGCGAGATCATGGGAACGCCGCCGCGCTTTAAATGCTCGCACTTGGGGCCGCAGAAAATGTGTGGCCGGAGAGCTCGACGTAGAGCTTGACTTTCGTCCGTCGAGGTCATTCTTGTCGCGTAGTGGTTGTCTCTTGTGCTTGTCGTCACTTGGCGTGATCCGACAGCCCCATGCCGCGCGTGCGTCGGCCGACGACCGCGCGCGCACGAAATCGGGTCGTGAGGGTCGCGGCGCCCGCCGCGTAGCCGTGATGCCGATCCTAATCATCGCCCGTGATTCTCCCGATCGCCTTTGATTTGATGCTCGGGAGCTCGCTCGAGACGGAAAGGAGCTCGTCGTCCCAGCGGAGCTCGCCACATCCCCGCGCTCCCCCGGGAGCTCGTCCGAGGCGGAACTTTCGAAGCTCGTCCCCTCGATCTTAGCGCCCCACGAAGTTCGCTGAGGCGGAACGCCCCCGCCGGGTCTCGGCTTTTGTCGTGGGTGACGTCCCATAGCTAACGAGTACTCCCTCCTATTAACGCTTTGTTAGGGTCGGGTTAGGATGATTGACTTAGTCCGGAATATCTGTGTCCCACAGTAGCCCCCGAGCGCGCGGAGGGGAGAGAGAACCCTCGCGCCCCCCAGACGCCGTTGCTAGGTTAGGGGACCGATTTTTGCTTGGGGTGCGCGCGAGCGCACCGCGGGTGTAGCCCCGAGGCCGCGGGAGGACGCCTGTCCTCGCGCGAGGCTTGTTATGACGAATGCTTACGCCGCTTGGCGCCATTTTGTTCCCCTTAGGAAGGGCGGTGAGCTCGACTCGACTTTACCGCGTTGATCAAGTCAAGCGCGCTTGTGAGCTTTTAAGCGGATTTGCCCGAGTGAGGTCCAGTTCGCTCGGCGAGCCTCGCTCGCCGGGCCCGCTTGTGGGCCAACCTCATATTCCGCAGAGACCTGTCCTCTATAGTCACCGAGGTCCCGCTGACCTCGGCGGCTCGTGCCTCCTCGCCGGGAGGATGACCGGAGGTCGCTTCGCGATCGATGGCGACTCAAGCGACTTGATGGAGCCCCCGAGTCCTCGAGGATGTTCGGGGGCGGGCCGCCGGGCGCTCTCCTCCGCTGCGCCCTTGCTCGAGGTGTCTCCTCCCGCCGGGCCGCCGAGCTCACGGAGCCAGCCTTCGAACCCGGAGTTCGGTTTTGTCGTGAGCTCGTTGTTGCGATGAGCGAGCGTCCGATATATGACCGCCGGTGGCGAGCTCGGCCGGACCTTTCGCCCGCAGTAAAAAAGAGCCATTGGAAAAAGTTACCGTTGGAAAATTACCGTTAGGATGACCGATTCCGTCACGCGGCGCCGCCTCCCGTTTTGCCACATGGCGCGCACGCGAGGACGCGGAGGGGCTCAGGTGGAAGTGGTGGGCCACCCCGGGCCGGGGCCGCGCCGGTGAGTCCGCCCGAGCTCATCCTATAAATAGGAGGGGAGATTGGTTTTCCCCCTTCACTTCCCCTTTCCGCCGCCCAAGCCTTCCTTCATCTTCCCGCCCTAGATCCCGACCGCCGCCATCGCGCCGCGTGAGGGAGTTCCTCCCCAGGTCTTCCCCGACTCTCCGCCGAGCCAAGAGCGGGAGGCATGGGTTCGTGGTCGCCGCCTAGGGTGATCGACGACATGCCGCAGAGTGCGTGGCGCCGGCGGCCTCCCGCCGCCGACCGCGGCCCAGGAGTGGATTGTGCCGCCTCCGGCGCATGCCACTCCCCATCCGCCCGACGGTTACGCCGTCTCCTTCGCTCCTTCCACGCCGGGGCCGGGCGTCCCCGCCCGATTTCTTCCGCGGCCGCTGGCCGTATTGGGGCGCCGAGCCCAAAGACTAATCCCAACGGATCGCCTCCACATCGCGACCTTCACCACCCCTCGCGAGGGGTGGCCGGGATCGAGCCCGATTGGGAGCTCTTCAAGCATTTCTTCCACGCCAAGGTGACGCACAGCTCCGACGGCCGAAGGAGTCGCCCCGATCGGCCGCATCGTGTTGCACCTCGGCGGCGCGTGAAGGAGAAGTACCCCACCATCATCTCCCGCCGTCGAACACCGGGTGGAGAGATGAGTGGTTCTACCCGAAGAACGACAAGGAGCGCCCTTCCCGCGCTTCACCGGTGGCGTGTTCCACGACCCGACGACTGCGGAAGGGAAACCCCTACGCCCATCCGCTTCACGAGATCAAGGTCGCCGCCCGGGAAGGTGGAGCCCCTCAAGCAAGCTAACCTCACGGAGCCCCTTCTCTACACCGGGCCCCGGGGCATGGGGTTCCCCTCCGGCGGAGGACCCTCCGCTTCGGGAGATGACCGAGGAGAACAAGCCCCGGGAGGGCGCGGTGACCACGAACCCGCTCCCGCCGACGAGGTGGAGTGGGTGGTCCGCCGGGGACCGGGAAGCCTTTCAAGATCCCGGCTGAACCCAACGACATCCCGCAGCGCCGTCGGACACGACGACGCGGCGCCGGTGAGTTCTTTCTTCGTATCTTCTCTCATTCGAGTTATCTTTGTCTTTCGTAGGGAGTTATTCTGTTCGTCTTTGCAGATTGGCGAGGTGTACCTCGAGCCCCACCTTCGCCGGCGAGAACGATCCCCTCCCGATGCGTCCCACCGGGAACGGCCCGCGCGCCGCCGCCGCCGCCGCACCCGGGCCGACCGAGCCGGGCCGCTTGAAGAGTCTTCGGTGAGAGCGGGTGTGAAGTCAACGACGCGCCCGAAGCTCGGGAGCTCGAAGATCCGGACGCCGGAGAGGAGCGTGGGACGCCATCATCTCGGGTAGCGCCGACGACTGCCGGTCCCCAGACGCGCGGCCGCCGGCACTCCTCCAAACCGTGGTCAAAGGAAGAGGGGGGGCCAATGAGCACCGCGACGGAGGAGAAGAAGGTCAAGAAGAGGCGCTGCGGGTTGTTGGGTGAGTGTTCGAACTCGTCGTTTTCTTTGAGTGCGTAGTTCGCCAGTCCGCGCGCGCGCTCCACCGCAAGTGCTTGACTTTGGCCTTCAATTTGTCTTTGCACAGGGCGAAGGTCCAGCCCTTGGGGCCTCCGAACCCTCTTAAGCGGCCTAGGACGGCGACGGGGTCGAGCTCGGCGGTTCCTCCGCCTCCCATCGTGTGTGCCTCGTGGTGGTCACCCCCAAGCCCCGAGGAGGAAACGAGCCTCGATCCGCGGGGAGCACCGCCAAGGTCATCGCCGAGCACCGCTCCAGGTGACTCAAGCGATGGCGCCGCCGACGCTCGCCGCCACGGCCGGAGGACCTGGTGCCGAGACCCGCCGCCGTCAAAGATCGGAGCGCCGCGGAGACGGAGGTGATCGACCCCGCCTCCCGAGAAGGAGGGAGAGCGCGGGATGTTCCCCGACCCGACCTCAGCGGCGCAGATCGCCCGACGAGGGCGAGTCCTCGCCTCCGGGTGCGGGGACGCGAAGAGGCGCCCAAAGACATGGCGGGCGCGATGCGGTCTTTCGATGAGCCCGCCCACGGAGACCGCGAGGCGTGAAGAGGAGCCCGAGGGTGAGGGCGCGCGACGCGGGGTCTTCGACGAGCCCGCCAAGAGACCGCGAGGCGTGACGAGGAGCCCGAAGATGTGAGCGCACGGACGCCGGGTCGTCAGATGAGCTCGCCGCGGAGACTCTCGTGTGCTTACGAGGGTCCCCTGCCGCGCCCACCTGCACTCGCCACCGCGGTGGGCATCGCAGCCCGCCGCCATCGGAATGCGGGGGGACGGGTCACCACTTGGGGCGGGTGACCCTCAAACGCGCCCGCGGCGGATCCGCGCCGACATCATCGGCCGAGGGACGCGCCCGAGAGTTCGGGCCGAGGCCGGGCCGCGAGCCGCCGCAAGATCGTTTCGCCGTGGTCGGCGGGGACGGCGGCCGCCCGCCTTGATTGCCGCGAGGTGCCGCCACTTCCCACGAGAGAGGGGGCCAAGATGTCTTCACCACATCCTCGGGGTAAGAGTCGTTTCGTCACCGCCTTTGTCCGATCTTGATCCTGTAGTGCTAATTCGCTTTGTCGCAGGACCTGAGAGACGCGGTGGTTGGCTTCAATCGCGTGGTCGAGGCCGGGACCGAGATTGAGGGCCTCCCGGGAAGGTTGGGTGTGGCCTCGGTCCCGGTGCAAGCGCAGGGCTTGGCCAAGTGTCCGCCTCGCACCGCGAGCTCCGGAAAGATGTCGACGACGTCGCGGAACACATTCGCAAGGTCAAGGAGCACGCCGCCGCCGAGGCTCGGGAGGGGGTCGCCGATGAGGTTCGCCAAGTGGAAGCGGCGGCGATGAAGCATGAAGAGGAGCTCGTCGCTCAGAGCCGCGGCCAGCGCGAGCTCATGCAAAAGGAGCTCGATGACCTCCGTCGGGCCTTGGAGGATAAGGAGCTCGAGCTGCCCGCGCTGAGCCGCCGGGCCCCGACGTTGGAGAGGGAGCGTGACGCCAAGGGAAAGGCGCTCCAAGACCGCGAGGCCGAGTTGGAAGGTGAGTGATCCCTCTTCGAGCTTGTTGTCTTTCTCCTCTGTCTTTGAGCTCCTAGGCTGATAGTGGGTACCCTAGTTTACGACCACGAGGCCGCCGACGGGTCGATTCTGTTTGGTGCTTCGGATGCCGAGAGGATCCGGCTCGATGCCGAGAATCTTTCTCTGTGGGAGGAGCGGGAAGAGCTTTATCAGGCGCTGGCATGTAAGGCGCTTCTCTTCTTCCTGCTTTGAATCTCATGATTTTGATTTGTTTGTTTCTCTGCAGCTGAGAAGAAGAAGTCACGGATTGGCTCGGGAGCTTGAGGGGAAGGACCAGTCCCCCCGGCCGCTGAGTCCTCGCCGACGCATACCCAGCCCGCCGGAGCAAAGGAGAAGGACCTTCGCCAGCAGGACGCGTGACCTCATGGCCGTGCGAACGGTCTCGAAGAAGGCCGAGGAACTCCGGTCCAAGGAAGCCGAGGCCTCGGTCTCCCGGAGCGGGCGACGAAAAGCCGAGACCGCGGGCGCGAGAAGGCGAGAGCGCGAGCACACCAACCTCGTGCTCGACGCCGAGGGCATCCGCGAGGCCCTTGGAGTTGAGGAGGTGGAAGGACGGCCAAGACCGAGTGCTTTCGCGCCCCGGCCGTGGTGAGGGACAATGCCCGCCGTGCCGCCCATAAGGCGCCGGCTTTGGTCCTTGCCCACTACCCCGAGCCCGTGCCTCGACCAAGATAATAGGCAAGGGCTGCCCGAGCCGGCCGAGTGCATCGAGCCGACGACGCCGCCGCCGCCGCGAGGCGGACTCGATGAAGCCGGCAAGGAAGCTTTTCCGCTTGCCGTCGAAGAGCTCGGTGTTCGAGCCTACCGGGCGAGGAGGAGGTAGAAACGACTCGCCGGGCGATGAAGAGTAGGCTACAAAGTTGGGTAGCTCGAGGCGCCGCCTTTTGTTATAAACCCAAGTCCCCGATCTCGGGCAAGATGTAAACATAACAAGTTATCTTTGCTATGAATTACTCATTTTGTCTTTCCCGTGATTGTGCTTCCGACGAGTTCGTAGTTTTCGAAGTTTACATCCTATCGATTAAGGCAACGGGCCCTTTACTGCTTGGCCGCGGGGCGCTTAGAGCTCGTTTGGCAAGCGCGCGTTGGACCTCGCCGACGATGTTGCTCAAAACCCCTTTTGACTTGCCGGACTCGACGCCATCGGAAAGATAGGTAATGAGTGCGAGGTTGAGCTGGTCGAGCTCTTCCTCGAAAGTGTTCGTGTTTTTTGCGAAAAAAGAGTTCGTAAAAGGCGGGTGTGCGCCCCGCCCCCTCGTAGCCCCCGAGCAAGGGCGGGCCTTGCCGGAGGTAAAGGGCGCCATTGCTTAACAGCCGTGAAAAAGAGGTCTAATGCTTGCACAACTTTTGCATCGAGGTGTGTCATTATTATTCGGGTTTGTACAAAGGTGACATTACAAAATGCATCTAGGGGTAGAAGCGACGTAGTCGCTCGATGTTCCAGAGTTAGCGAGCTCGCGGTCGTGGGAATCTTGGATCTTGTACGAGCCTGGGCGTAGAACTCACGCGATGGAGAATGGTCCTTCCTGTGGGGCCGAGAGCTTGTGCTTCTCCTTCGTGCTCGTGACTCGCCGCAGACTTGGTCGCCGACTTCAAAGGCCCGCCCCGGACGTGGCGGTCGTGGTACGGGCGCATCGATTGTCGGGTACTTGGCTGAATGCGCCGACGGCGACCTCACGGGCCTCTTCGAGCCTGGGTTCGCGGCGCCTTCGAGTGAGGTCCGGTTGCCGGCGCCGTTGTACGCTTGAACTTCGCGCGCGCCGTAGTCGAGGTCATGGGGGAGCACGGCCGTAACCGAAGACGAGGAAGAAAGGTGTGCGTCCCGTTGCTCTCCATATGATCCATATGGGGAGCTCGGCGAGCCATCTTCCTCCGAACTTCTCCGGCCTCTTGAAGATCCTCGGCTTCAATCCTCGCAGAAAATCAGGCCGCTGGCGCGCTCGACCGCCCGCTTGTCCTCGGGTGGTCGACGGAGGCCCGATCCCACGCGACGTTGTAGTCGCCGCACGGGCCGAGGAAAATTTGCCCCGCGGAAGTTGGTGCCGTTGTCGGTGATGATTGAGTTCGGTACACCGGCGGTGGATGATGCCGCCGAAGAACTTGACCGTCTCCCGCGATCTCGCGGCGTGAGATGGGCATCACCTCGATCCACTTGGTGAACTTGTCGATGGCGGCGAGGAGGTGAGTGAAGCCCCGGCGACCTTGTGAAGGGACCGACCATGTCAAGGCCCCGCATCGCGAAAAGGGCCAAGTGATGGGGATCGTTTTGAGGGCTGCGCGCCGGGGAGGTGCGCTTGCTTGGCAAAGAATCGGCATCCTCGCGGCAAGACGACCGATTGGCGCCGGCGACGGGCGGCGGGCCGGCCAATAGAAGCCTTGGCGGAACGCCTTGCCCACCGTAGCTCGTGGAGCCGCCGCGTGATGCCCACATTCGCCGGGCGTGGATCTCTCCGATGAGCTCGTGCCCCTCCTCAAAGGTGATGCAACGTTGAGCACCCCGCACGCCGCTCCTCCCGTAGAGCTCGCGCTCGATGACGACGTAGGACTTGGCTCGGCGGGCGATGTGCCTAGCTTCTTCCTTCTCCACAGGGAGTTTGCCGTCCTATAGCCATGCCAGGATGGGGAGCCGCCAATCGGGTCTCGGGGCTTCGCTCCGAGGTGGCGAGGACCTCGGATCCGACGAGGTTGACCTCTACGCCGACCTCCATCGGCGAGCTCGAGCTCGCGAGGTCCTCACCTTGGTGGGCGCAGGGATAAACGGAGTCCCCGACGGGTCTGCGGCGTGGGGTTCGAACCTTCCCTCGAGCCGGATGGAGGGCATGTATCGGTCATGCGCAAAGACGCCGGGTGGGACTTGTAGTCGATCGGAGGCGGAGCTTAGCGAGGACATCGGCGCCACCGTTGTATCGACGACGGATGTGCTTGAACTCTAGCCCGTCGGCGTTCTTCGAGTCGCGCACCTTGCGGAGTACGCATCATCCTTGGCCGACGCAGCCAGCCTCCTTGTGGCTTGATCGGCCACGAGCTTAGAATCCCCTCCGATCTCGAGGCGTTTGATGCCAAGCTCGACGGCGATGCGCATACCGTTGACCAAAGCTTCAGACTCACCGACGTTGTTGGAGGCGGTGAAGTGAAGGCGGATCGAGTACCTCATGCGCACGCTGCGTGGTGATACGAAGACGGACCGGCTCGGCCGCATTTCTTCACCGAGCCATCGAAGTAGAGCGCCCAAAGATCGACACGCCGGTCTCTGGGGGTACCGGGTCTCCGTCCACTCGGCCATGAAGTCGAAAAGAACCGGGACTTGATGGCGTCCCTTGGGGCATATGAAATGTCCGACCCCATGAGCTCAATTCCCCACTTGGCGATGCGCCGGTGGCCTCGGGGCCGTGGATGATTTCGCCGAGCGGGAATTTGAGACGACGTGATCGGGTGAGCGCCAAGTAGTGTCGTGAGTTTGCGGGGCGCGTGATCGAGCGCATAGGCGAAGCTCGAGCCGAGGATATCGCGTCTTTGTGTCGGAGAGGACTTCGCCGACGAAGTAGACCGGTCGCTGCACCAAGCGCGTGGCCTTCTTCCTCTCTTTCCACTACGAGCACCGTGCTTACCACATGGCGGTGGCCGCGATGTACAAAGAAGCATTGGTTCGTCCGGCTTGGGTGGAGTGAGTATGGGCGGTTCGTCAAGAGCTCTTTAAGAGAGTCGAGGGCGGATCGGGCCTCGCCGGGTCCAGCGAAGCGCCCGACTTCTTCAGAGCTTGTATAGCGGGAGGCTTCGCTCGCCTAGCCGAGCAATGAATTCGCTAAGGGCGGCCAAGCACCCAAGAAGCCGCAGACGCCTTGACGTTCTTGTTGGGGCCTATGTTGCGGATGGCCTCGATTTTTCGGAGTTGGCTTCGATGCCGCGCCGGACACGATGAAGCCTGTGAGCTTTCCCGGGGACTCCGAACACGCATTTTTTTCGATTGAGCTTTACCCCGAACTCACGGCTTGTTGAAGACTTCTTTGAGGTCGGGGATGAGCTCTCCCGTGCGCTTCGCCTTGACTACGATGTCATCGACGATGCCTCCACGCGCTCCCGAGAAGCTCTTTGAAGACTTTCTCGCATGCACCTCAAAAGTGGCGCCGGGCGTTTTAGCCCGAAAGGCATGGTTACGTAGCGTAACGCGCCAAAGGGAGTGATGAAGGAGGTGGCGAGCTGATCGAGCCTGCTCATCGCGATTTGATGATAGCCGGAGTACGCGCCGAGAAAAACAGAGCGCCTCGCACCCGGAGGTGGAGTCAACGATTTGGTCGATGCACCGCAAAGGAAACGGATCCTTTGGGCATGCCTTGTTGAGACTCGTATAATCAACACACATTCTCCATTTCCCATTCTTCTTCTTAACTAGTACAGGGTTGGCTATCCACTGGATGATACACCTCCTTAACAAAGCCCCGCTAAGAGCTTATCTATTTCCTCGGCGATTGCCGCCGCCCTGCCGTTGTCGAAACGTCGGAGCCGGTGCTTCACCGCCGAGAGCCGGGCTTGATGTTTAAGGAGTGCTCGGCGACTTCCCTCCGTATGCCGGGCATGTCCGAGGGTCTCCACGCCGAATACGCCGAGGTTCGGCGAGGAAGTCGACGAGCTCGCTTCCTATTTAGGAGTGAGCTCGGCACCGACGCGAACGGTGCGCCCCTCCTCGTCGACCTTCACCGCCTTGGCGCCCTTGTCCGGCTCGAAGGAGCCCGCCGCCTTTTCGAGCTCGACGGTGGAGCTCGCCACCTTGCCGGATGTGCTCGCGGCCTTCTTCGGCTCGGCGGAGTCCTCATACAAGCGCACCCACGCGAGCATCTCGGGGATGAGCTCGACTCGATGAGGGCGCCGGCGCATCGCACGGCCTCCTTTGTCGCAGCTTGAAGGTGCGCTTGAAGGTGGAGTTGATGGTGATCACGCCCTTCGCCCTGGGATCTTGAGCTTGAGGTACGTAGTTGGGGGACGGCCATGAACTTCACGTAGCATGGCCGCCCAAATGAGGGCATGGTAAGCGCTCTTGTACGGGAGCACTCGAAGGTGAGCACTTCCCCGCGGGAAGTTGCTCGGGTCGCCGAAGGTGACGGGGAGGTCGATCCGCCGAGCGGAAACGCCGCTTCCCGCGGCACTACCCCGTGGATGGGGTCCATGGAGGGCCGGAGTCGAGCCTCGCGTGATGCCGAGAGCCTCCATGGTGTCGACGAGAGGAGGTTGAGGCCGCTTCCATCGCCCATCAAGACCTTACCGAGGCGCTTTGGTGCCGACTATGGGATCGACGACGAGAGGGAACCTTCCCGGATGCGGGACGGTACGGGGTGGTCCTTTTGTCGAAGGTGATCGGGGCCTCGGACCACTTGAGGTAGGAGGGCGCCGCGGGCTCGGGTGAAGAGGACTTCGCGCCGCAGAGCTTCGGGCGGCGCTTGACTCAGACGGGTGGGGCCGAAGACGACGCTGATGGCGCCGTCCTCAAAGAAGACGCCCTTGTCGCCCCCCGCCGTCGAACCCGCCCCGTGGTGCTCGCCGCCCTCGCACCCCTCTCCTTCCCGCGCCCGCTACGAACTTCCGCAGGAGCCCGCAGCCCCTCGAACTTGTGCTTGACCGGGCCCTCGTGGTTGGGGCGGGCGGGTCGAGTCGAGCGAAGAAGTCCTTGGGAGCACCGGCCGCGGCCCCGGGCGCCCGGCTTCTTCTTTCGGCGATCGCGACGGTCATCCCCGCGCCGGCGCTTGTTCTGTTCTTCTTTTTGGGCCACGAGCTCGAGCCTTCGCCGCCTCATCGGCGGCCTTCTCCTTGCCCTGCCCGTGGTGCCGTGGAGGATCATGAGATAGCCTCCCTCGCCCCCCGTGGTTCGTGGCGAGGTCGAGGAGGTCCTTCACCGCCTTGGGCTTGCGAAAGTGCCGAGCTCACGGATGAGCGCCTCGCAGTCGCGCCAAGGTGAAGGCGGTGATGATCTCCGTGATCGGTGGCATCGTGAGCTCGCTGCAGAGCTTGAGAAGCGCCGGATGTAATCGCGAAAGCTCGTTCCTCCTCCGCTGCGTACCGCGGCGTCCCATCGTGTTGCTCGGGCGCCGAGTAGGTCCCCCGAAAAGTTACCAACGAAGACATCGCTGGAGGTCACGCCACTGGCCGATCATACCGCGCGGTGTGCTCGAGCCAGGAGCGAGCCGCCGGCCGGCAAGGTATAGGGGAGGTTGCGGATGATGAAGAGCTCGTCGTCGGCCCCCCCCCGACACGCGAGGCGGTAGTCTTCGCCGACGCCGGGGTCCGTCTCCCCGCTGTACCGACGTGAGGCTGGGGCTCGGAACGCCGAGGAACGGCGCGCCGTGAACCCGGCGCCGAACACCGGGGCCTCCCCCTTCCAGGTGGAGCTCCGCCCGCGCCCGCCGGCTCGAGCACCACGTGGTGAGGGAGCGCGCCGCCGCCTCCCGACCCCGGGGCCGCGGCCGCGGTCCTCCCGATCGCCGTAGCGCCGCCTCCTCATCATCGTAGGACTGGCCGGGCGGTCGCCGCGTGTCGTTCCGCGACGGCCGCGGGCCCGATGTCGGCGCTTTCGCGCGCTCGCGGGCTGCCGCCGCGCCGAGGGTGTCCCGGCGCCGCGTTCTCTCCCACCCATCGACGCGGCGTGGACACGCGAGACTCTCCCCGGCTCGGCCTCTCGGTTGGAGGAGGCCTCGTGCTCTTCCCCGAGGCGTTCTGCGGCGACTCGAGCTCTCCACCCGCCGCCCGCGGCCCTCTCGATGAGGGAGCGAATCGCTGGTGGAGCCTTCGAGCTTCCGTGCCTCGAGTTCGGGACCTCGTGGAGGAGCTCTCGCGGGCCGCCGCGAGGTTCTCGCGCCGCCGACCAAGACCGGCGGAGGTCATCGGCCCGCCGATGCGGCGCCGCGGCCTCCCGGCCCCTCGAACTCGCACTCGCCGGGCGACCTCCCACCTCCTCGAGGAGGGCGCCGCGTTCTCGCGCGATCTCACGCCGGCTCTTCGAAGCTCGCCGAGGCGCCGTGCACCCGCTGGGAGGGGCGCCGCTGAGCGAGCCGCCGAGCCTCGACCCCGAGTGTGCGGGGGTGTGTTGGGAGGACTCCTCCTCCGCCGTGGTAGCCGCGCACGGCGCCATCCGGGCTCGCACATGTAGCACTCGCGTGTGGGGTCGACCCGCGAGGCTCAAGCCGCCCGGGCAGCGGTCTCGAGACCGGTCGCTCCAGGGCTCTGCGGCCGTGCCTCCGGCAAGAAGAGCTGCCCCCGGGCGGTACATCCCGCCGTAGGCCGCAAGGAACTCGTCGGGAGAGCGGCTCCTGCCCGGGCGTATCGCAGACGACATTGGCGGTGGAGAAGGTGACGCCGCTGAAGAGCTCCCGAGTCGGCTCAGGGTCGAGGATGTGCGGGAGCAGTCCGCAATGGCGACGAAGAAGTGGTCGCCGCCACCAGAGATGGGGCTTAGCGGACCGGAAGTCGAATCCGGCCGAGCGCATCAAAGACGGCGCGCGCAGCTGCCGACGCGACGAGGCGGGCGTCATCTCGCCCCGCACCATCCAGGGAAGGTGGCTCCGACGAGGGAGCCCGGAGCCGGAGCCGGGCGAAATCCAGGTCCCGGCGCATCGGTGCGCCGGATGTCGAACGGTGGTGGCGGGAGCCATCGGGTGGTGAACGCCACACTAGCGCCGCCCCACCGGGCGCGCGCCAATCGCCGCGGGTCGTATACCACGTCCACAAGAATCGACCGCCAATGTGTGCAACGATGGCCTAGCTCGAGAACAATGACACGGTGGTTTATACTCGGTTCGGGGCTACCAAGCACCCTAGTCTAGTGTGTGGCACTATCGAGCTCAAAGTGCTCGTGATCGGGGCGTAATACAAGCCGGGCGAGAGAGGGAGATGAGCTCCCAAGTCTCGTGGTGATGAGTGGAATCGAGCGATGTGTGAGCGTGCTTTCTCGTGTGCAAGAGAGCTTGCCCCTCTCCTCGGGTGGCCGAGCCCTCCCCTTTATAGTCGCAAGGGGAGCTCACAAGGGTCACCGAAAGTGGAGGGCTTTAGAGATAGAAGGAATACAAGTTTGTGGGGGGTGAAGAGGAAGAGTTCCCCGCAATGTCGGGCACGCCGGGCTGTCCGGCGGCTTGCGCTGCCGCCGCGCCCTACTTCCAGCACACGCCCGGCTGCCGTGAGAGTAGAATAGGGGCGGCTCCGTATCCCGACACGTAGACACGACGGTGACGAGCTCGGAGCTCGTCGGCCGGTGTAGAAGGGGGGACAATGAGCTCGCCCCGCCGCCGCCGCATTTCTTGCGTCAGGTCGCCTGGCGGGCACGCGCCGGTGCTCGCGAGCGATCATGGGAACGCCGCGCCTTTAAATGCTCGCACTTGGGGCCGCAGAAAATGTGTGGGGGGAGAGCTCGACGAGCTTGACTTCGTCCCGTCGAGGTCATTCTTGTCGCAGAGAGTGGTTGTCTCTGTGCTTGTCGTCACTTGGCGTGATCTCGACGGCCCCATGCCGCGCGCGCCGCCGACGATCTCTCGCCGACGACGAAATCGGTCGTAGGTCGCGGCCACCGCCGCGAGCGGTGATGTCGATCCTAATCATCGCGCCCAGATTCTCCCGATCGTCTTTGATTTGATGCTCGGGAGCTCGCTCGAGACCCGAAGCGAGCTCGCCGCCCAGCGGAGCTCGTCACATCCGCGCTCCCCGGGAGCTCGTCCGAGGCGGAACTTTCCCCGGACGGCGAGCTCGAGCTCGCCCCTCGATCTTAGCGTCCCGCTGAAGTTCGCGCCCGCCGGGTCTCGGCTTTTGTCATGGGTGACGCCCCATAGCTAACGAAAGTACTCCCTCCTTTTAACGCTTTGTTAGGGTCGGGTTAGGATGATTGACTTAGTCCGGAATATCTGTGTCCCACAATTATCATCACCCATAATAATGGTAATGGCCAGTTTTGTTTTGGCCTTTGGACAATTGGGGCCTACATCGACAGGGATCTCACGTTTCCAAATTATCCATCATCAATAATCACTATCCATCATACATAATCATGGAGGGCTTGAATGGGACAAAAACGTAGCTTTCAAACCTCCAAAACATTCTCCACGGATGAGCAAGGACGATTGATCCAATGACAGCGATGGTACCAAGGCCTGAAGCAACATATTTGCAGATAAACATATAACCATCTCTGGATAAAACTAATACTCCGGCGTACAGGTGTTGCCTAGAAACCATCTATTCTCGTCTCAGCCACAAGTGAAGTTCGCTGCAGTCTTCGCACAAAAAAAAATATTTTGTACAAAATACAAATGCTTATATAAACAGTGCCAACTATTGCCACCTAGTACAATACAGCACTTGCATACCTATTCTTGCCTCCTATCAAGATTCTGCCACATCAGCAGTCCTAATCTCGTGTTTGTACCAACAGACAACAAAAAACTTGGAAGAAACTTGGAAGCAACTTGCAACCTGTTGATAAAAAGCTTCAAAAGAGGAGAATCCAAAGGTAGACGCTGAGGATTACAATTACTCGAGCACATCAGACCACAGGGCATGTGACATCACGGGTGTGCAACTGTGCAAGGTTCAATCAGCCGTCGGTTCGGCGTCCATGCAGAAATGAACCAGTTTCTGCTGGTACTGCCCGAAGACCTCACTGACTGCAATCAGGTCCTCGTCGGCCACATTCTTGGAAGGGAACCGGAGCTTCTCCGTCTGCTCCTGCGTCAGTGCTAACCCGGAGGTGTCGTCCTCGGCCTCTGATTCTGATAAGATTTGTGAGTAGGTCTCATGGCAGGCTAGCAAGAACATGGCTGCGATATCTGGGCGCTGGTTCTGCGAAGTGTATCCAAAGCCTCTGCCAGTGCTCCAGCAGCAACATATAGGATAAGACCTCTATAGAAGATGCAACCACTGTGTTAGTACCACCAAGAGAGAAAAAAATGAATCTCCTTACTTATTAGCTGTTCAGGGTCATTTTTTTACCTCCACATATTATGCTCACCACGAAGAACATAATCAGCCCACCTCTGCAGTACCCTGCACAAATCAAGCACCTTTAGTACAAATTACAAAACAAAGGTTCTTAACTACTGGCCGGCTTCAGAAATAGCAAAGCTACATTTGGACTTCACCCAGTTCTGTAAAAAAGATGTGGGCCCATTGGTCTGTGGTCCCAGTTTAGCCCAAGAAAAAAAAATTATATCAACAAAATATCAGGTTGTTAGCTACACTAATGACTAGATCATAATTTTGATGCCACCAGCTTTTAATTTACTCTTCCATATTCCTTAAGCTTGGTTGTTTTTTTTGAATGCACTTAAGCTTGGTTGTCAAATTCACAAAATCAAAATCATGACCAAGCAAACATATAGATTAGATAAGTTGAAACTTGAAAGACAGAAGTAACCAAGGATGGTTTTGTAAGTACTTAGGTAACACAATATTCATCCTTTCAGATATAATAAATTGGCATAGATGAATTATACCTTGCATAGTCAGACCCATGCAAATGGCTTGCGGCCAATGTAGCTGCATCATGCCAGCACCCAGCATCTTGAAGCTGAAACAGAACCAACAGGTTATGAGGTTGGACCCATATTCAGTTCAATTTACATTGCGCTCAAATAAAATTTAGGAAACCAAATATTGCAATAACAACAAAACACCCTTCGAAATGCTACAATTATGAAGGGCATATTAATTGGAAAAAAAAGAATCATTCTGTAAACAGGGATTGATTATTATTGCCTCTAAATCTCAGCTATCAGTTATCACTGAAATAGTGAAAATAATGGCTTACTATTTAACGAATATTTCGCCAACCAAACTAAGAGGAAGCAATTTGGTCATATTTGATCTTCAAAGCTAAAAGCCATCATCTTTTTTCAGGTCTAGTTCATCATTTATGCTACATCTCGAGATGATGGCACAACTAGATGTCTTCTTAATAATTATTAAAATTGTAATTATCCACCACAGTTTTACATATCGATAGCAGTGATTTAGTGAAGTTCCTGCACCAGAGTGTCATAGTCAAATAAATTAAACATAGCTTGTACTTTTTTTTAGCAAAATATACAGCAGGGGGCCCCACTGTGAATTTTATTATTAAAACAAAAAAATTGAAACAACACTGTACAAAGGCGACAAAGCAAGTGAAGGAGGAGCTACACAATAAGGAGGCCCTGGGGAGGCAGAAGAACTAGGCTAGAGGGGACTATACGGGAAAGGAACTCTACGCTTTACATCATTGAACCTATGAGCTTGAAGCCTAGCTTCCTCACAGAAGTTCTTCCAATAGATAAAAGAAGGCCGGCCCCTATTAAAGATGAAGTTGTTTCTCTGTTTCTAAATTTGTCACGCCGCAATTATGATGAATTCCATGAAAAAAGGATTCTGAGATTGAGTTTTAGCCCGCTGCATCATCTCAAAAAATTCTCTTGTGAAATCTCATTAATTCCAAGGTGCTGCCAACAAGTTTGGCTAAAGGGGCAGCTGAAGAAAAGATGGAAAGTAGTTTCTTCAATGTTGTTGCTGCAGAGGACACAGTGATATTTATTTCCTTCAATGTTTTGCTTTTTTTCTTTTCAAAATATTTCTTGTATTCAATCTGTCCATGAAGAGCAGCCATGAAAAGACTCTGAGCTTGTTGCAACATTTGGAATTCCAAATCCAGAGGAAGGGACTTACAAAATTTAATGCTCCTGGCCGTTCCAAATTGTAAGTTGTTTTAGCTTTTCTAGACATATAGTTTTAGAACGTAAAAAACGGCTTAAAATTTGGAACGGATGTAGTACAACTTTGCTGTTCTATGATATGGCACATGCCATTACATAAGTAACCAAATACTCATTCCGTTCCAAATTGTAGTTCACTTTGGATTTTCTAGATACATTGATTTTTCTTATGCACCTAGTTATACACTATGTCTAGATACAAGTAAAAGAAATGTATCTAGAAAAGCCAAAGTGAACTACAATTTGGAACGGAGGGAGTAACTAGCTTATAACCTACATATCATGTTGATCGTCCATTGCATACATCGATTGAAAGAGGAAGTCGACAGTGATATAAAGAGCCTTAACCAGAGCTCTTAGAAAACTAATTAACTGCAAGAATATGCTCATATAAGGCAAGAAATTTAATACTGAGGAGGCAAAGGTAATTTGTATTTGTTCACATTCTATAATTATTGGAACAGCATGGTACATTATTTCATACTCCCTCCGTCCCTAAATAAGTGTCGCCGTTGGTGTGCGTGCCACAAGTTTGACTCGATTTGTAGAAAATACGTGCAACATTTCTGTCTCCAAATAATTTTGCTAAAAAACTAGATTCAAATATCTTTCCAATAGTACTAATTATGTATCATAGCTATTAATATTTTTTAATATAAACTCAATTTAAGCTGTTTCTCGGAAAGCGTAAACGACACTTATTTAGGGACTGAGGGAGTGCCTGATAAGTAAATATGGAGAATGGACAGAGAAAAGAGCTTGACTCTCTTGCGTGTTCAAGAGGAAAAAAAAAAAGAAAAGAGCATGATTGATTAATCCAAACATAAGAATAGTACCTGTGAACATGCTTCCTGATATCTTCCAACAGCACAGAGAAGATGTGTGCCAGACAGTGATTTGTCCGTTCTAACCATATTGGCTGCAACAACCTACATAAGATCATTACTTAGAAAAGACCACCCTCAGCTATCACCATGGCATTTATCAAAAATGAGATCCTAACTGACTAAGCGTTGATATTAGTACTCATATTTAATTTATGTTGATGGATACACTGTAGAGAACACTTAGTGTTTGCATGTTGCCATTAAGAACAAAACTGGAACTGCAATGTTTGCATCCTACAATTGGGAAATGAATAATGCATTCTACTATTCCCTTTGAGCTTTAAGATCTATTCCAGTTCAATTCTGAGTGTTTGAGAAATATATGTAACTTAAACTGATTTCCTTTTTTTTTAGGGGGAATACAGTAGAGGAAACCCCCTACTGCAGTAGTAAATATATTAATATGTAATAGAATTAGCAATCATTCCTATGCTATTAGCTTGTTGCAAATATCAATAAATTTGAAAGCAATCATTCCTATGCTATTAGCTTGTTGCAAATATCATTAAATTTGAATAGATCCATATCAAAATTCAAAAGATTTGATTGCCATGAATACAAACTGCCCTTCTTTTCTAACAAAGATAAATAAACATTCAAAATTCCTTTTAGTATTGACCTTTAATGTGCTTGCCCCCTAATAGTTATCAGAGTTATACACTGTAGTCCTAAAAAAAGGGGAATTTAGCTGTGGGACACTGCGAAAACGCGTATTTTGCTGGAACACACCGCAACGGCGCTTATTTGCCGAGTACCATTACAAATTCATGGTCATTTGCCACAACACACCATGCCTATTATTTTAATCGTTTCTCAGTTTTGTGGAGAGAGAAGGTGAGAGAAATTTCTTCTTTGCCCTCTTCTTCAACCTCTGTCCATTCGTTGATTATTTGCCGTGACACACTGTCGTTGAAGGCTCAAGTGAGGCTCAGCGCGAGGGTGCCGGCGGGCACGGTGAGGATCTGCAGCCCCCGCAGGCTCTCCAGTGATGGCTGCCCGACCTGACACCTCATGTAGGCTTGGTACGGCCCGAAGCCGAGGAATAGTACCTGACGGAGCAGTAGTACCCGACCCCAGCCCCGCTGGTGCGCGCGGCCATCGGTGCCTACACGTACGCGCGGGCGGGGGCCTTCACCTGTGGCGCTGCTCCCAATCGACGCCGTCAAGACGCGGCTCAGTGCGGCGGCCACCGTGCCCTTCGCCACCTCGTTGCGGGTCTTCCTCGACATCCTCCGCGACGGGACGGTCCACTCGGCACCTACGCCGACGAGCAATTGTAGCACATCGGTGCGGGCCATGAGCTCCACGGGCGGCCGCATGCTCCTCTCACCGCCGTGACGCGCGCGAGCTCCGTCGTCTTTGGCGCGTCGCGTCCCACCACCGGCCACTCGTCCGCGTGCTCCTAGTGCCGCTCGGCCACACGACCGCGGCATAGCGGCCTCCATCTTCCCCACGCATGCTAGACCATGCTCACGGACGAAAGTGGCCCGGACCGATGTGGTTTCAATCAACGAATCGACTTAATTGATGGAGGCGGTGTGTCCCAAAGAAATAATCACGAACGGACGGAGGTTGAAGAAGAGGGCAAAGAAGACATTTCTCTCACCTTCTCTCTCCTCAAAACTGAGAAATGATTAAAATAATAGGCGCGGTGTGTTGTAGCAAATGACCATGAATTTGTAATGGTACTCGGCAAATAAGCGCCGTTGCGGTGTGTTCCAACAAAATACGCGTTTTCGCAATGTCCCACAGCTAAATTCCCTAAAAAAAACTGTATTGAAGAATGTTTATCTTAAAGATGCTCACCTTCACTGCAAGTTCATGCAAAGATTGTGAGACTGCAGATGACAGCACAACTGCTCTTAATGCATTTGGGTAAAAATTTGATCCTTCAGGGGGCGTTGAAAGTAACAGTGAGACCGCAGCTTCTAAGTTCCCAAGAGACACAAGCCTGTGTTTGTAGAATATGATAAACATGTGGCACAGGTAATTACCAAGATATATATTACTGATGAACAAGTTTGAAATAATTGATTCTTACTCGTGAATACGTTTTTGCAAAGCCTCTTCACCATCGAGCTTGTCATGCCAAGGTATCCTTTCATTTGCATTGAACCATAGTTCCTCTTGCTTAAATGCCATGGAGCTTAATTGCCCACAATTCTGCACAAAGATTAAACTTGTAAATTCAAGAGAATAGGTATTCATATGGAGTTAAAACCATGCACTCATGAAGTGTTAAAGTACAGCACTAGATTCAACAATTACCGCAGCATTTTTTGTGAACTTTCCAGAAGCAGATCTCTCTCTTGAAGTTATCCGATTAAATGTAGAGCCTTGTTCAGAATCAGAATGCAAACTTGACTGCGAGATCTTCTCTCTTGATCTACTTGTTGATTTATCCAGGAAGTGGCTTAAGAGCTTGAGGCAGCTGTAGCCAGAAAAGCGCTTCTTGGATATCACCAAAAATCGCAGCAGCAAATGCAAACCTTGCACAAGCTCCCTTGTTCACTATAGCTGAATATAATCTGGCTCTTCCATCATCAAGGATGCAACCTTCCCAACAAAAGTAGTGTCAATATGCCAAATCATCTACTGGGGAAAAAAAATTAAGTTGTTGCTGACATACCCTCCTTTCTGTATGGTTCCAACACTTTAAGGAGCAATTCTGCCACAACAGCATCACCAATGGGAGGGAGTGTTGTCTCAATCATGTAACTACGAAGATCTCCAAATGCTGGTGCTACCTTAAAGCTGTCCCCAGCTTTATCATTATTATTGCATTCAAACCAAGAAGGCTTCACCCCAAGTTGCAGAATCATACGCAGAGCCTAGGATCGCATAAAAAGCATAAGATGCTGAGTGTTTGTGGTTCAGAATTTGATCTTTTGTAAGGACCAAATGCCATGCACATGACTCGAGGAAACTAATCATAATAATGATTCATGAAAAACCTGCAGCTACTTTCCCTCTTAATGAAATATGTGTGTGAGCAGGGTCGCTAAGAGGAAAACCCTGCATCGACTGACTTTACATTTTAGGAAGGTGATTGATAACTGGTAGAATTACTTATTAAATGACTCTTTGTGAAGAGGAGAACATAAACAAATATATCCATGCGCCAAAGTTCATGCCTAATAATAATATAAAAATACAAATATTTAAATATTATATGCACCTTACCAAAGCATGGGCCGTTGGAAATAATACTGGCAAACAAAATGGCATTGGCCTAAACCTCTCTTTTGTAGCTACTGGCTTTAAAATGGAACTTCCCTTGGTATCACTGGTGAAATAAAAAGGAAAATAAAAACATTCCACAAGTAAATTTTCTGTAGAGCATTAGAAATAAGGTCATCAAAGAATGGTGTCAAACCACATCAAACAAACAAAATAAGGTCTAAAGCATCAAAAAGAACGGTGTCGAACCATTTTTTTAAGTTAGACAGTACTTTATGGTTACAGAAGATAGAAAAAAGGACGGGAAGGATTAACAGGTGGGAGAATTAGGTGGAAAGAAATAACTTTCCTACCTATACCTATCATGTTGACAATAACATTTGTGAATTGTGAGAAGATATAATGGCCAGAAATTTTCTTCGAATTAATTCCTTAATTTGTTTCAGTTTAGTGCTCAAAGCTTTTTTTCCCACTATTCTTACATCTATGTAGAAGTTCTTTTTTTAGTGTTACATGTTGGAAAGCTCTTTAGAATAACAAATAGGAAAGATTATATTCACCATACAACTAGATTATAATATAACAGGGAGTTAAAGAACCAAGCTCTGAGCTCATAAGCATGCTGCAGGAGGTGATTGCCTTATAGATGCATTAATAAATAATAACACACCTTAACAGGTCAAGTTTCAATTATAGATATCAAACAGAGTTCCAGTACAGAAAATATTTAAATCTAAAACGTAAACAGAGTAACTCTACACTGGAATTAGAACTATTACATGCATGATTAAAATGACATACATTTTAACCTCAATCAGTCGGAAGCTACTATCAGCTCCGGCAATGCATAGCATAAGTGGCTCATCCTTCCTTGTTCGGGTTGACAACCAATCAAGCTCCAAGACAAGGGTACCAGGAGATTGTGGTTGAAGAAGGGCATTCGCCAAGGGGTCTGGACTATCCTAAAACATAGTTCATGAAGTCAGTGCCATATGAGACAGTTGCATATTCCTTCTGAAACATAAAAGGACAGCAATATT
Organism: Hyparrhenia diplandra; assembly: GCA_015847255.1. NCBI lineage: Eukaryota > Viridiplantae > Streptophyta > Magnoliopsida > Poales > Poaceae > Hyparrhenia > Hyparrhenia diplandra. The sequence continues at coordinate 84,051 of JADLZK010011779.1, forward strand.
GGAAACAAACAATAAATCATGCATGGATTACATTGAGTAATAAGGATGTAAGAAGAATCCTTTTTTTTAATCTCAAACAATGTTAGGGCAGTTCTACACAATCAAACTTTTTTTTAATCAAATGACAAGTGGTTGCAAACTCCTTTTTTAAAAAATGACAAGTGATTGCTATATATCAAATATCAAAAATATATACAACAGGGTGATCAATATAACGACATTTAGAATCAAACATTGAAATCCAATAGCACAAAACCATATACCACGGAATATGCACGAGATCTAGAAGAACTCAAGATAATACTTACCAGGTCAAATATTGAAAATGTATTATCATAGAAAAGCACAGCGATGCCCTCTGCTTCGATCACCATGAACAACAGGAGAAAACTTTATCCTCCTGATGCCTTCCCTGTGAGTGCTAAAAGAAGAAGAAAGGCCTGTTGTAACATCCCACCATCTAATGTTGCCTGATCGATCCCCCATTACCTATAAGATAATAGCATCTCATCAAAGTGTCCCAAGATAACCTGCCTTGCAGATAAAAAAAATATTGGAAATGGAAGTGTGGACCTTATAAAAAAGAAACACAATGCTAAAATATACATACAACATGGGGAAGGCGATAAGCCATAGCAGTAACCAAACCATCTGAAGATGCAAATGATGATGAGGGCCACTTTGGCCTGCAAAACAGAGATGAAGGCAATGTGCATTACAATATGGTGATGATAATGTTTAACTTAAAAAAAACTGCAGAATGCATATAAGCAGAAAGTCCAAATGCTTCATTTCCAGTCTTGCTACCTTCTGTCTTGTTGTGTTTCTTTTATACTTGTTTCCTGTGGGTTTCATCTCTAGCCTACCCCAACTAGCTTGGGATAAAAAGCTATGTTGTTGTTTTTGTAATCAATATACACATAAAAAATAAATGCCATGTTTCTGTTTCCTGCATTAAAAGTTGAAAAACAGAAAAAAAAAAAGGATATCATTTCATGTTTGCTAAATTGAGCGGCTAGAGGTAGCCGCAGGCATATCATTTTTTTTTCCAAGTACAGAAGAGTTATGTACTGTTCTGAGCCTGGTAATACATATGTTATGTTTACATATCACATTTTTTTGGTCTATCGTACAGAGTGATGTACCGATGTTAATGCTCTAGTGGAACAAAGTTGAACACTATAAAATCAGATGGTGCATATCTAATGACACATGCTCGAGAAAATGGATATTGTATGTCTTCTGATGAAAGCTGCATTTGATTCTACTTTAATTGCTGAAAGCTACAAGGACAGCAACTGGAGTACCTAAAATCTCGTATGATTCGCCGCCCGTGCACTTCAAACACGCCAAGAGCACCATTGACTAATGCAAAAGCAAAACTTTCACATGTTTCATCCGAATTTTCTGCACCAGAAGCATCTGCAGACAAAAACAGATCATGTCGCACAGTGTAGTCTGTGAATGTTTGGTAAAAAAAGATCCTGATAAGAGTAGATTAATTTCTCCTTAATAATAAACTGATTAAGAAGGCAATCTATTTGGTCTTTATATTTTTGCTAGTGAATGAAAATTACACCTGCTGATCGCTCCTTGGAGGTTGAAGACTGCTTAGATGATGCATTTTGACCTGGCCGAGGTGCAGCTGGCAGTGTCCACTCTAATACTGTAAAAGGAAGCGCCAAGGACCTAAGCTACAAGTGCAGAACAATCATGAATACCATGCTTCTGCATTTTTTCGCCATCTGAAAGAACTGACTTGCATATATAATATAACACAACAAAAGGGAGGCCATTTTAAGAAGAGCAACTAATATCCTCCAGCCTTCTTTCTGGCAGACAGTAGCTGAACTTACAGTTCGGCCTAAACTAACTTTTGATTCCCATTGTCATCTGAAGAACAGAGTTTAGCACAAACCAATTGCTCATGGAAACAGTCAATGTGGTAACATAAGGCTTTTGCTTTTTCTTAGACAAACAAGTTCATAAAATTTTCATCTCAACTGTCAACAGACATTTCTTTCCATAATTGCATAAATACAGGCAAAGGAAGTAGTACCATCATGGGGTTCTTTGTCATAGCCCACACTTCAACAGGAGCATCACGAAACAGAATCAGAAGGTACCTGAAAAAGAATATTATGCTTGAGAAAATAGAACAGATGTAGAGCTGATACATATCCATAGTTTAGAAACATATAGCCAACCGTCCAGAGGAAGAAGCCCTCAATGCTCTAATTGGTGCACGTTCAGGCTTTTGGAGCACACGGAATGAGCGATTTAGCCCACTTCTTAAGCATGTAATAACAAGCTTATTATTGTATCCACCAGTTTTATCATTAACCTGCAGTAGTCAAAGTGTGCAACCAATGAGAGAAGTAACATGCCGACACACTGAAAACCATCAAGTTACATAAGAATGTTGCGATGATAAACACAAGCACAAACTGAATGAAGCCAATAAGTAACTAAATTATGGGAAAAACATCATAATAGTTTAACTGCCAAGAGTAGCCTAGCATTCTCATGACAAATTATAGAAACACTTTAGTGCAATCACAATTCACAATATACACGAGTTAAAACTATCAGAACATGGTGGCACCTGATTATATGAGAATGAAACAAGACGCGAGTTTCCAAGCCATCTCAAGCCCCTCACTGTGCTGCTATGAACGGAAAAGCTGACTGAAACTGCATTAGCCACAACATCTACAACTTCAATAGTTCCATTCTGAGTCCCTAGAGCAACAAGTGGCACTGCTGGAGCAGGATTGTTTCCACCACCTTCAGAAATGAAATGTTTGGATGTGTGAAATTTGATGGCTAGAAATAATTCAGAACATAAAGCAAGGGGTATTGTGGCTATGAAGGACATACGAGCTACTGTGGCAAGCAATGAAGGGGACGGCACTGCTAGTGTAGTGACAGTAGATGACAAAAGATGAAGCTGGCCCATCAAATTAATCTGCAGGGCATAATGAACATGAGCAAAGTAGAGTAGGACATAACACAGGAGGGTATAAACACTAGAATTACACAAAGCCAACATTTAGGCCCTGTTTGGAACGGCTCCAAACGGCTCGAGCTCCTTGCCACAGTGCTGAAGGAGCTAGGGCCAGTGAAGCCAAAAAATAGTGACTTCACCAGCTCCTAACAACAGCGCACGGAGGAGCCAGAGCCGGTCGAAGGTCCACCAAACAAGGCCTTAAATAACAAATACATCAAAACCCTAGCATAAGGGTATGCACTAATCATTACCCTTGTGATACCAGGAGTATCGATCCTACTTAATCACGGCAATTATCTATTAATAACAACAAAGATAAATAGTTTCATGTTGTAACCTTTATTGTAAAATCAGGTCTATTGGAGGATGTGTTGGCAGTTGCAGCATTGCTATGGCTCGGTCTACCTGGTTCCTTCCCAATATTAGTGACAGAAATGGAAACATTAGTAGGTTTAACAATTGAATAGACAATTCCATTTGCACTGAATGACCACGTAGATTAAGCACCTAGATTAGCTTTGTTAGGAAGTGCAGACTTGTCAAATTTCAAAAGCCACGACCAGATCTTGCCATCTTCTGATATCGGCGTTAGATATGTCATAGTCCCACGACAAGCATTCTGGTCTGGATTTGTATCAGTCATGAAAGAATATGTTTGTGCCAAATCCTGACATTGTCTGTCAATGTTTCGAAAATAGACTCTGACTGCCATATTGCAGCTGCAAGAACAGCCGGAGAAGGAACAACAGTACCAATTGAAGGCATGAGCTCTTCCACAGCACATAATAGATGCACTTGTTCACCCCTGCAACCAAACATTAAAAGGAGAAAATTAAAATATTTCAAAACAGCACTGCTAGCATGTAATTAATGTATGCGTGTATACTGAAACTATACATAGGTTGGTGCATAGAATTGTTAAAACACTAATGACAATATGCAGATGGTATTGCTCAGTTTCAAGGAAACATACATACATAGAGTAATGGCCACAACACATAAAATGTGTGGTTCCTAGAACCATATGTCTTTCTGTTTAATGGGGTTCATTTCAATGGGAAAGGAAAAGGGTTTCCTTACTGAGTAGAGTGCACACACCAACTGACTGTAAAATTCATTTCTAAATGTTCCAATTTTTGTCAGCAAAATCATGATGTTTATTGTGTAGTGTTTACTAATTGTTGCATATTTCATTTCTCTCTGCATCCAGACAACTAGGGCACTGATAACGTTTTTATACAGCTCATCAAATGCAAACCAGAAATGTCTATCGTCATTTTGGGCACTCAGTAAGCTCTAATTTATATGTGTTTTTTGTTGAACTTTAATCCAACACTACCCACATAAACAGTAGGACTGCAAACTCACTCCTTACGCCTCCAGATGCTCAGCTTGCCGTCGAGATGAGTGCAATAGAGAATATCGAGATCAGGATCTGCCATAACATCCGAGAACTTGCCAAACCCCCTGGGCAATGGAGTAACCGAAAGCGCAGTGCTGTAGTTGAGGTCAAAGACGATGAGCTCCCGCGGGAAGGTGATGAAGAGGATATGCCTCCACAGCGGGGAGAAGCACATTCTCGAGGCAAAGAACGGGAAGGCCGCGAGCGCCGGGGCCGGTGCAGGCGCCGCTATCTCCTTCTCCAGCTTCTGCAGGTCTGCGACATCCCCTGCACCGCAGTTCACCCGGTGCTCCTGTAGCGAGATGTCGGAGTCCTGCCTGGGAAATGCGGAGAGGAGGAAGCCGCGGAGGCCGATCGCGCAGAGGTGCCTGGCGTCGAACGGGTCGCGGCGGAGGCAGGAGAGGTACTCGGGCGCGGCGTCGAACATCCAGAGGACGCGCGGGGTGTTGGACGTCTCCCAGATGCAGAGCAGCGAGGGCCCGTGGATGGAGGCGAGGAGCCAGCCGGAGCCGTGGTGGACCCAGCAGAGGTCCTGCACCCCGCCGCTGGAGCCCGGCGCGACGCTGCGCGCCTCGTCGAGGTTGAGCCAGTGGAGCACGGCCCGCGCGCGGGCGTCCCAGACGGCGATGCGGCCGTGTCGGTCCCCCGCGGCGAGGCGGAGCGGGCGTCGGTCGTCGTCGTCGTCGTCGAGGGAGGGCGTGGCGGGGGCGCCCAGCGGACGGCGGTGACGAAGGAGGGCGGGGAGGAGGAAGGCATGGGGAGCACGCAGAGGAGCTGCATGGAGCGCGGGTCCGACACGACGACGCTGCTCCCGGCGCCGTGCGCCAGGAGGCCCGTGGGGCTGAGGTCGATGCAGCCGCCGTTGCCGCGCCCCGGCGGGCCCGGGAGCATCATCGCCGTGGCGCTGCTGCCGGCGCCCGCCGCATTGCCGTACGATCGCGACGACGGGGACGCCGGCGGCGTCGCGGAGTAGGCCATCGCGTGGAAGGAAGGCTGCCGTGGGAGGGGGAAGGGGACGGCGGGCCTCTGGCGAGGCGCTCTCGCTCAGATCTCGTCGCGGATCACCATTTCAGATTGGGAATTGAGCAGGGGTCCTCGCTCGGTCGCTCCTCTTCCACCCGTGGAAAGAGGGAGGACGGAAGGGAGCCGGAAACGAAGACTAGTACGGCCTGTCGGTCCGCGGAAGATCCGAGATCCGATCTCGTCCGTCGCAAATAAACCGCCAGATGCTTTGGGATTCGGGCCGTCCGGATGAAATGCGGATCCTATGTGGCAGCAACACGCGCGTGGGATATGAAATCCACTAGTACATTATTTTTCGAGACTCAAAAAATATATAGATACAAAAGCATATATTCATGTACACATATTACCTATAAGCATTTTTTAAGAATTGGGTGGATAAAAGCTTATAAACTTGCAATGCCATTGAATAATCTTGCAACTTTGCCTGATGTACTTATATGACTTTAATCGGTTTGATAGGAACTAAGAAGGGAGATTGAAGAGAATGTATTTATAACTTTGATCTGTTTGATAGGAACTAAGAATGGGAGATTGAAGAGAATGTATTTATAACTTTGATCTGTTTGATAGGAACTAAGAATGGGAGATTGAAGAGAATGTATTTATAACTTGTTTTGAGCAAAAATGTATTTATAACTTTGATCAATTTGATAGGAACTAAGAAAGGAGATTGAATGGCTAGACAACTTTGTGTAATTTTGCTCATTTTCTTTGTCCTTCTTTGGTTTTTGAGTTTTGTAAAGAAATCTTGTTCACCCTTTTTGTTAATAAATAAAAGTCAGTTAGGGGAGACCCCTCCTATTTGCCTCAAAAAAAAAAAAAAAAAAAAAAAAAAAGGAGATTTAAGAGGGTTCAAGATTTGAAATTAAACTTCTCCTGTCCCCTCCCGACACCTTAAGGGGACCAATCGAATGTTGCTTTAAGATTTGACAATTAAAACGGGTGTGATGGTTTTATTGATTTTCCTTTTATATTAGTCATGTTGTTCTAATAAATGAGCATGCACAACATGCCTAATGAATACTAGTCCATAGCGCGCGCGTTCGCCGCGAGATCTGGCCGCCCGCAGGTCTTAGCCTTAATTGTCTAACACAACAACGCATAATGTGTGTTTTCGAAAAGCACATGTACACAACGATGTTTTATGTTTGAAACACATAGATAAGACATCTTTCATGGGAAATACAATACTCTTAGTTGTAGTCTAAAAGAACGTAATTGCATAGTTCGAACACAAAAAGATAGCAATTGCATGGACTTAACTACACAATTGCTTGGCCTGCAACCATTTCTACGTGGTATAGAAACAAAAGAAAGAAACACACAGTCCGCTACAAAATGGCAACAAAAGAAGAGCGTAAATATGCAAGGCTTTTCAACGGTCGTTGGGGCATGCTGTTCCCGTCCAAGTCTGCTTTTTGTTTGGGAAGCATTTCGTTGTCCAAGATTGGATCTTCACCAAGGATTTGGATAGCTCTGGAGAGAACCGATGGGGCATGTGACTTGCGCGGCAATTAGTTGAGTGTTATCAATTAGCTCGAGTGGGTCTCTTGCGGTCAAGACTCGAAAGCGGCGGGAGTGCAAAGGCAAGAGATCCAATGAGCTGCACCAATTCAGTAGAAAAATGAATGATTGACAATGATGCAACCCTTGCTAATTAGATAACACATGGCGTCGACAATTTGTCGAGCCACACAACTGATATCCATGGGGAATGTGTGAAAGAGGCAATGCGAAATATGGGCATTTCAGCAGAGATGCCATGAGCAACAGCGGTAACGAACCAAATTAAATTTGAAGTTCAAAATCATAGGAAAGAGATCGATGCATATACAAAATCAAAGCAAAGAACTGCATAAGCATGGAACATGTCATTTGACACCAATAGGCAGTAAATTTCTAACTATAACAGTAGGCAGTCAAAAAGGGCCACACGCACAAACCTTTACATGTAAATATTGATGACAGAATTCCACCTGGAACCGGACTGACTACATCTAAGCTAGATAACAACAATGTCATTCCTCCATTGAAATCGACCAACAAAACATTAGATATATGCATCTTTCGTAATAGGTTTTAAGCACTGAGTTTAGTCATAGTATGTCACAGATGTTAGGCAAGTTGTAAGGTTAGGACTTAGGAGGTTGTAGGAAGTAGGCAAGCAAGATTGTATGGACCATTCATCCAATTATCTCAGAAGGATTGTTCTTAGCAAGCAGCGTACAGGCCAAAAGGAAGGAAATCTCTGCATATTCAGAGGAAACTAAGAACGAGCAACCTATTGGCCTTGTCCTCGATTTACTTTGTGAAACAAAGGTATCTTTTGACAGCTGCACAGTAGCCTGTTATAAACTAACAAAATGTGGGAGACGTGGGAAACCACTAATTTACAGTACTACAATTTTGTATAATGTGCGCATTGTAACTGCTCTTGCATGACTAACAAAAGTGAGGTAGCATTTCAAAGTTCTTTACCTGTCCATGGAGTGCACACCCACTCTCGTACTAACATCTTCAGCCGTATGATTGATGGTACCTGAAAATAAGAAGCACATGTGCCAGTAGGGTTTAGAGTGTATGCAAGCATCAACAATAAACGATGAAAAATCGCAAATGCTGCAAACATCCCAGATGATTGTGATCGTAACTATAAATCTAAACTTCCCATATCCTACAAAAAAAATCTATCTATAAAACCAAAGCACACCCAAAGCCCCAAACGTAAATCTATCTTTACCTGTGCTAGCAACCCAGAGCTTGATGGCCTCAGCTGCTATTGGGTATGCAATCCCTATATATGAATGACTAGTCTGTAGCTGTTACGACATTCATTAATTACTCTCTCAACAGGTTCGCATCCACTTTTAATCATGCTTGTTCAAACCTGAAAGGAATGATGCCGGGTCCATTATAATTAATAGACACATAGCCAACCAATCCGGCTAGCACCTCATGGTATAGGTTTCCATTCTTCATACTAAATTGGTCACTGTTATATAGTACACTGTAAAATTTGTGGGCATACATTGTGTAGCAGGGAACAATTTCTATGCTCTCAATTTAGAGTCTTTGAACCACGGCAAACATAAAAGGGTGAGGAGGAAATATCCCAATTTCAATTTTAGATCAGAACATCGCAACTAAGTCGGGCTAGGCAGTACAGAACCTATAAAGAATTTTACATTAGTAAAAAGGAATCCATATATCTATCTTCCCCTCGGTAGCCTAGATGTCACAAGATGGCTAACTGTTCAAAAGATGCATATATCCATTCCTAAGTATTAGGTCAATCATTAATCAAACAAAGTCTCAAAAGTACAGATATTAGATTATTATGTTCTATCCATAAGCTGTTCATGTAGCCAACCGCTTCGTTAGCAATCAGGCATATGAAGGTAGGCAAACAGGCACAAAAAATACGGAGTAGGAGCTAAAATTATACCACTAAAATCTATGAGTATGGAAATGAGAAGGATGGTAGACCTGAATGTGCCACTGGAAAGGTCAACTATATCATTCGTAGATCCCAGGAATAACCGATTGCCATGCTTTTGAATAAAGAAGCTGATCACATCAGAGCAACTAATTTCTTTGTTTATACCACCACAACCAAATGCAGACTGAGATCCACCTCCTTGATCTAAGCAAAGAATAAAAACTTTGCATGCCGGTAGTTGTGATTGATAACTTGTAAATTATCATTTTCTTCAGAAATGCACTCTAAGTCTACAATCTGAAAATCCAATGTCCTAACTACTAAGGAGTGACAACAATGGTTATTCATGCTTTCAGTATGCAAACAACAGTAGGTACCCTCGCTCGTACCTTGTACTTTGCCCATAAATCTGACTCCCTTGCAGTTTTCGGACGGCTTTGTTAGCACACAACCTGACAGTATGGTAAAGCAACCAACGGACAAGGAATTAGCATCCATATATGATGTCTGAATAGCTAATTAAAGAGATTCAAGCATTTATGGACCTAACGGTAAATTGGAGAAAATATCTGTACATCCAGGGAGATGAATGTTGTGAATTGATGCAAGGGAAGAGGCGTAAGGATGCAATGGTAGTTGATTGTTGGAGTAATGTGGACCAATAAAACTGTAATACACAACTCTGGATATGAGATTGCACATAATAGTGGACCTGAGATAGACTATCGTTTTTTTAGTTGACACAACATAATTCAGTAGGAAGAAGCACAAAGGCTAGAAATTAAATGAATTTAGTTGGACCAGTTTAATTAGACTCGCAAACACTAAAGCTAGAGGAGAACAATGGAAGTGGAGTAGGATATGACCGAAGAAGGTTACCTTGTTTCTGTGCCTGACCAAGGAAGAACCAAATCTGGACAATAGTATTTGCAATTTTGTATCTCTGCTAAAGTAAACACAAAGAAAAATAAAATCAGCATAGTTGAGCAAACTATGTCAGTTTTTAGCCTGATACTCATACTTCTATTTCTGGTTGAACAAGATCAAATAACAAACCTAATTGACTAATTCTGTTTGAAGCACTATGGTTTCAATACTTCTAGTTAATCTCACACAGTAGTCTAACATTCTATTCTGGTAAATGTTTAATAAATATTTCTCAAAACACTTATAAACTGAGCATGAATCAGCCACCATCGTCATGAGCATTCCATACGAAGTCTATATCAATAGTGGAGAGAGGAGGAGGGAGATCGACAGGGAGAGAGGAGGACGACCTCCAATGGCTTCGTGCCTGGTCATCCGCACCGATTCGACAGGAGAACGGACGGATCCGGCAATAGAGGCACTGGATCCGCCGGTTTGGGTCTCCGTCAGCAAGGAAGACCGAGCAGGCAAGCCCAGATCGACGTGTGTGCGTCCTCCGGCGCCGGCGAGGGAAGGGGAGCGGAGCAAGAGAGAGAGAGAGAACCTTAACCTACGCAGCGGCTGGCCAGTGGACAGCTCGCCCGCAACCGGGGCTGGCGGCGGCGACGGCGGCCGGCTGACAGGGCTCGCGTCCTTACCTCGCCCGCATTCGCACACACCGCCGGGGCTCACTCACCTGGGTTGCCAGCACCTGCGGAGCCATGCCGTGGACGCCCTCGCACCGCCGCTCGTGCCGAGGCTCGAGCCTCCATCTCCGGTGGCCTGCGTGGCGCCGCTGCACTCGGGGCTGCTTCACTTTGGGGCCCCACGCCGCCGCCGCCGCCGTGAGAGGAGGGAGAGGGAGGAGACAACACGGGGGAGCTAGGGTTCGGTTGGAGCCGGTATATATTTGTCGAGGATGGCGCGTACGGAGCCGCGGAGGGCCGCCCGATGCATATCGTGCGCCGCACGCGAAATAGGGTGACGTGTCCACCTTGAGGCCGGGTTGTGGCCTGGTCGTCTCATCTCTTTACATTCCTTGGAACATCTGGTGCAAAGTAAGTCTCTTTATTTCTGGAATTTAGTAAAAACCATGTGTGGAAGCCAATTATGTTTTAGCCTAAGTGTAACTCAGTTTATTACTGAGGTGTCCACTTGAATTTAAGTTCTCTTATCGAGTGATCTAGGGTGATTTTGTCAATCTTAGTATATGTTGATCCAGCACTCTAGCTCGGTGTTTAAGAGATGCTTATATACAGATAGTTTGTGCATGTGTGTACATGTACATGCACAAGGGTGTACACGCAGGTACGTGAGTGCCTACATATATAATGGATTTAGAAAAAAAATAATATCGATATTTTTAATTTTAACTAGTTTTGTGAAAAGTGGTATAAACCTTTATGAGTTTTGCTATTTATCTGTCAACAGATTTTTTAAGTTTGAAATCTGTCAAATTTTGGGTCGTTGTTTTTGTTTGAAGATTCGTGCGGCTGTGTGGTTGTACAGCCACGCTGACGGGTCCGTGATCTACGTCTCTCAAAACCCACAAACTCGTTATCCATCTGTTCTTTTTATTTTCCTTCTTCCACCGACCGCTCCTTCCTTCCCCAATTTTCTCCGCATCGGGAGCGTCACGGGTGGTGTCCTCGCCACCGCTTTCTTGCGCCGCCGCCCGGACGGTGGTGGGCGGAGCCTCGAGCGGTAGTCTGGCGAGCTTTGGCAAGTCAGTGGGGTGGGTGTGGGGCGGGCCGCCGGCGGCGCAGCTTTTTCTCCCCTGTGCCCGTGGTCGGTGTGATTGGAGATCTCCGGCGCCACCCCCCGTGGCGACGGCCACAAAGGAGCACACCTGCCCCATCGTTTTTTTGTAAGTGTAATTCATCTTCATATGTTTGTTTCTCGATTTGCTTTTGTGTTGAGGAGCTCTGCGTGAAAGTGGCGGGGGCCGCCCGGGTGAGGGTGGGCGACGCGGTGGGGCGAGGGATGGATGGGCTGATGAGGGGGCGGCGGTGTGGTGCGGGGTCGCGGCACCGGGCCAGCCCCGGCCGACCACAGGGGCTAGGGCCCGCGTCGGGAGCAATAACGTGGTTGCAAGCCATCTTGTTACGTTCGTCGCAGCACAACTAGTATATCCATGTCGACAATGGTACCTTGCAGCACAACTAGTTTTATGCCATCGTCTTGTCTCATCTAATATAACTGCAGGTATGTTTTGCTAGTTTTTTCGGATGCATGTTTTGGTAGGTAATGTTTTGATATAGAGACGTTGTTGTCCAATGTAACTGGAAGTGTGACTTAATCCATATCAGACTGAAGTGATAAGTTTACCCCTATTTGACCCATGTTTTTACAATTCACATGTTTTTGACTTCTCATATAGGCTTTAGTAATTTAGTACAAGAACTGAGTGTGCTAGCTACTTTTGGAGAAAATACAATAATTTTCATGCTGTGTAATGTTGATGAATTCCAATAGAGTAAGCTAGTTTTCATTTTTGCCTTCTTTTCAGTTGTGTTGTTGCATCAGCCTCACAACATCGTATATTATTTTTGCGGTTGTGCAGTGGCGTGGATAAACTTGCAGGCGGGTGCATGTGCACGACTTTTCTTTTTTTTGATGAGGTTGTGTGATTCTCATGCTTTTCGCATCAATCCGTGGTGACTCAAATCCAGAGAACAGAGCTACAAGATGGCTCACGAAAACCTTTAGAGGTAAGGTACTAGTCTCTGTTTTGTTTGTTACTATTTTTGCAATGTGCAGGTGCAACGCTATTGTTATCTAGTTATGACGGGATCGACCTTCCTCTATGTTTGATTTAGTTATGACTGAATGGACCATTGTCATATCCACTTAATACTTGTCTTGGTTGGATTTGGCATTCTCGCTTAGCCCGAAGCTTAGTTAACCTTATTTTTCGAAGTGTTAACAAGTGTAGAAATAAATGAAATGAAACAAGAGCTGTCAAACTAAACTGTGCTTAGCTGATCCCAACCAATAAAGAATACATGATCATCAGTTTTATCTCTTTCTATCTATTTCTTTTTTAGTATGTGGTTTGAATTTTTTGATCAATCTAGTTTTTGATTCCCTTTCTCTGCCTATGTCTCATTTTTTTTATCTCTCCTGTCTATCGAGTCTATTATCAGTCTATTGTATGTTTCTCTCTCTCTCTCTCTCTCTCTCTGTGTGTCTCTCTTTTTTTTTGTGTGAGTATGAATTTTTGTGGTTTGATTTTTTTTGATCAGCCTAGTATTTGTCTCCCTTTGTCTGCCGCCTTCTCTCTATTTTTATCTCTCTCTACCTATTAGTCTTTTATATGTTTGTGTTGTAGTGTCTTTTGTGTGTACTGTTTTGTTTTGATTTCTCTCCCTCTCTCTGTTTTTAGTTTGTGTTTTTGGTGTGTATCTCTTTATCCCTATGTATATCTTTGTTGTAGTTGTTGTCTTGGCCAATCTACTTGAGTTTAGTTATCTTGTCCAATTTGGGTGTGTTGTCAATTGTTGTGTCTCGTGGATGAGGGTGCAGCTAGTGTGTATCTCTTTATCTCTATGTATGTCTTTATATCTCTGTTGTATTATTTGTCTTGGCCAATCTATTTGAGTTTAGTTGTCTTGGCCAATTTGGGTGTACGTCGGTTGTTTGTGACTGTGGATGAGGGGTGCAGCTGCATTTGAGATTTTTACATGTTTTTTTGAATTTTTGTAGCTGTTTCTAATGAAGGTTTTTGTCCTATTTGAGTAGAATTTTGATGTTGGAGGGAGTCTTTTGTCGGCAAATGCAAGTGTATTTGACTTGTTTGTATTTTCTTTACATCTATCAATCTAGTATGGCTTTGTCTATTTTATCTCTCTCTCTCTCTCTCTGTATGTGTCTCTCTATTGGTGTGAGTGTGTATGACTCTGGTGTTTTTGTGTGTGCCTCTTTTCTCGCTCTCTTTGTATTTCTCTCTCTGTCTCTATCTTTGGTGTGAGTGTGTATGTATGCGTGGTGTGTGTCCCTTTCTCTCCCTCTATGTGTGTCTGCATTAGCTATAATTTTTGAGCTATGTATCTCTCGCTTTGTGTCTTTTTTAGTTGACTTGCATTACGCCATTTGAGTTTGTTTGAGTGTCTGTCTCTCTTGTGTATATCTCTGTGTGCTTGCGACATTTTCTTTGGCTATTAACACATTTTGTTTCTTTATTGTTGTGTAGAGCGGGGGCCGGCAGGGGTGCAGGGACAACTCTCTGTCACGAAGGTTAGTAGCAATAGAAAGTATGGATCTAAGTGTTGAACTTCCTCCAATCACTACTACTTGTCCTGCTTGCCTCTCTCTCTCTCTCTCTCTCTCTCTCTCTCTCTCGGTGTGTTTGAGGTAATGTAGGTGTCAGCTAGGCTGTCGTGGGAACATTGGACAATGTTGTTCTTGAGCAGATCGGTGAGGGTTAATTCAATTAATAGGTTTTTTCATCTCTCGCTTGAATTCTATTTTTGAGGGGGTTTTTTAGGAATTTGTTTTTAGTTGTTGCTTTGCCACCTTTTTTTGGCGTTCATTTCTGCTGAGAGATTGTATTTTACAATCAACAACTTTTTGCTAATGTGTGTCGATTTGTCTATTTTTTTGTGTTTAATTGGTTATTTGATTCCCATAAAAGGAGCCGTGGTCATTTTTTCTTTCGGAAGTTGAAGAAGATGACAGGGCGACATATTTTTGCTGCCGAGGGGGCAATTTGAAGAAGATGAATCTGCCAATGCCTCTCGCAAATCCTCGCCCGAACGGCTCAGAAGAATTAAAAGGTACTTGCTTTTGTTCTATTTTTTTAGGTTGTACACCGACGACCTATTTGTGTTTGATTACGCTCATGGCCATACTAATTGGTTCTCCAATTTGAATGCTAGTATGCTATCTTTTTTAATGCGTTCCATATGTGAGTTTTTTTTAAGTCTACCTTTTACTTGTTGGAACCTATTCAACCTTATCTCCTTGCTATGTACAAGTACCTTTGAGTCATGAATTGGGGTATCGAAGATCAGCAGAGGAGTTTTTATCTGGTGCTGATGCTTTTGACCTTGCTCTTTCAGGGTTTGCGAGCAGCTTGTGGATGACGCTTCTAGTTCCAGGTCTAGAGGAGTTTATCTGTACCATCAAATAAACACACCATTTGTAAATCCTGATCCCCATTTCTGTCATTCTGGTTGTTTGTGCAGAGTGCAGAGTGTGTAGTTGGACAAGGAGGCACCAATCGAGGTTTTTACAGAGGATGTTTGGCAAATGGGGAGCTAGTAGTGAAAATCTTGAAGTATTACGATGAAGTAACTGAAGGAGTTTGTGTTAGAGATTGAGATTGTCAATTCTCTTAGCTGAAATCCTCGCTTTAAGTTTCCATAGCAATCCGGTTCTTGGTCTCTTCTTCCCCAAACCTCAGACCTTAGCAGTTAGTAGCATGCCATGGCAAGTATTTTAGCACCTCGGGCAGTAGTCAGGGTCCTTTCATGTGTAGTAGTAGTCCTCACAGACACCAATATCACTAATAGAACAGAACAAGTATTTTTGGGTTTGGATATTTTGTGCTAACCGGTTTGAAAATGTGATGTTTGCCTTGTTTTTGTTTTGTTGTTGGATTGTGTAAAATTTGACAGATTTGTGCTTTACAAAATCTCGCCGAGCCATTTGTTGCCCACAAAATCGCCAACAGATTCTTAGAGTACAAAAATCTGTTGACGACATATAGACACACCCTTTTACACTTTTCCTATCTCATGCATTTGAAAGATTTCTCTTTCTCGCTTTCTTGCGACACGCTGCCGTCTACATGCAGACGCCCGCGTGCGGGAGGCGGACGGAGAGAGGATTTGTATTGGGTCCATGGTTTGTATTGGATCTATCGCACAGATTAACACTCAACACACCCCGGTTGCCGCCGCCCGAACGCAGTGGTCGACCACGCTCCCCCGCCTCCTCTCTGTTTTCTCCAACTCCCTCTTCTCTCCCCCCTGTCGCGTCTCCGTGTCTCTCTCTCTCACTCTCTCCGGCGACCGCCACCGCGAAGCGGTGAAATGGTGACCTCCTCCTCACACATTGCATCCCACCGGTTCCCCATGCCCGCCCGAGCCCTCCCCGACCCATCTGCGAGCTCCTCCCCGACCCATCTCTTGGCCGGCTATGGCGGGTCTATCGGAGATTGGGGACCGCCATCCCCAACCCTTTGTCGTGTTCATCGGGCCCTTGGTCGCCATGGGTGACAAGCACCCACCGGGTTTGTCTACGCTCCCCTTCCTTCTCCTTATGTTGTTAGCGAAATCGAGCTCTCCAACCCTAACCTAGCTATTTTGACTCTCATTGGGGTGGGGGATTTAGGGATGTAACCCGGGGATTGACGTGTAGGTCGGATTCTCTTTGGATTTGTGGGGATTTCGTGTTTGCATGTAGGTAGATGGTTGTACGCCGTCATGAGCATGCTTTTTGGTTGTGGCGGAGGATTGGAGGTAGTTTGGGATTGATGTTTGTCCCAGCGAGTTTGTCGAATTGCATGGGGGATTTGCATTGTGTGGTGGGGGATTCGTTGGAATGGCAACATGGTGAGTGGGTGATTCTAGGAACTGCCTATATTTAGTTCAGCGGAGCCGGATTCAATGGTTATTCATATTCTAGGATGTGGAAATTATTCGCATGCATGTTACTGGGATCCAGGAGAGGAGTTAAGCCCTCTGGCCGCAGAGTCAATTTTCGAGTCCATTTCAGATTGAGCAGATTTGGAGCCTAGGTTGTGGCATTGCACACATTGTTTGGGACTGAACCTTTGTGTTTTCCTCTCATATAATGGACTAATGCTACTTGAAATGGTGAGACGATGACGCTTTGTTCTAATTTTTATTCAAACCTCATCGACAAATGAATTCAACCTGAAAAAACTACTATTACATTTGTAATTTCTTAACACTCGTGTTCAAGAGTCTGCTATGTCTTTAAAGTACCTGTTGTATACTTGATTTTTAGCATATTTAGGCATTCACAGTTTTGGTTTTTGAAGGATAATTGAATAAATAATTTCGCATTGGTTTGGTAGATGGTCTATTGTTTTTGTTGGTTAGAACAGAGAAGTACCATCTAGTATGAAGTCCACATCTTTGATTTGTAGCTGTTCTCGAAGTCTTTGATTTGTAGCATATTTAGGCATTCCCATAATAGGTTCTATTATTTTCTTGTTTTGGTCATTAGCGACTTCTTGTTCATTTCGGCGTGATAGTGCGACCCGGTTATTGCTAGGTTTAGTTGTCGGCGGTAGCGATTTGGTATGCATATAGCTACAGTTTGTGGTTGTGGTGTTGTAATTGATTGAACGTTGTTGCCTCTTTTTTTGTGTGTTATTTGGAAACACACACAAAAAAAAAAAAAGGGCAAGCCACCAAGTGCATAGCCTAAGATGCCTATTAGGGGCAAAGACATTGCAGCAGTTGCATTGGCATAATATGTTCCGACCGATATTTTACTAATGACTAATCTGTCAACAGTTGCTTTAATGTAGGTCATTGAATACATATGGTTTTTGCAATAGAAGGTAGAAAAGCACGAGGCTTCACAACCAAAGTGGAGCCAACAAAATGCAAAGGTCATCTTTGTGACATCTACTTTTGGTCTTCTGGAAAAATTCACGGGTAAGCTAGCAACACAACTTTGCCTTACGCACGGTGAAGTTTCGGAGGGTTGAGGGTGAGACTTTAACCAGCCCCTTGTTGCATATCCATGTGTTGTTCAGTATTGAACCACAATTTTTCAGCTCTATTTTCTCGTAGGTTTTTGAGAAGAAGCTCACCTTGTCCTCTTTGATTTACGTCTTTGTGCGGACATGTGTCCTCTTTGTATCCAAGTGAATGTTTCAACTCTCTCTGCGGTGAAGCCGGAAGATTGACATGCTCCACTAGCTGTATACAACATTGGGTAAGTCTTTTGGGTCGAGGAGTTAGGTGTGCACATTGTGTAATGACCCAAGTTATTCAGCTTTATATTAGGTCTTGGTTTAAACGCTTATATAGAAGATGTTTCATGCTTGAATGGACAGGTTTGGACTTAAATGGCTAGTTTAGTAGAAATAGTAGGAAGTCACATATTGTAACTATGTGTTGCATATGATGTACAAGAAAGTTGTTTTTGGCATCACATTTCTTGATTGCACATTTATTAGTAGTAAATTGCAAACTTAAATTTTGTAATTATGTTATGCGAACACCTTGCGGGTGTCCTCACCAAGAAGGTAAAGGTGTATGGTGTGGATCCTCTCACATCAATCCTAGAGGCCTGTATTTTTAATTCCAGTTATGCACTATCTAACTATCCATTTGATTAATTTGAAAATCCTAGGAAATTATTATGCATGACAGTAAATAGTTTATGCACTATCTGGTTGGATAATAATTGGGTGAGTGTTACTATACAACTTGCATTGAACCTGTGGACCTATTTTCTTATATTTCATTGCTATCGTAAAGAGCTAGAGTTTGGTTGTATAATAATTGTGTGGCATTGTGGTGTCTTTTTTATACATATAGGCAAGTTAAAAAGACCTTTGCTATTTTCAGTTAATCCGCATGGTTTGACTCTACGAGTGGTCGTGCGATTTGCTATGCATGACACATGGTAGTATTATCAGGTTGCATTGAGACTATGACCTACGATAAAAGCTCACTTGTTTAATCCGTTCACCTTTTCTTTTTTTTTGTCCAGTTACATAATTGCAATCAATAAATATTTTAATTGCAAGTATACGACATCTGAATTGTATGCATATGCAATATCTTTGCTTTGTTGAACCATTTGCCTCGTCATCTATTAGTAACATATCATTTCTACCAAGTTTTCTCACTTCACCGATTGTATCCATTTTGAATAGCTTGAGTAGTAGCTTGTATCCATTTTGTTTGAAGGAGGCATGGGGCATCCGCTTTTGAGCTGATTTGATTGTTTTTGTTTATTTATGTCTCTCTGTCTATGCATTCCCTAGTAATGTTGTCGCTATTGTTGTAGCCCATCCTAGGACTTGTTTGAATCTTTTGTTTAGGGTCTGTGCTTCCTTCTCTACACTTTCCTTTGCTTGTATTCTATATTTTCTATGTAGAACCATTTTATGTATTATTTGTTGTCATCATGTGATAGTTGACAACCATTTTTCTATTTGTTTTCAGTCCAAAGACAAAGTGAAACTTACATTGTGGATCATGTTGATTTAGATGTAAGTGGAATCAATATTATCCAATCCAATTTGGACGCTTTAACCGAGCTCTAGACTTGAATAAAAACTTTTGTGTTCAGCTTCAAGCGCGGAATGGTGAGGGCATTTTAACACACAACCGTAGATGGAACTTCAACAATAAGGTCGGTATTTGTATTTGTCGGTCTGGCAGATCACTTATATATCCCTGCATTCATAACCCCACACTAAAGCAATTGTGATCTGAAGTAAGAAGTGTCCCGCGGACATGTTGTTGCTGCTTGATCAAAGGTCGCTTTTGCATATAGTGTACAAGAAGGCTATATTTAGTATCCAACTCTTTATTGCACATTTACAAGTAGTAAATTGCATATATTTTAATTTATGTAATTATGGTGCCGAACATGTGCAATTATGGTGTCGTGTTTCGTTTTGCTACCCTCGAGTGTTTTTATCCCTCTAGACCTATGATTTGCTTGTTGGGGAGTGGAGTGGAGGGGGTCAGTAGCATTTTATGATTGGTTTTCAATTGCTAGTGTTATAATACACTGAAACGCAGCTCTCCTGCGTTTTCAAAAAAAAAGTTACTGGCTCCTTTGGTGGAAACTCTAATGTTCTCCTAATGTTTTTACAGGGCCTTTTGAGGCTGAGCCTGCAGATGCCATTTCTGTGGTCAAGACCTCTATTGGTAGCACTAGAATAACCGGTCGACTCTGTTGGTTAAAATCTAAAACTCTTGGCTTTGCTATCTGCCTATCTAGTTTATTCTCTACTTGGTTTGACCTTCCTTTCACTTTGTTTGCCCAGGAAACAAGAATTGACTTCTATTGACACACACAACAATCGACCAAGGTAAGCATTTGCTTTCCATCTAAATTATCTATCCGGTTGATCAAGTTAGTATACTTGTTCAAGTAACACAAGTTGTTTGTTCAAGAGCACAAGTTAATTAGGCTCCACATGCTTGAGCCGTATTTTGTGATTATATACATATATAGTATAATTGTAGTAACAATAAGTACTATTTGCACTATTTGATAGGTGCAATTTTCATATTTATGTTTTGTAATTTTTGGTTGTATCTACTAGTGGGAATCCGCTGTTTGTCAGTGAGTATTGCAAGCATTATGGTTCAATTATAAATTTGAATGGTAATCCAATTTGAAACCTGATACATCTAGGGTAATTGTGGAAGTGGAACTGAATGGTAATCCGCTGTTTGTCATCTCAAGATGCATTGTACTCGTATTGTCGTGGGATTATTGGTAGCATGTGGTAATGCACTAACTCCAGATTTAGTATCATTCAAATCTGTTGCAAGTTTATTTGTACTTGATATGTTCTCCTCTTGCTATGGCCTTGCCTTTACAATCCATTGAAACTCGTAAGTATACCTTACCCGTTCTATGCAAACTGGGTGTAGGAGCTGTTGTAGGAGCTTTGTCACGCAACCTTCTTTGAACTCCAAGAACGTCAAGGAAGCTACTTGTCTATTTATGATCAGCCATCTTACGCTCTTAAGGTTTATTTCTCCTGTAAACTACGGATGTGATATCATCTTAAGAATATTTTCCTACTCATTCAAGTAGAGTAGGTGCTATGCTCGAGACTTGCGGTGACCACTTTTGGTTTTGATCTCCGGGGACCCCATCATTGATATGATAAATTCCTCAGTTGATAAGTTGACAAGGTCAACTAATTTTCTTTCGCTTTTTGGGGCAACATGCCATGATTGCGGATGAGGAGTCTCCTAGCACTGCAGGAGAGGAAGAAATAGAAGATCGAAATACCATTTCATGTCCCTTATCTTTGAACCGGTGAACACATTCCTTTACATGGTCAACACATACATTATTGTGCCAACCGCAGATGACTATTCGGTGAGCCTTGGGGCAGCTTCTTCTTTGTTTGTGGTGTGGTCATTGGTTCAATGGTCATTGCGCCAAATATTTTCCTCTGTTTACTTGATTGCATGGTCCAACAAGTCATATTTCAAGCCGCTTGTTTTCGTTAGCATTGTTTTGTGCTTGGGGAATGTATGCTATGCGATGGCATATGATATGAAGTCCTTAACAGTCCTTATTATCGGCCGTTTACTCGTGGGTAAGTATCGACACACAATCACAGTTGAGAACTTCAACTTAAAGTTTGACTAGTGGGCTTCCGATTATTTGGCTATATCCTTTCTTGCATAAGTGCTTTGGTTTGCTGGCAATTTAAACATTCGGATACGTAAATTGCAATCACCGATAATGTAAATTGCGGACATTAGTTACTGCAATTGTAGTTCTCGACATTTGCAATTTAAAATCTAGGCATAATTTGTAGATAACAAGTAAAGGGATTCTGTTGGTTGTGATAAACATCGGTTCTCGTTATCATAGGTAACAAAACAGGTGTATTGTTTGATATTTCATCATGTATTGTAGCAAATAAAGTAATGTAGCTTTATTTGTAGATAACAAGTAAATACCTCTTGCCCATTGAGCAAGTCCATGTAACCTCCTGTCATGAGTATAATTGGGGTTCACAATATTTAAAGAATCTGGTTCTTCCATTTCATGAACTCCTTGGATGTGGACCTGTAAAAAAAATAGTTAACTCTATAACCTTGCTTATGTCTGATGTTTTGTCCCTGTATTGTCCCTGTATTGTCCCTTGTAATAAAAACAAATTGTTTAAAAACAAGCAGGGACCCTGCAATACAAGACAACAAAGTACAAAATGACATTGTCAACTCAGAACCTTGTTTATGTCCGATGTTTTGTCCCCTGTATTGTCCCTTGTAATAAAAACAAATTGTTTAAAAACAAACGGGGACCCCGCGATACAAGACAACAAAGTACAAAATGACATCGCTTCATTCCCTATATGAACCTAGCGCGAAGGCGCATTGTGAAAAGTAACACTTTTCGCTTCGAGGGCGAGTGGGCCGTTAGGCCCCTCGAGGCCGAGACGCAAGTCATCACTGAGGACCCCGCGAATTGTGTTTGGATTGTCCCTTGTCTTGTACTTTATATTGTATTTTTTTATTGATTGTGTTGTATAGTTGCTTGTCATGCCCCTTGTATTGTTCTCTACCCCTTGTCTTTATCTTGTATTTTGTCCTTTGTGCTAGTAACTTGTTGTTGATTGTACAATGCTACATTTTCTTTTGGCGACCAATCATTATTTTATGACTATAAGCACCTAACTTTAGATTTGAGGCCTTGTTGTGTTGTTGTTTGTCATGGTACAGATTCCTTGGATTTGAAATTTTGGTGCTTTCTATGTTGTGGAGATTGAAATGGAGCTTGTTGTCATTAGTGAGTACCACTAGCACTGCTGATTTTTGTTGAGCTACTGGCCGCTAATTTAGTCATTGGGTGCGATCAATTTGTATCATTTCTTACTTGAAACAAATATGCTATGTGTTAGGAATGCCTACTTGAGTGTAAATTGTAATAGTGTAAATTGCAAATATAGTCAACTTGCAATTTTAGTGATGGGTATCACGAAATTTTGATTGCTCTTGATCCTACATTGCATTTGTGTTCGGTTGTGGCCCTCAACATGATACTTGATCCTATATTATGCTTTGTCTCTTTTCAAGAACCGGTTTATGTGCTTAACTGGATGGGTTTCGTGTTTTTGAGCTTCTAGGCATTCAAATGGACCTGCATGTTATTAGTGAGTCCCAATAGCACCTCGCTCATGTTGTTTCATCTTTGCCGCTGCTATTTAACTCATGAGGAGCACCAAGCTTTGATTTCCATTTTAGTTTGCCTTGTCTTGGCTTCTATCAGGTTTAATAACTCGATCTAACTATGCATGTATACAAAAGTCTTAGGATATCCCTCATGGGATCTTTGAATTTGCATCGTTATAGTCTGAATTAATAGATGGTTGATGTGTATTCTTATTTACCCTTTCTTCGGATATCAAGTAACTTAGTATCTATAGTATGTGACACTTCCAAGATTGAATGTGTTAGAAATACTTGTTGGGGGAATTGAGATGCAGTTGGCTTGGATAGGTCTAAGTGGACTTGTCTGATTATATGTTTCAAATGAGAAGGCTCTTTTGATATTTCAATAATACTATTTGTTAGTGCCTATTGCTCGTTCAAACCTTTGTTTACTAGGGTTTGTTCCAATCCATGAGAAAATGGCTTGAATTAAAATGAGAAATGAAATCTTTATCTTGTCCTTTGTGCTAGGTCACCACCTTCTAGCTATATGTGCATAGCAAATGACAGCAACCACAGACATCACTTGTCTGATGTCCTATTAACTTGTGCAGCGGGCGTATTTGTTTACGTATCCTAGTTTATATAAGGTATATTTCGGTGATGTTCTAATGGCACGAACTAGTAGATATCCCGCTTGCACAAGAATAGAACACAACAAAACATGTTAAAATTTGTCATGTTTTAACATGTTTGATGATGATTTAACATGGCTCTACCCTTTTTAAAATTTGTCGCTGATGCCGAGAAGGAGAGCAGTTTGAAGAACTTGATAATCGAGTGAGAGACTCTCAAAACTTGTTCGGATGAGGCTGGAAATGCAGGCACCTTATATATCTAAGTGGCCTCAAGCATCGAGTATCCGTGTGTTCCATAGTCTTTGTTTGGAACTTAGAATTTAGTTCAGTTGCATGGTTCTAATAGCGGTTATATCCTCGTTTGCCGTCTCAACCAAAGCAAACGTCTCAACAAGCTTGAAGCGCCGAGCTGTCCCGGTCGATGAGATATGGCATGTTGCTGGAGATTCTCGGATCAGATATTGATTGGTATGTGAAACGCATAATTGCTTGATGGTATCTACTCAACCTCGAGAGGTGTATATGTTGACGACAATTCTCCGTGTTTGTACTTCTCAATAGCTCTATGTTGGTTTCCAATTCTTGTGTCCTTTTAAAATTGACTTGAGTAATTTTATTACCTCTGCAATAACTTGACAACTAGGATTGAAATGGAAGTGTTTCGGTAAACTAGTTGAACTGAAAGTGGTTCATAACGCAGATGGGTATCTACCATAATTTTGTTTGAAACCTAAGCTAAAATAATATTCCATCTATTCCAAATTGTAAGTCGTTCTAGCTTTTCTAGGTAGATACTACATACCTTTTGCTATGCACCTAGATATACATTATGTCTACATAGTAAAAACTATATCATGTCTTTGTATCATGTAGCTGTATCATGTGCTGTACTGTATATATTTAAGATTAACGTGCTCGTAGTCGTATCATGTGCCGTAAGTTATGCTACGTATGAATGTACTGTTGTTTGTCCGCACGCATGTTATGACACTCTTATGTTAACAAAGTCATTGATGTTAGTGCCGATCTTTATGGTTGTAATGTTGTAAACTTCTTCTAAGAAAAAAAAGTATTAGCGGAGTTCTTTTCAAGTGCACTCAATTCTCTACCCGCCGTTTAATGGCTTTTCGGGACATGGAATGGATGCAACAATGGATAACAATGCATCAACAATGCATCAGAACGAGGTCGATAGTCCCCGGACATGAAGATGAAGACGTGATTGGGGGGACAACGGAGAAAAAGTGGAGGACAAACAAGGACAGAAGCAACAAAATGAGCACGTGCTTGGTTAACGGGTTTGGATGTTGAACCGTTATCATTACTCGCGCCCGATTAATTGTCGGGTTTGTTTATTGGGTTGAATTCGCGGACCCGCTATGTGCGTTTTGTTCTCGATGATGTATCCCACCCTTGGATAATGATCCAAGGGTCTAGCTTGTTGCAAGAAATGTTGGGTAAATTTCTTGTGAAAGAGATATAGCAATTCCCTTTATTTTATTAGGGACAAGTAAACTAAAATGCAAGTTGATTGTGAGGCTCCAATACGAAAAAAAGACAATGTTTTCAAAGACAAACCTAGAAATCACTTCAGTGATTTTTTGGCACTAGACCCCTAAAATGAAGTATAGAAAATAATAACTTTGTGGTGCAACGCTTGCTCGGCAAACTAAAGACGATCAATTTCGCTCCCTGCACATTTGTATATAATTTCATCGTTCTTTTTTTTTTTTATTTGAGAATGACACAAGAGACTCACAACACGCACGCACACTCACCCCCCTATGAACACACGTACGCAAACCCTACCCCACACAGGATTTGAACCACGGTGGGTAGCGCCCCAACTGGACCGTTGTAGGGTCGAGATGGGGACTAGAGGGGGGGTGAATAGTCCTTACTAAAACTAATTGCGATGGCTAACCGAATATAATGCGGAATTAAAACTATTCGCTTAGCCAAGACTTCACCCCTCTAGCTATGACTCTAAATCACCTCACAAAAGATCCTACACAAAGCAAATGAGATGATAAGCCTAGCTTGAGCTCCTAACCGTTTCTATTGCAAGGTCACACAAACCTATGCACTAGTACTTCAAACAAAGGTGAGCTCCTACACAATTCTAATGAGCACAAGCACTAAGCCAACCTAAGCTCACTAGATGCACAATGGACAAGGCGACACACGCCTAACCTAAAGGCTCAAATTACTTAGCTACACAAACTAAGCAAGGCAACTAACAAGCTACACAAGCTAGTAATTGCAAGAGGTACTCCACAAGCACAAGCACAAGATATATATGAATGTAAATACAAAGCTTGTGATTTGGAGAATGCAAAACCACCGAGAAGAGTAGACGAGTTGACACCGGTGATTTTTATCGAGGTATCGGGAAGCTTGCCAACTTCCCCTACTCCTCGTTGTGTCGACCAACACCTTGGGTGGTTCCTTTGGTGTTTCACCTAGATGGTTCTTCGGTGTGACTCTCCGATCACTTGCCTCTCAAGGCACGCCCCGCAAGGCACCGCAAGACACCACTCTCAAGTGAGCCTATCACAAGGCATAAGAAGACACCACACTCACAAGTGAGGTAGCTCAAAGACACGCTCTAGTAGTGATGCTCTTCGCGATCCCCGCAAGGTGAGCTCGAACCTCTCACAAATCCTCCTTCGAGCACCGCGACAATCTCCGTTGCGTGCTTCACGAAGTCCCTTGCCACCAAGCCGCCTAGGAGGTGGCAACCTCCAAGAGCAACAAGCACACCGGCTTGCAACACGATCACCTAGTGCCACGAATGCGATCTCTCAACGCGAATGCACTAGAATCACTCCTCACTTTGATTTGGATGAACTCTATCAATCACAAGTGAGTGGGAGGGCTCTCAAGCACCACAACACAAGCCACCAAGGCCCAAGTGTGCTCAGCACCGAACAAGGTCGGGTATGTGGTGTATATATAGCCCCCAAGTCAAATAGAGCCGTTGGGAGGAAATCCCGCCAGCTGGCCGACCGGGGCGACCGACCGGACTCACCCGGCCGAAGTCCGGTCGCTGGTCCGGCCGACGCGTCCGGCCACTACCGACAAGCCATCGGCCCCACGCCAATCGGCTTCTTGAAGGCCCCGGCCGCAGCTTCCGGCCAAGACCGGATGCGCCCGGCCGTCCGTCCGTCCTAGCGTCCGGTCAAAACCGGCCTGCGAAGGGCTCGCCGACGACGCACCGGCGGTCGCGTCCGGCCGGCGCGCCCCGCCGCCGCTGACCGCGTCGCCCCGGCCGAAGCGTCCGGCCGACGTTTTCCAAATAAAACTCCACCGAAACACCGACGCCTTCTCTTCGACATGCTACCCATCAAGTATACCAACTTGAGCACGAGGGCTAGCATGTTTTCACCTCCAACTTGCATCCGGGCGCGCAATAGAAAATATGCATCTCATTTTCACGAAAAGCGCCGCCTTTGCAAATGTGCCAACACCACCAAGTGTACATCACCATGTGCATGTGTGTTAGCATTTTCACAATCATTTTAAAGGCCCGGTTAGCTCTTACCACGCCACTCGATCCTAACACATCGTAAAAGTTAGATCGCTCAAGTGGCACTAGATGACCGATATGCAAACAAGTTTGCCCCTCTTGATAGTACGGCCATCTATCCTAAACCCGGTCATAAACTTCTCTAAGCTCCTCATGACCGGCGAAATGAAATGCCCTATAGGTTATACCTTTGCCTTGCGCATTTCCATTCCGCTCCATCTCCAAGTGCCGATGCAACACATGCACCAACACGATCACCAAATGATATGATCCACTTCATATCATCACGTGACACTATTGGTCCATCGATCTTGACCTCACTTGCTCTTCACCGTTGCGTTGGTCCGTCGGCGCCAAGTCTTGCCCAAGCTTCACCGCCGGTCCATCGCTTCACCGCTCGACTTGCCCTTCACACTTGCAACGGGTCCATCAAGCCAAGTCTTGTCTTGATCTTCACCACTTTGGTCACATGACTCCATGTCATGTTTCATATGCAATAAAGCTCCTTCATTGCATTCAACATGTGTGAACTAATCTCCCAGTATTATCTCAATCACACATATTAGTTCACCTAATGTTGACACTCATTACTAAAAACCAAAGAGACCTTTCAACCGCCCTACCATTGGACTACAGGTCAATTCGGTTCATCGTTTTTTTTTTACAAGACAGAGAGAGAACAATACAACCAAATATACATATTCTATATAATTTCATTATTCTTTTTGTACAAGAAAGAAAGAAAGAAAGAGAACAATACAATCAAATTTACATGGTTTACAAGCACACGTATAGTCGCATCGTGTCAGTTTGAACTGTTCTGCGTACAACACAACACACGGTGTAGCTCCGTTCCATCCGTGACGTAACAGAGCAAGTCCATCGGTGAGCCGAGCATGAGCACAAGTAGCTAAGCTTGTGTAGCGCCGCCGCTCCCCCCCATCTCCGTCGCCGTCGCCATCCCCGTCCCCGCACGCGCTTCCTCCAGCGCGCGCCACAGGTCCTGGGCCACCTGCGACATGGCAGGCCGGAACTCTGCCTCTTGCTGCCAACGCCAAGCAGACGTATCAAGCTTTTGGATCGATCCATCGGCGTTGAGCTAGGTGCGGGACGATGATGGATGACTCACCTGTATGCACCGGGTGATGATGTCGGCGAAGCGCGACAGCGACCTGACCGGCGGTGGCGGCGCGGCGAGGCGCGGGTCGACCATCTTCCCCAGCGCGGCGAGGTCGTGCAGCCGCGCGCTCGCCCACGGCACCAGGTGCCTCTCCCCGCGCACGCGAGCTGTCGTACGGTCTGCGCCCCGTGAGGAGCTGCAGCATCACGACGCCGAAGCTGTACACGTCGCCCTTGGGCGTCCACGCCGTGGTGCCGCCGACGCCGGTCGCTTCCGGCGGCTCGTAGCTCATCGTCACGCCGCAGTAATCCGACAGCTGAAGCCGATCAAGGAACACGTTCGGTGGAATATTGGAAGAATTCAAGGAATGAACTCGGAAGTTCCGAAGTGTTTGTTCTTGGGTTCAGAGTCTTGTTATTATTACCTGTGCCGCGAACGGAGCAAGGCCACATCCGGAGACGGACACCCTGAGCTCGCCGTCGACCAGGACGTGCTCAGGCCTGAAATGCCGGTGGACCATCTGCTTCTTCCCGGCGCCCTCATGAAGATACCTTACAGTGCACACCAGAGGCACACAAACACAGACTCGATCATCAGCAAAAAACACTAAATTCAACAACGTACGCGAGCAGCAGAATGTGTCCATGGTGGCGTGGCGTACGTACTCCAGTGCTTTCGCGGCTTCGAGGGCGACAGCAATCCGAGCGTCCCAGCGAAGGTTCTCTGCAGGTCCAGATGCCGCCGCCGCCGCGTGCTCGTGGTCGTGGTCGAGACGCAACATGTCATCCAAAGTGCGGTCGCTGAAGTGGTTGTAGACGAGCAGCCTCTGCCCGTGCTCGACGCAGCATCCAACGAGTTCCTCCACGTTGGGGTGCCGGAGCCCGGCGACGCCATGGACGACCTTGAGGAACTCAGCCACCGGCGTTCTCGCCGCGTCGCCGTCGAGCTTCAGCACTGAAACTGAAAGCTAGAGCAGCACAACACAGAGGCCAGGATACGTGGCTGAGGCGATCCAAGGTGCCACCAGGACTAAACTAGCACTGAAGAAAGAAGCAGAGTACGTTGGTGTTCTTGCAAAGGTTTTACCTTGCTTCCCGTTGGGCGATCTGCTGGATAGATCTTGCCGAAGCATGTCTCCCTTGTCAGATCCTGGTCGTTGAACCCGTTGGTGTATTGCTGCAACGACGCAACCGTGAAGAGCGTGAAAGGGAGTTGCAGGTGCAGTGGCGGGCCTTCTGAACTGCGCTGAGCATTCTTCTCTGACACAGTGCTCACGTTGCTGCTGTTCTTGATAGATGATCCTGCTGCTGCCTTGACATAATCTCTCCGAGTTCGTTCGATCTTCTCCTCTGCAGCTTCAGTTCAGGGACAACAACAACAAATTACACATATGAATTTTGCTCAGAATGTACAAATGTAAGTGAAAAAATGGCAGCTGTGTCCCCTTCCGTGTACCTGAATGATCTTTCTCCGGTTTGGCAATGGCTACTGCACGTAGTCTAGACGGCTCCCTGACCGAGCTCGGCGTGCTCATCTCAGCTCCTCTCAGATACCCTACACCAGCAAGTGACCTCACCCTGCGCCGTTTCGACGCCGTGAACAGGATCGCAACGACGGCGACGCTCAGTGAACCAGCGGCGAGGATGCTGAACCCGGCGGCCTTGGCCAGTGACACCCTGTCCTTGTGTCTGTTCGGAGGGACGTCCTGTGGAGGAGCTGGAATCACATATATAGGTGGGTGTGCGCCAGAGAGGACTGGGGGCACTTCTGGTGCAGCTGGTGGTGGCACATGGCGATGGCTTGGAGGAACCACAGGTGGCGGCGGAGTCGCCGGAGTTGGGGAGGAGCCGGGGGTCGGTGGTATGGTGAAGTGGTTGCCATCTCGTCTACAAAGAATCAAGCAGCAACGGTTTTCAGACAGTCAGACAGGCAATGAAGTGAACTAGAGGAGGTAAAGTGAATGATGGCTCATCATCAGTCAGTCTTACAGGAATTTGGGGACTGAGAGCAGCTTGTCTGGGATTGGTCCAGAGAACTGATTGTTCTCCACGTTCCTGCAAATGTTGGAAAAATCGGTGACAGTGAAGGCAGAGTTGTATTTGGTTGACAGCAAGGAACTAGAAAAGGTCGTCTCAGGGTGAGTATGACAAAGAAATTACAGATCTGTCAGGGGAAGATCTTGAAGCACGTCGAGTGTCCCAGTTAGCTGATTGTTCTGCAGATGCCTACAAGGTGCACATACACAGCAAATTCAGGAAAAAGAATCACTTCTTTAGGTATCTGAATTTTGTTGTTGTTCGGGCAACATGTAGTTTTGTCATTATTTGACTATTGGCCTTTGCGGCATTCTCAATGACTATGAGCCGCTCATTGATTTCAATCGAACGGTCATTAAACGAACTATTACCTCCTAGAAGGTAATAGATGAATTGTATATTTATTGTTTTTTATTCTATAAATAAATAGGATAAAAGAGGAAAGTTTCATATATAAAAAATCTTTTCTATAGATTTGATTTGATGCATGCGTGATGTTTGATATGGTAATTCTTTTTTAGGTGAGAGTGGGATACGTGACATAATTCTTACCACACGGTGGTGTATGCATTTTTTTATGACACATTAAAGTTTTATGTTCATTGTGAACGTGTTAGGTGAGTGGGATAATACTGCATGAACGTAATTTCATTTATAACTTTAGAATTTGATAAATAAATATATTTGTAACTTTAGGATTTGATAAAATTTTCTATGTGTAAATGGTTTGAATAATAGTTCTAATACTAATAAAAACTTTATTAATCTATTCATATTTCGCTGAAAACATCACATATATGTGTATACGATTTGAATAGTTCAAATTTAAATTTATATTTGATATCAACATGTTTTTGAAAACATCACATATATGTGTATACGATTTGAATAGTTCAAATTTAAATTTATATTTGATATCAACATGTTTTTGAAAACATCACACTTAATATACCTATTATTTTATTAAATAATTGTGCACGTTGAAATTTAAAACACATCTCCACGGAAGGAAGGGGCAGTAATCACCGCGTGATTAGTCCTTCATTACGTGAATCGGCATGCATGTGGCCTGCGGGGAATCGGCATGCATGTCTTTCCAGATTCCCTCCCGTCGGGATGTGGTGAGAATTTATTTTGGCTTTCTGGATTTTTTAATCTATTAATTAAATCTATATCTATACCTAATAATAAAACAAAAAAATTTTCGTCAATCTGCCCCAAATTCCGTCCGCCTCCCACCCTATCTCATCCGAAAATCGCAGGTTCACGGGATTTGATGGAGAGAGCTGCGTCGGGTTCGAGTCCTACTCGATGACCCAAATGCTATTTGGCGCACGCGCGCCGTTTCATCTGCTGGTGCACGGCTCTAAGAGCATGTGTCATGTTTCTCTATCCAGCCTTTCTTCAGTCACGGACAGGTCGCTCGTGTTATTAAAATAATTCGAAAACCCATCGGCCGTTCCTTTCCCCCTTCTCCTATTCAACGGGCAGTCCGCCGGTCGCTCGCCGTCGCTCCACTTCCAGCCCCGACGCCTCGCGTCGTCTGGCACGCCAGCGTGGTCGTGCCACGGCGCTCCACTTCCGTCCGTCCCCACGCCTTGCGTCGTCCGGCACGCCGCCGCGGTCGCTTGCTGCTGCTCCACCTCCGGCCCCTACACATACGCGTTCCTCGCCGCGCAAGCCGCCCCGCTGCTCCACCTGCCCCTCCCTCCCCCACCCCGACGGGCACGCCTTCCTCGCCGTGCAGTCTAGCTGGTGGGTTTCGCCGGCGTTGGTGCATGCCCATCGACATCGACGTCGAGGTGAAGGTACGACTTGTTTTTCCGATTTCAAATCGAGCTCGATTCGTCCTTGCGGTTTTCTTAATTGTTGGGGGTGGAGTTGGGGGTGGACTATGAGTTTTTTGCTTCTACGAATCGGTGGCGCTCAGTTAGCGAAGCGGCAGCAACAAACGTGCGCCAGAGTCACAAGGCCTCGAAGGATTTGTGGGAGGCCGAGACTCGATTTGGGCGGATTTTTTATTTTCTGTGGAGGGTCGTGTTCATTTCGATTTTGGGAAATTTGTGGGAGGCAGAGTCCTATTGAGTTGGAAGAGTGGTGGATCCAACGGCGAAGCAGCGAGTGCCGAGATCCAGCAGTTCCTGCAGCGAGGACATCGAGGTCGTCAGGCACCGACTGCCTTCAACACCTGCAGCTCATCCAGGTATGCGACATCGCTGCTCCCTGCCCCGGGATTCCTTGAACTCGAGATCGATCGCGTCCCGTGGGTGGCAGGCTGTCGGTACGCGCGGTTTCCCCGATTTTGATTGGAGCTGCGTTTGCACAATCCATTTGCACGGAAGATGGATCGTCTGTCAGGAGCCTGGAGTGACCTGTCAGTGAGTTTTGGATCTTCGTAGGTGTGTTGACTGTTGATAGCCCATTCCCATCAGTGGATTGGATGGGAGTGAGAGCCTGAGAGGGTCGGATTTTGAACTAGATCCTTATGCTCCCATTGCTTTAGAAACCACTTGTACTGAATTCCAGGATTAGTACTGCAATGGTTGAGTAGGATTTGATTTTTTTGCGATCGATCCTTAATTAATTGTTTCATACTATTTTGTCAGTAGATTGTTCACTACATCTATGTTCACATGTTTCAGTCTCGTCAAAATCCGCAGTTACTCTCTGAATGCTCATAACATGCCTCTCTTTTTTAACTTTGGAACTTTATAATGTTGTTTTCCAGGTCACATATGGCAAGTGAAGAACTCAAATGATTTCTTCACAGGAAGGTGCTTACATCTTGTTTTCATGCCTCAGTAGTTTCTATTATTAGGTATTTTTTGATATGCCTTCTGTTTGTTTGAAGTATTGAGATTTTGATCTAATCATGTACGGAGTAGAATTTAAATTTAAAGTAAATAATGGTGAAAGAGTAGGTCTTTCTTTTTTCTTTTTGGTAGAATATCATCGTACTTGTTCAGTATTCCTTGCTGGTAAACTGAATTTGTATCTGAATAAGTCATGAAAAGTTTTCATGTATATGAATTGATGCCGGGATCTGCCACCTAGGATTTGTAAACTGTCAGTAAGACAAGTTATACATTCTTTTTCTTCTAGACAAAACTAGTTCTGGTAATACTTTTCATACCTCAATTTTTTATTGTTCATATGTTGTAAGTAATAGACCGTAGTGGCTTGGAAGGTTTTGCTATGTTTAGGTGAACTAAGGTGACATTGATCTTTGTGTTAATCCCATCATACTCCACTCAGACCTGCATCATTTTGTAGCTTGCTAGAGTCAAGTTGTGGAAATTACCAGTATTGTCGTTGTAGTATCCCGCATTGCTGGAGTTCATATAATTTATCCCGTTGATGTCGACTCCAACATGATTTTTATTTATGTCCTTGAATTCGTCATTTTTGTTGGTGTCAAGCTCTACAGCAAAGAATCGGTTGGTTGTGTTACCATTGTTGCTTGTATTGGCAAGGCCCATGTACTGGCTCTGCATTTCATCCGAAAAATTATTTCTGGCAGCAATGAAAAATGCAATCCCATGGTCACAGATGTCAGATTGGATGCAGTACATGGCAAACACGTATGTGACAGCAAATGACTGCACTATTGTTCCATTGGGCTTCTTGTGGAAGTGGAATGGATTTGGGTGGAAAGCATGGCCTTTGAGCCGAAGGGTGCCATTTGTCAGTTCAAGTAGGCCATTTGGTGTGACGGAGGCCATGCCGCCGAAAGTGTTAGGTTTACACCAGTGAAACCATAGTAGGCAATTTGGTGCTTGATGTTAGCAACAGTGATGTCCAAATAGTGATTTTTTTTCCTTTTAAGATTTAAGTTAAAGTGCATGCAAAACATGCCAACCTTTTTGTTTGATAGTTATTACCCATCAGTTTTTTTAATATACCAGTAAGCTGTTTGATGATGCTATATTGCAAAGTCTTGAAGCTAATAGTACAAAGTTCTGGATATTGTAATTTTTAGTTGAATTTTGCTTTCAGATGTGATTCTTTCAATTAGGGAATTTTTTAAAATGTTGTCATAAATTTTTTTATCTTCATGTAGGAAGTTTTTTCTTCTACTAAAGTTTTGCTTGACATAATAAATCCTGGGCAAATCCAGTGGCTGCCGGGGAGAAGCAATCAGCTCCCGAGATCCAGCGGCTCCTGCATCGAGGACATCGCCGTCGTGAAGACACCGGCGGCCTCCAACGCTTTCAGCTCATACAGGTACTCGACACCGTGCTCCTGCCCCTCCATGGTCCTGTTCATGTGTACTGCTTTTTTGTCCACTGCAACTGGGGGAGACAGAGATGAATCCCATTCATTCACTGCTTTTTAGCCTTTTTGGGATCAAAAACGGTGTGACCATGCAGAGTTTTGTTGTTAGCCTTATGTAAATATTTTTACTAACTTGAGCTTTACTAGTAATGATACTACATTAGTACTACCAGTCTACTTGTTCGATAACTTTATTTTCAGCATAAGTACAAGTAAAATCAATGGCTACAGGTGATGACTACTACCAGTACTCATGTGCTCCTGTTCTAAAAAGAATCATTTGTGTAAACCTTTAAGACCTTTTATGTTTATACATCTTTTTTATTTATTTGGCCTTAATCCTTTTCACCAAACAACTGGTGGTACCACGTAAGCTAACAGGGATAGAGGATAGTGGTAATTCTGTTCAGAACACTACATAAGAATAGTTTCTGAATGGGAATTTTAAGTACTCATTATGCAATGCAATCCCTATACAAGTTCATGCATTCTAAACTGAATTATGTACTGTTAGTTATAATTTTTTACTAGACCATTAGCAACTTTGTACTGATAGATTGCAAACTTTCTACACTCGAATTAAGTACTGCTAGTTAAAATTTATTGCCTAAAACATTATATACTCTGATCTATCACAGTTAAAGTTGTTTTGATACTATTATCTTTTTGTTCACCATTTTTCAGGTCATCATACATGCTTACATTGGTTCTTTTTTTTTTTTCTATTTTGACAGAGTTTCAGTACAAGTATAAAGTGTGGGCTGTTTTCAAATTTCGTGAAGAATTTGACTAATGCACAAAGAGCTTCCGTTATGACTTGTAATAGTATAAAGTTAATTCATGATGAATATTCTAATGTCAAGGAAGAAGGTGTTCAGTGGACTAATCCTAAATCAGAGGTAAAAAATGATTCAATTTACACAAAATAGACTTTTATAAGTACCTCATATCTTCTTTATTTTGTACTTAACAAAAAATGATGTGCTCTATTTGAAATGGTTTTTAGACAAGCTACTCTCAATTAGTTTTTGCTTAATTTGATATTTTCTAACTTTCATCTAACAGTTTTTTTTTTTCCTCGTTGGCGTGTTTGATCCTGACTGTTGATCACCATCCCTCACCTTAGTCTTCTCACTGCTATACCTGTAAGTTTCTAATCTTACCTTGTTATGTCTTTGTTTGTACAATATACTGTTACATCATGCTCCAAAAAGTGCAGCAATCTCAGTCACAGTCCCCTGTCTCAGCAACTCAGTGTTCTATTTTGAAGCATGAATTTACTTTTTCAGAGTATGAAGATGTTATCTTCCTTTCTTTATTAGTAGACTTTTCTTTATCTCTCTCATAGAAATTACCATTGAGCATATTGATCATGTTAGTATGAATGACATAGTTGCGTTGATATCCTAAGACATTGACTACGTATGAATATGCTTCCTCACTCCATAAATTAAGGCAGATGAACCCTTTTAGTTAAGGAAAAAAGATAATTGCTAACGTGGGCCTTAGTAAAATACAGCTCTGTAAAAGCTGTTTCCATTGGTAGTATATGTGGTAGCTTTTTTTTTTGCTTTTAGAAGTATTTCATTGTCCATTTTTGTCATCTTTCATATTTGGAATTTATGTCAGGCCAGCATTTCATTTGAGTTTCTATTCAACCATCATACAGGTTGTACCAAAAGGCTCAAAGTTGAAGTTTGAAAAGGCTGTATTGCTGTTAGTATGCTCATTGTCTGTATGTTTGAATTCAGTGTTTCATCTAATAGTGCAGTCACAACACTATTTG
This sequence comes from Hyparrhenia diplandra, assembly GCA_015847255.1. NCBI lineage: Eukaryota > Viridiplantae > Streptophyta > Magnoliopsida > Poales > Poaceae > Hyparrhenia > Hyparrhenia diplandra. The sequence goes on from JADLZK010011779.1 coordinate 120,069, forward strand.
GGCTTAGCTGTTTGTGACATGCTGTCTTATCCACCACTGTTACTAGTCTGATTGCCAACAATTTATTTTTGATCTTGGACAATAAGCAAGGATGATTGGTATATATTTTGATCATGTTAATTTAGTACTGTAGAATAGTTCTTCCAACCAAAGTATCTTTTGGTTTCAGTTCTCTGTTATTGGACAATAATATTTAAAAAAACTCAGAGTATAGTTATATTGCACTTGTATGAAGTTTTTAGTATCATTACTTAAAGTTTTGAAGCTACCGATATAAAAGTTTCTAGCTACCGATATAAAATTTCTTTTTGCGGCAGTTTACTCCAAAAATTTTTCTTTTGGTGATTTAATGTTTTATTGATTCTAATTATAAACTTTTTGCATGTAATAGTACAAACGTTTTTGAAAAAAAAACACTAGTCATACATAGTTTGTAATATAGAAATCAAAACTTTGATATTAGTCTATATTTTAATAATGAAATTTCCTTTTTTTTTCAGGAATATTCATTATTTTCAAGTCTTGAAGAAAACAGGAGCAACATATTTACCTTTTGGTTTTATGCTTTTTTGGAAATACAAAGATGTCACAATTACTTTTTATTTGTAACGCTTTTTATCATTGTATAATTATTTTGTATGGACATAAGATTTATGTCTTTTTAAAAAACAACGTTTTGTACTTTAACTTCCATATGGATGTGAAACCATCCCCCCCCGCCCTTTTATTTTTCCCACAAACGCTGTCCCTAAAGAGAAAACTTTTAGCTTGTTGGAAATTAATTTTTGTGGCCCAAATAACGGTTGACATGAGAATTTAGAAAAATGACCCAAAAAAAAAAAATGCTTGATATGAGAAAGGAGAAATGGATACGGGTTTTAAAAAAATTGGGTCATTGATAGCAAAGCCCAGACATGAGACATGAGAATCAGGCCTCTGTTAGTACCATGTGCGCCGGTTCCTGTTATGACGCGCGTGCGCTGCTTCATCTTCTGGCGCGCGTGCGCTGCTTCGTGTTCTGGCGCGCGTGCGCCGAGGAGTAGCGCCCGATGGCGAGGCTCCTCTACCAAATAGGGTACAAATCCAATCCAAATCAGACAAGATCAATAACTCCTCAAATCAATTCAATAAGTCAAATCGATCGGACCATCATATCACGCGCAAGAGGGCCACCCAAAAAATTGCTACGTCCCAGGCTCGACGCTCACCGGATCTGGACGGCATCCTTGTGCCATGGAGCCCGCCGCTGACTGGTCCAGCGAGATCCGCAGCCAAAGTGAGGAACGTGCGATCCTAGGCCTCTCGCGGAGCCGATGGGAAGGCGCCCTCGCTAGCTGCGCGGAGGTCGTGGCCCGTGCGAGCTCCGCCGTCGCCGCCCGAGCGTGCCCCGCGGCTAGGCCATGTCCAGTGAGATCTGCCCGCTAGCACAGGAAGCACTGCAGGCACGCGAGGCCAGAAGCAGGGCTAGCGTCGAAGGCGGCAAGAGACTAGCGTGGGGAGCAGCGGAGCAAAGGTGACTTGGGAATAGAGAGCGGCTTGGTGGCCGAGAATCCTCGCAGACGTCGCCAGCATCTCCTGGCCAATGCAGGTGGGTGCTGTTTGGGTAGACACAGATGGTCGATTTGAATAAGATGGACAACTGAGAAGTAAAATAAAGGAGGAAAAAAATATAGAAGAGGACAAGTTACAGCACACATGAGGTGGTATGGGCTGTATGATTTCACCCTGGGGTTGATTTCTTACTGTTTAATCCATCATGTGAATAATTTCTTACTGTTTAATCCAGGATGTAAATAGAGTTAGCGGGAAGACAAGAACTTTCAATGTAATGGAATTTATTTGATTTTAAGGGTTAAGGTAAGTAAATCCAATTAAAATAGCTACTCTCTTTGTCCCACGATAGTTAATGTTTTAGATTTGGAGGACATGAGGAGCAAAGGCCTGGTTTAGTGGCCGGTATTAAACATAGAATTATTAAAGCTACTATTTTTTAGAAAGAATAAAAAATAATAGATATGTTATATCTCATTATAATTTCTTATTAAATTTTGATAGTTTTTTTAATCTCCCGTTGCAACGCCGCGGGCATATTTGCTAGTAATTTATAAAACCTGAAAATTCAATGGTCCAGATTGATTTGAAATATTACCTCCTCTGAGGTAAAGTTTGTACCTAAGCTTTGCCCTTGACTATTATAGCAAAAATTGATTGAAAATGTCTCATAGTAATTGAAAATCTCTCTCATGAGTTGTCCTATTAATTATACTAGTTGATTATCTAAGATTGTTTCCTGAAAATTCAGGCGTTTGAAATGTACTAGCAAATTCAGAAGAAGAAGAAAAAAAATCACTTCAGGCACAACCAAACCATCCAAAAATGAAAAGCCGGGTGGCACTTACAGTGTTGACAGTGAGCTTAGCTTTTGCCATCGAATCCGGTAGTTCTCCACCGAGACTATTTGAAGAAAGATCTCTGCAAAGTCGGATCAAGGAGCAAACATCATTGAGACTGAGCTACACAGGGCGGGTGTGCTTCTGATACTGAAGATAATAAAATTCAGAGCTGGTTCTCTCTCACAGCTGTGCCAGCGCAGGCGGTAAGCTCTGTGGCAATGCGCCGCCGATTTGGTTGTTGCTCATGTCCCTGTGCGTGCATGCCAGTGGCGATCGAATCACAAGATGATCAACGAAAAAGAAAAAGATGAACTACTAGCATAGTACTCCTTGAAATCTGAATGCTCACAGTTTTGTGATGGCAGTGAAATCTCCAAGTGTCTGGCTCAGCTTCCCTCCCAGGCCTGCTCCTCGGAGATCTCTGTCGATCAGCCAGGTCGTCGACACACATGACACATCAGTGAACAGGAATCTCGCTCGTTGGCTGAAGTGGCAATGGAGACGGACAGAGTCTTACAGTGCGGTGACGTTGGGGCCATCGCACTGCACCCCTTGCCATGCCTCCCTGCAAGGATCTCCTCCTGACCCCGTCCAGCCGTCGAGGTCCGGCGAGCCCAGCGCCGCGTACAGGTCGTTGATCGCATCAACTGCATGCATTACCAATTTACCCCCCAAAAATAATGACAGAAATCAGTCTCTGCAATGCAGTCTGCAAAATGCAAGATATAGATACTGGGCAGAGGAGAGAAAGGTCGGGTCAGCAGAGATGGAGGCGGCGATCGAGAATGGCCATGGCCATGGAGGCTCCTCTCACCGTCCTTCTGGCTGGTGTAGGGTTCGAGCAAGGGGAAGGGGAAGGGGAACGCGTGCGAGCAGGAGGCGAGCCATGCCAACACGGCGGCGGCTACTCCGAGCAAGCGTGTTCCTCTTCGCATTGGGTGTACGTGGATTATTCAGTGAAGACGCAACACACTGCAACAACAGCAATGGCGGTCGATCGATCACGTAGCCGATGGAACAGCTGCTGATATATGTGATCGAGCATCGTCTTCTTCCTGACTTGCTGTGGATTGCCGAGATATGATCGATGGAGGTATGAGCTGGCTGCCCTAGCTAGCAGTTGTAAGCTTGTGGAGCAAATAAGAATCAATTAATGTCGTCATTGACCACACTTCACTCTACCTAGCAAGAGGAGATTATCCTTGCTCCAGCATGGAGTAAACCATGATATATCATCGATCATAATTGAGAAGAGGGCGATGAAGTGTGACACAATCCGAGATCAATGCAAAACGGTGGAGTTCCACCCGGCTGGTGATCTACCGGTTGACTGCTTGGCCTTGCAAGTGATGAAGTGAACCCTTGGAGACGAAACCAGATATGCTGGGTTGCGTCTGCCGTATGAGCTTGGGACCTGTATGTCTCCCCAGTCCCCACACATCACACACGCTTGGCCTTTTTTGGGGGGTTTATTTTCCTTTAATTTATTCATTTTTTTTATAAAAAATACTCTTTCTTGGACTAATTATTGCATCCTACCAAAGACAGCCCACAACAAATAGATGCAAGTTATTTTTTATAATATAGATATAGAATAGAATCTAATTTTGCACATTTGTAAAGCAACAGTAAACTAAAACACTGGCATAAAGACTATCCACACTTTCGTATTACTCTATTTTCTTTCCCTCTATACATCCTAGTCATCAAGATTCTCTTCTTTACTGATCTCATCTCCCGCACCCATACTTTTTTATATCTCTACTCTATAACAACTATCAATAGTGGGGTCCATTTTATAATTTTATTTAAATATATTCATGTGTGATCTTGTTTTGAAGGATTTATTGAAAACGAATTTAATGGTGCAATCGGAATTTAATTGGGATTTTTGGTTTGTAGGTTATAACATTTTTTTTAGTGATTTTAAGCAATGAGGCCCACCGCTGCATGCTGCATGTTCCCTCTCGTCCACCCATCGGCCGTCGTCCACCGGTTCCCTCGCTCTCTCTCTCTCTTCTATCACCACATGGTGAGGCCACAATCACTGTGGCGGAGTCCCGCTACCTCCCGTGAATTCGACGGAAGGGAGCGACCTACGTTTGGATAGCGAGCGTTTTCAGTACCCCGCTGCGGTGATTTTGGTACTGAAGGAACGCATCCAGTACCCCGCTGCAGATGGTCTAAGCCCAGATCTTACAGAAGGAACATTCCGTTTGGGCTTCATGAACCAAAGCTGGCCCATTTAATTGTAACTATTTAGTTGGGCGGGCTGGGCTAGAAAAAAGGACACATCGTTTCCTTTGTGGCCCAGTTATTCAACCAACTTTGCTTCTGTTCTCACATAGCGGCTAGGTCTTCTAAAAAAAAACGAATGGTTCTCCACAGCAGAGAGGGATTTCTTCCACTCAAAAAAAAGAGAAAACAGAAGGATTTCTTCCGTTCCTCTTTCTCACATAGCGACCAGGTTCAATGCATCTGGGTTCCAGAGTGATTTCACTGTGATATCTGGTGATGTCCCTTACTACTTAAAAAAGCACGTGATCTCGTATATTTCTGTTTTTTTATGAAACACATGTTTATCTACATATACAGTCCACCTCTTTTTCCAATAATAAAAACTATGTTTGCTTTAGCTTCAACCGAGTACCAAAAGCACAACCAAATACGTGAAGTGTGAAGCTATTTTTTTAGGACGAACTTGGTCGCTAAACGACTCTCTAGTATGCCATTTTTTTAGGAGAACAGGAGATATGTATGCCATTTTTTTTTTTTTGTTCTCTCTAGTGCTATCTTCTGTGAAGGCCAGTGCTAGTGAAAGTTTCACATGATAACAGAAATGTTAGTCTTTATCTTGGTCCATATTTTCTATATAACAAAAAAAAAAAACACGTGACATGTATGATATTCTTTTCTCATGGTGGTCTAAAGTTTAGACACTAAATTTTCGACCACTTCAACTCTTAAGATGTGCTGTAGAATACTGTCTAAAGTGTAGTAGACAACTTCACAAAAGGTTATTAACTGATTAGACCATATACAAGTGAGTTAAAAGTGCTCTACAATTTAGTCGTTAACTTTAATCAGCTAAATTTTAGACCACAAAGTTCGAACAAAACCTAATTAGGCTGAAGGTGTAAAAAAGAAGTCCACAGGCCACAGCTCATGAAGATAAGCTTCTTTAATCGCCCGCCCACAGGATTACTAGTAGTTAAACACAAGTCCGATCAAACCCAATCTCTCCAGCGGCACATCCCCCACGCATCCAAAATATTCCATGGCTCCCAGCGCGGTCCACCAATCGCCGTCCGCCACCTGGCGCCACTTGCCAATAAACAAAGAGGCCGCCGACCGCTGACTGCCGAATTTGAGAGAGGAGTGGTGAGGTGAGATTTGGGAAGCTGCGGCTCGACATTGCTCCTGACCTCCTTGCCGCGTCGTGGATTGTCATGCGGAGCCAGCCAAGCTGGACATGGTGATGGAGATGGAGCCCGACATGGATGAGGTGCTCCAGGGCTTCGACGTCGACCTCCTCCTCCTCGACGGCGACGCCCGAGGGAGCAGGAGCAGCGACAGCCCATGTGAGGAACGGTGTGCTCTAGCTCCAGGCTTCCGGATCACCTGCTCATGGCTGTTTCGGTGGGTGGATCCGTGTGCGTGCAGGTGAGAGCGCGCGAGAGAGCGTCTGTCCGCAGGACAACAACAAGGAGCCCGTCGTCGGTGGCGAGGTGAAGGAGCGGATCGCGCGGGCGCTGAGGATCTACAAGGACGCGGCGGCGGTGCACGAGCACGAAGCCGGCGGCGGCGGCGGCACGCTGTTGCAGGTGTGGGCGCCGGCACGGGACGGGGACCGACGGGTGCTGGCGACCCGAGGCCAGCCGTTCGTGCTGCCGCCGCCGCGGTGCCACCGCCTGTTCCAGTACCGGACGGTGTCGCTCACGCACGCGTTCCCCGTCGGCGGTAGCGCCGCCGTGCCTGGGGAGAGGGGCCTGCCGGGGCGGGTGTTCGACGCCGGGGAGCCTGGTGGACACCCAACGTGCAGTACTACGGCACCGGCGAGTACGCGCGCATCAGCTACGCGCTCATCTACGACATCCAGGCCGCGCTCGCGTTGCCCATCCTTGACCCCGCCACCGGCTCCTGTCTCGCCGTGCTCGAGCTCGTCACCACCGAGCCCAGGCTCCACTTCGCTGCCGAGGTTGACAGCCTCTCCAAGGCGCTCCAGGTACCACCTGCTCTGCTCCAACTCCTCATCTGCCCATCGAAGTCTTGCTGCATCTGCAACTACATACTGTTCAACCACCAACGAGACCGAAATGATTTCATGAAATGTTCAACCACCAACGAGACCGAAATGATTTCACCCATTTGAAGCTTCTGAGTGATCATCTATTAATCCATGCCAATGCAATGCAGGCAGTGGCATTGAGAGGCTCAGAGATCTGCCGCCACCCCTGCGCTGGAGGTGCGAATGCGAATGTGAATGCCATCACATGAAATTTTAAGCAAAAATTGAGAAACATTCAGTGCCACGATCACGGCCACATCATGTTCATCCACTGACCCAATCGGATGCTATTTAATTTCTTATACGAGCCAGGTCTGCAACGACGATGAGATGGCTTTGGCTCAGGTGGCCATGTCGGAGGTTGCAGAAATCTTGAGCGAAGTGGGAGAGGCTCACAACCTGCCATTAGCGCAGGCCTGGGCCAGGTGCAGGCGCTGCAGCACCGGCACGGAGCGCGTCTCCCTGACGGCGGCCGGCACGCCGTTCTACCACGCCGCGGACGCAGACCCAGCTCTCCTCGGCTTCCACGAGGCATGCGTCGAGCACCACCTGCGGCCCGGCCGGGGTGGGCTCGTCGAGGCGGCGGCCGCGGTGCGCCGGCCCCGCTTCTGCGCCGACGTCACCAAGTACTCCATGGACGCGTACCCGCTCGCGCACCACGCGCGGTTCTGCGGCTTGGCCGGCTGCCTTGCCGTGTGCGCTCAGCTGCTCCGCGGCGATGACGCCGGCGGCTGCTGGGATGAGTGCGTGCTGGAGTTCTTCCTCCCGCCGGACTGCAGGGACCGCGCGGCGCAGAAGGCGGCAGCGGACACCGTCACGGCTACCATCATGGAGCGGTTTGGCAATGGTGATCTGAAGGCAGTCGTGATAAGCGGGTTGCAGGATCTAGCTTTTGACATTGTTGCAGATGAGGAATGCGTGCTTCGCCCTGATCCTGTGAACATAGTTGATGCTCCTGAGCTTGAGCTGAACTATCATGGAGGGGATGAGAGGGATTCAGATGAGGAGCGTCTACATCTGGTGGCAGCTATGGGTACCACTGCAGACATTGAAGCACTCAAGATGCACCATGACGAACACCATGGTGGCGAGGATCCAAAATCACAAGCTGGCAAGAAGACGCCGAAAAGGAAAGGCGAAAAAACTGTCAGTTTGGAGGAACTACAACGCTACTTCTCTGGAAGCCTGAAAGATGCAGCCAAGAGTCTTGGCGGTGAGTGAAGAAACATTCATGTCAAGAGCAGCTATGAATTCCTTGTCGATCGACATTTATGCGAAAATGCGCATTGCTCCTGAACATTTTGACATGAAGACGTGTTCATGACTGAATCCTGGATCATGCGTCACATAACATGCCTCTATTCTTGTGCAGTTTGTCCAACAACGATGAAGCGCATCTGCAGACAGCACGGGATCTCCAGGTGGCCATTCCGCAAGCTCGCCAAGGCGAACCGCTCCCTCGACAAGATCAAGTGTGTCTTTGAGTCTGTGCAAGGCTCACCAAAGGCCATTGTCGCTTCTGCTCCTGCTGTTGTTGCTGCTGCTTCTCAGCAAGCTCCAGCTGTGGCTGCTGCTGTTCCCCATGCTAGAGCAAGTGCTCTGAGAGTGGCCTCTTCCCAAAGCTCATGCCAAGCGCCACCGCCTCCTCTGAAGGAGGCCACATGGCACAAGCCTCTGCAAGGCGGGGACGCCGGCGTGGTGACTGTCAAAGCGAGCTACAGAGGGGACATCGTCAGGTTCAGGGTGCCAAGCTCTGCTGGCGTGGCGACGGTGAAGGGGAGGTGGCCAAGAGGCTGGGGCTGGAGGCTGGCGAGTTCGACGTCAAGTACCTGGACGATGACCATGAATGGGTGCTCTTGTCCTGCGACGCCGACTTCCAAGAGTGTCTGGACGTCGTCCCGGCGTTGTCAGGCGCATCACCATCGTTTGGCTCCGGGACGGCTCAGCCGGTGGTCAGGCTGATGGTTCAGGAGATCCATGGGAGCTCCTGTGGCAGCTCAGATTAGCCATAGGAGGAAATAGAGCTGCAATGTTTAGTACAAGCATCTGTAGAAGCTTTCACTACTGGCATGTGTCTGTCTCTACATCTGTGTCCAAAAATTTCAAGTCATAAATACTTAAATAGGAGCATCTCACACTTTTTGTTGTCTCAGACAGTACAGGTCTAGTTCAGGGCATAGAAAATAACGCGACGTCATTGTGATCTAGCACCAGTACTCGCCCCATTTTTAAATACACGTTCAGGATAGGCTAATGAATTCGTCATACAGAGCATATGTCAGGACAAAGAACACACTGATGCAACTGGAAGCCTTGCATTTCTACGAACACTGATTTCTGTGAGGCAACCACATGGTAGCATAATTTTACAGATGGAAGAAGGCATGAAGTGAAGGTACACTTTGGCAGTGTTTGGATGACTAAATTGCTACTACATGAGAAAGTTCTGTTACTCCACAATAAGAATATTGTTCTCCGTCATTCCATCTCCAGCAGTGGGATATTCAGGTGACAATCTCCATTCCCCATCAACCAAAAACTTGATCTCATACCTTCCAGGGGGGCACAGCGAGTTTATTTACGTGAAGAAAACAAGCTGATCAGCATAGAAAAACTGATAAAACTAACCTTCCAGGTCTTAGCTTCAAAGTCGCAGAGAATTTTCCATAGTCACCTGAATACTCCATGGACATTGCCTCACCCTGGGACCATCCGTCGAACGAACCCATAATTTGCACATTCTGATGTGGAAACATACATCAACATAGATGTAAGAACTAAAGAAAGCAGCCATGGGGACAATAGCAGACATGACAATGTAATGTGGAGTTGAAAATAGTATATATATTGCTGAAAAAATAACTTTTGTTCCTCATATAACGAATCAACAAGTGTTTACCTCAGCCATGCCAACCCAGTAGACGGAAATTTCTTGGGTCTTTAAAGAGTCAACATCCTTTATCTGTTCCATAATCTTATCATGAACAGCTGCAGGAAAGCAAATATAATGTCACAGATTTTCCAAAATATTGATTCAACCTGAAGCATTGCATGCTCATTGCTGCCACTTACCTTCTAATCTGGAAAGAAGATGAGATTGAATATATTTTCCATTTATCCTCCTAGACCCTAACGGAACATCAAAATTAGCAATCTCTTCAGCTAGGCCAACCAGAGCCTGTTGACATCAACGAAAGAGTACATGTACAAAACATAAACACTTGCTTGAGTAAAAAAATCGGCAATACTCATCCAAAATATACTCACCAAACAAGATTTCAATAAAGCTAGGAACGGAAATATAGCTTAGACCCAGTTCTAAAGACGACAAACACAGGAGATTACAAATTATCCTCTCCCCAGTGGCAACCGGCAAATATTATTCAAGTTTGATATCCTCATGAGAAATACTTCTATCCCACAAACTATCATATGGGATCTAAAGATACGAGTGAACTTTTTTTTTTTTTTAGCAAAAAGATATGAGTGAACTGACTGACCAACCCAAGAAAGTAGGTTTTCTCTTGGATGAGCAGGGACATGGTAGTTTGCTAACATTCAAACATATGTAAGACACAAGACAGGGCCCAAAAATATATGTACAAATATATATCTTGATGCACAGAGTTAAAAACAAAGTGCAGTCACCAAAAGTTTAAAACAAGAAAACGCTGCACGAGCTAACCTGCAGTTCTAGTTCCAAAACAGCAAGTTCACTTTTGAACTTTACAACTGCATCATCCTTTATTTGCAACTGCAGAACATAAAATTAAGTTAGCATTGCAAAATTCGACACATGATACAGAAAAACATCTCAAATGTATGATAAGCCTCAGTTCACAAAACAATTGTGTCGCAGATAATGTACTTTCAATTATAATGTTGTTTGTTCATCTTGAAAAACTGAATTGTTTGAGGTGTACCATAAAATGGATTGCAGAATATTCCAAGATAAAGCCTTGCTCTTGCAATAAGCTGCTTCAAGAATCATGTAGACATGTACATCAAGAAAAGCAAAAGGCCTTCTAAAGTTACTTGTCTCAGTTATTTCTCACTTTTGCTAACCACCAACAGCTACAGCCAGCTTCTGTTCACCATTATATTTTGTAAGCAACTGTTGTGAGTTGCATTTCAAGACCAGGACTCCAAATCGTGGGCAGTGTTCTCCCTAGCTTTGCTACAAACCCCCTATTTTCTTAAGCTATGCTTTCTCTATCTATTTTTGCTAAGCAGACATCCTTTGATTTTGCTAAAAAGGTGAATTAAACTGAACTTAAAAGTAGCTGGTGAGTTCTACGTGCATTTGTTTCTGATCAAAGCAAATTCACTGTATGACGCTGACCATCTCATGACTGCAAACACAATGACTGGACAGAACAGTTGATTTTCCGTTTATTAAATGTCTAGATGCTGTTTTCAATAGATTAAGAAATTGAGCCGCTGTTGGTTATTCCTTTGGTAGCTTAGTATTTGGGAGAAGTAGAAAATAGTTCACTATGGACAAATATGTGATGATGTGTTATTTGAAAGAGAACAGCAAAAATAACCTGTCTCTTGAGGAATCGGTTATATTGATTTGCTTCGCTGAGTCTTCTCAAAAGCTTACTTCGCTCCGAATCAGCCAAAAGAGCCTTTAACTGCAAAATTACAGAAAGAATAAGAAGTGTAAGAACATCAGGATTCATGATTTTCTAAGTAAAAAAAGTATATGCAACATCCTGGACTTGTTCTTTATTCAATTGAAGCTACAAATCTCTAATCCAATCAACAAATAAATCAGTGCTGCAAGCAAACTTTTTTTTTTTTTTTTCTTACCTTCTCAGTAATTTAGAAAGGACTGCACTAGTTAATAAGATTGTAAAGAGATTAACTTAATCTAGATGGTTCTTCATTAACTGAACAGGTACCTGACCCAGGTCTAATGACTTGATTTTTTTTTTATTAGTATTTTAGCAATCTTGACGACTTTTAAGTTAAATAAATGTATCAAACAGGAAACAGAGGCATTATAAAGATGTATCTTTCTCTTATGTTAAATGATGCATATAAAGCCTCCAATAAACCAATTCCACAAGAAGAAAATGAATAGAAGACATCCATGGGACAACACAGAAATAAAAGCAAAAGAAAAAGGAAGTATACTTGTATCTTAGAAGTAGAAAAACATCAAGTATAGGCTAGTCATCTGAAGAGCTACTGCGTAGGATAAATAATATAGTGCTGAGTTCAACAGATACCTCATCAGAGCTCAGCTTTCGAGAAAGCAGATCTTCAGATGCATCACCATTGGTAGTTCCGTCGGCATCAGTAGTCTGCTCTGATGAAGATGACGTTGAGTCAGAGGGTGCAGGGCCATCTTCTAAGTTCAAACTTGCAGCAAAGGATCTCCAGCGTGACCTTTTTTTTGAATAATTGGGCTCAGGGGTAGGCATCGACTGGAGTTTGTCGAGCTAGAGACATAGCAGCGGATCCTTTTGGGAATCCATTGGTTTTCAGACACCAACTTACTTGAACATACGAAGCTGTACTCTTTTCCCACATTTCTTGAGAACAAACAAAAAAAATACATGTTAAAATTACTGGTGGAAAAAACATGGAACTATATTACCAGGTTCAATGCACATGTTGTCCAACAAGGTGTGAACATATTAAGATCAGGTAAAGGAAACCCTAAAAAGTGAAACATCTGGTAAAGAACCATTTAAACAACATGACTAACGTAATAGCCTACCTTGCAAAACTTGTTGTCAAGCATTCCATAATGCCCTGAGAAAGGAAAAGAAATAAAGGTAACTTCTTAAGTTCTTCTGAATCGAATATGTAATGGTTGCACATCAAGAACACATTGCCTCATTACAACATAGGAATATAATTCTAGGCAAATCTGTATGGGACAAGCAATTGTTAAAAACATTCAGTCACATCTTCATCTGAAACATGAGGTGATAGGGCTTTAGACAATATCTGATCACGCATCCAGCATGTGGGCACTAGCTTACCTCCATGTACTTGCATAATCCATGGGTTCCTCATGTACACAATTCTGATGGCTGGAAATGCTAATGATGCATGCTTGAAATGAATGCATAAACCTCAACGACTAAATAAGCATACTGCCACCACTGCCACCGACATAAAAACAAGAATATGTATCCTAAAAAAGGTTTAGAAAAAACTAGGACTTGGCAGAAGGTGCTGTAAATAAGCCTAAATAATTCTGTGGGGGTAAACCACTGGGGCATTACAGGTTGGCTGACTTACTTAACCACATCAATAGTGCCTCGACTGGAGAACAATCCAATACAACATCAATCAGGCAGCTAGAACTAGAACAGCAGCCTGGGAGGGGATTGGAGAACGTACCTGAAACCACCTTCCGCGAATGCGAGACGCAGCAGAGGGGCGGCGCGCTGAAGCGGGAGCCCTGAGCACCGGACGCGGACAGGGGCGGAGCGATTGGCTGGGGCCGGACGAAGAGCCCGCGGCGAGGGGTTGCGGGTGGGCGAAGGGGACGAGGAAGAGCTCGTGGCTGTCGGCGCCGTCGTCTCTGTTCGCGGACACGGTTTTCTGCCCGTCGCTTTCGTGCGACGAGGGGATCAGGCGAAGCACGCATCCACCAGTGTGGTTGGGTTGGGTCTCACTGTCCTCAGCCTGGCGGGGCTGCCGTGTCAGTGAGAGGAGGCTGAGGTGGCTCTCTCCTGTCCTGTGCTAGATTTCACACGTGCTAAATTGTTGATTGTGAGTTTCAAAAAAAAAAAAAAAAAAAAAAAAAAAATGTTGATTGTGAAGGCGAAATATGAGGCACGACACAAACTCTTCCTTTTTCTAGGCTAAACTATGCAAGCAAAGTTTTCCTTCTCACTTTTCATAATAACCATACAAATGCACAAAGTTGGAATGGTGCTAAAACATGGGTGAACGCATCATGGATGGATAATGCTTCTAAGTGTAGAAAGATAATGCTTCTCCGTGTCAAAACCAATCAAAGAGAAAGCGAGCATACCAGACACTCTTTTCTGCGTCACCTAGCTACCATCTTAAAGCCGGTCCTTTGATTCAAACTTACTGTCTTTTTTATCTTTCTCTGAAGTGATGATCAGTCTGTAAATCCTTGTTGCTCATCCGGTTTTATGGCTTTGTTCAAAACATAGTAAATTCACAAACAGTTCTCTGAATTATACATTGTCCAAAAATGGAATACTAGCACCAAATCGAATAGGACTCTAGCTATATGACCCTATAGGTTTATTTTTTCCATTCCACTTTGCTTACGATAGATAGTAAGGCCCCGTTTGGTTTCTATAAGTTAGGTGACTTATTAAGTCGGATGACTAAAAATCGATGTTTTTATAAGTCACCCATTTTTTTTCTTTTTTTCACCCCCGTCACGGGGTGAAAAAAAAGAAGAAAAATGGTTGTAGGTGACTTATAAGTTCCATGACTTAATAAGTCCCGACTGTTTGGTAAAATAAGTCACTTATTTCACTTTTTGACTTAATAAGTCACTTATTCCACACGTGCTAAATATTGTTGATCGTGAAGGCAAAACATGAGGCACGGCACAAAACTCTTCTTTTTTTCTAGGCTAAACTATGCAAGCAAAGTTTTCCTTCTCACTTTTCATAACCATACAAATGCACAAAGTTAGAATGGTGCTGAAACGTGGATGAACGCATCCTGGTTGGATAATGCTTCTAAGTGTAGAAAGATAATGCTTCTCCGTGTCGAAACCAATCAAAGAGAAAGCGAGCATACCGGACACTCTTTTCTGTGTCACCTAGCTACCATCTTAAAGCCGGTCATTTGATTCAAACTTATTGTCTTTTTATCTTTCTCTGACGTGATGATTAGTCTGCAAATCCTTGTTGCTCATCCGGTTTTATGGCTTTGTTCAAAACATAGTAAATTCACAAACAGTTCTCTAGATTATACATCGTCCAAAAACTGAAGGGCACACATATACTAGCACCAAATCGAATAGGACTCCAGCTATATAATCCAATAGGTTTATTCTTTCCATTCCACTTTGCCTACAGATTTAACAATGCCATTATTTTGCAAAATAAAATTTTAATTGAAATGGCATGTTTTTGTGCTTCTTTAACAGCTAAATACAACCATTTTTTTTATGTTAATGGGATAAGTCAAATATAGAAATTTGCACAGTTCAGAACAACTGAACTCATGGGAATTCAGAGTATCCATCCACCCCCGCTGTGGATCTCAATCCTTGCTTTGACAATTGAAGTGTTTATCAATGTCCCTAATCAAATCAGGATAAACGGTTCACTAAAACGTCCTCCTCTAATAAAGCCCACTGAGCAGTGAAAATTACCGGATCTATGGGAACCTTACCTATAATAAGCAGTGTAAATTACCTCCCTACCTACAATTTGAACCTTTACAATTGAAAATATAATTCAAACACAAACCACTAATAAGAATCCTTAAGTTCCAAGATCTCAAGGGCACAACCCATAACAAACCACAAAATTGACTGAAAATTGCTACTGAAACAAGTATTATACACATGAATTCCCAGCTGACTTCATTCGTCACTTATGCCGTTGTACGGTCTCCACGTGTCAACGAAATGCCGCAGTTCCGGAGATAGCCGCGCCTTCCACGCCGCCGCCTCCTCCGGCACCGTCACCGGCGGCCCTGTCATGGCCACCCAGCTCTCATCCACGTGCAGTACCGACACCATCCCTCCCCAAACGCCGTGGCCATCGCCCGCAGCGTGGCGTCCTTGACAGCCTCGCCGTCCCTCCCCTCCTCCTCGGCCTCCACGCTCGCGCCGCCGCAGTTCACCATCATCCTGCCGCCGCGCGCCACGATCCCGCCGAGCCGGAGCCACGTGTCCGCGTCCTGGAGCTCCGGAATCACGCTCCCGCCGGCGAACAGGTCGACCACGGCGCCGCCGAAGCCGCCGGGCGGCGGCCGAGCCGCCAGCGCGTCGCCGACGTGCACGGACAGGCGCGCCGCGTGGTCCTTCTCCAGCTCCGCGAGGCCGAAGAAGTCGCGGGCGACGGCGAGCACCGCGGGGTCCAGCTCCCAGCCGTGCACGGAGAGGTCCGGGTAGAAGTGGAGCAGCGCGCGCGCGGCGGAGCCGGCGCCGAAGCCGAGGACCGCGAGGGACGGGCGCGGGGGAGAGGCGGGAGCGTGGCGAAGGCGTCCAGGTAGGTGGCGGTGAGCGGGGGCTGGCCGGCGCGGCGCGGGAAGGTGAGGGAGTGGATGTTGCCCGGCCCATCGAGGAGGAGGAGCCGAGCGCCGGCGAGCGGGTGCCCCGTGGCCCGTGGGGAGACGTCGGCGACGCGGATGTGGTTGTAAGGGGAGCGGATGTCTGCGATCAGTTGGAGCTCGTCGGGGAGAGGGTGGACGCTAGGGGATCTTGCGGCGGCGGCGGTGGCGTTGCTGCGCTTGAGGCGGAGGCGGAGGCCGCTCGGCAGTGGATTAGGCGCCAGCAGCGCCATCATCGTCACGGTGATTTGTTTCATCTGCTTGTCGATTTTGTCTTGCTACAATTCTTTTTTTTGGCAAGTTGCTAGAACTGCTACTAGAAGAACTACGGGACCTCACCCGCGCGTTCTTTTTTAATTAAAAAAAAATGATCATGGGGAAAATTTTCCATGATATCACCTCTTGATGATAAGGACATGAGCTTAGAGCAACTCCAAGAGAGCTAGTAAAAATGGATTGCTAAACTATGATTTAGCCAACCTCTAAAATAGAAAACTTTGTAAAAAAATAGAAAATTCCAACTTGAGTCTTTCTACTACGGTAATGCTAGATGTCTAGCGGCACATGCAAGCTATATTTACCATGCGAGGCTGTAGGAATAGCAGGTTCTTTATTTTACAAAAACGAGGATAAGATAACCTTGTTGGAGTTCACTTTTTCTTCTAAAAATCTAAATATAGCATACCAACCAAAGATGGCATGTCTCTTGGAGATGCTCTTATTATGTAAAGTTGAAACACCCAGAAAAACAATAATCCAACACAACAGGTAAAACACAAACACGTCTTCTAAATTGGGTAGCTCATTATTACAAATTACAATTACATGAGCCAGTACGTCAACCCAGCAGTGTAATTCATTTGAATTTGCAAGCACTGCAATTGACGCTAAAGAACTGAAGAGCACCAGATCCGGTTGACTGACTGGCACAACTCTAACTAACTCAACAACCTTACAACTGGGCAGAGATTAATCTAAGCTCCAGCTTCTCCTCCTAATAGATAATGTAAAGACACTCGGAATGCTTAGGACACCTGCCTCTGTTATTTGACTTCTTACAGCTTTGGGCTAAAGACAGATCAGTGGCCGTTGGACATTGCAGTGGTGACACTGTCACCTTTCACGTCACAGAATCTTCGGTACATGGAGTCAACGTGCGTGAGATAATATGTGCCTGCAGATAGCAAACTTGTGTCTTGACTGATCACGAAAGCTTTTGCCCCATAGTGGTGCTCCATCAGTTTCAGTGCGTCCACAAATTTCTTTGGGGAATCTGCATGGAGCATACCCTCAATTAACGTTAAACACAGTGGACTTCGGAGATAATTGAAGATTTTTTTTTTGAAAAATATCACTAATACTCACCACATGTCTTGCCTTAAATTTCTTGGAAATATCCATTATGTTTGCAATGTTCAGTACACTGGAAGGGTGATGGCCTTCATTAATCTTGAAAGAGAACATCATTGATGTCAAACCACTGCCATATTGAAAACATAAGAACCCTCTGGCCTGCCTGGACATGTCAAAAGTATAGGAAGAAAATAAATTATTTTAACATCGAATCACAGGATTAATGTAACTTCAAATTCCATATGATAGATCACGTACGTTGACAAAACTGTGGTGCAGCGCAGAGTAGTCTGCCTGCCTAACGGACCTGAAGAATTGCCGGAAGAAGTTGCTCTGCCGGCCGGAAGACAATAGCCAGTCAGTCTGTAGAATTTCATAATGGTGGACAACAAAGATTTCCTTAAGACAGTGGGCAGGAAGCTTTCGAATTTAGTAGATGCTTTACCTTTGATCAGCTGCAGGGTTAGAGTTGCAGCTTGGGCAGGGTCCCAGGCTAGCTCCCAGGATCGAAATTCAAAGGAACTGTTCAGCAGATAAACATAGTTATCTGAATCTCAGAATGTAATCGATCGGCACATGAAAGTCATAGAGGACGACAGTAGATTAAAACCTGTTGACCGTTCCCGTAGATGAATCAGTCGAAGCTGGAGCACCCCGGACTTCAGTTTAGATTTTTCCTTTTTGTGCACTGTTCTGCAGGAAACTATAAAAGTTAGTGTTAGTTGTAGCGGTATTAAAACAAAAAATGTGGTATGAAAAATGTTTTACCTGGAAAAAATGTACCAACCATAAGCAAGCTGTGGTATAACTCAATTACACCCTTTAGATGGTGAGAATCAATTCTAAATCTCTAACACAACAACAACTGATAACTCAATTACACCCACAATGGGTTTGTGAAATTGAAGCAAGACTTAAACACCCACAACTGATAATTCAGGGAAATCATAGGACTCTATTAACTGAAGGGAAATCATAGGAAATTATGGGAAATCATTTTAACTAAAGGGAGACACAGAATCCATTAAAAAAACTTATAAAGATCAGCTTTAACATGTATCAAAACACAGACCATCAGGGTAACCAACTCCATGCAAATAAATCCCATACATTACGCATCATAGTTCCACAGGTTCAATTCATGTAAGCATGGACACAAAAATAGTCCATTATTTAGATAAGCTGCAAAGTACATGATTCCTGGTAAATGCATTAAAAATTTAATACATTCATGGGGAATGACACAACTACTTTATTCGTGCATGCATCAGAGCTGCTGGCACATGTTTAAGAAAACCATGGTACGTAGAAGGAACAGACGGAGTGATAAAAAGAAGAAAAGAGGATTGTTATTTTTTCACGAACTGCTGCAATGGGAACAGTTTTGCATAATAATGATGCAAATAGTCCTGCATACATCTGACATAAAAGACAATCTTAATTTTGCCTGCATACATGTCAAGCTAGCACTATAGTCCTGCATACATCTGACATAAAAGACAATCTTAATTTTGCCTGCATACATGTCAAGCTAGCACTATAGTCCTGCATAATAATGATGCAAATAGTCTATGATGCTAGTTGATCTGTTATCTGTGCATGTGAGAGAAGCTAACCGTGATATATCTATGACAGGACAGAGACATGGTAGATATCTGTTGATATAAAAGTAATTTCATAACAAAATAGCCAAAGCCCTAGAATGACAAAAGTAGTTTGAAATCACCTCTTGCAACCCACTTGTCATGCTAGGATTGGATCCCAGCTAGCAAATCACAATTAGATTGAAAAAGCGCCTGCACTTTCTTCAGACCTGCTGCCCTGCTCGTCTTCGTAGCAGAGAAGAAAGGAGGACCATAGAGCCCCATATGTTCAGCTTGGTATCTTGGCTCTAAGTTTCTATGCAGAGCGATGTGTCCTGCAGCTGCAGGCTTATTACCTATCAGGACCTGCGGCAAATAGCACACATCAGTAGAAGTTCAAATGAATCAATAAATAGGTGTTTTATAGAACCTGCGGTTCACCTCGACATCAGTTGGAGCAATAGGCTGGATTGCGTCGGCAACCCATCTCGTGAATTAGCAACCAGCAATGAAGTCGCTGAGCAACGGCGGCCATGTGTCCAGCGGGACAGCATCATGGACAGGTCTGACCCTAGATGAAGAACGGAGGTATTTCAGAAAGACAGGGAGCGTTGCCTCAACACGCGACATAAAGAAAGCAATCAAGAACCAACACGGATCGGAAGGGATTTGGGGAAATTGCAAGAGGAAAAAGAATGGAGGGCCAGGGGGAACCGGTGCTCACGCCAGGTCACGTTGCCGCGACGGGAGAAAGGTGCCGGCGGCGGCCGGCCTCTATAGGGTTGCGGTGCAGGAGCGGCACACGGGGCGCGGCAGAGACCTAATCTGCGCCGAGCCCGCGGGCAGCGGCCCGGTTGTGGCAGGGGCACCTGGCCAGACGCGGGAGGAACGGAGACGGGCGGTTGCCGGTCGGGCATCGCGGTGGCCGCGTAGGCCGTGAGGTGTCCGCCGGCCGGGTCACGGAGGTGCTCGAGGCCGCCGCGCGTCACTTGGGCATCGAGATGGATGCGACGCAGCAGCCAAGGACACCGGCTGGAGGGTGACGACACCGGCGGCCGCGGCGGCGATCGAGCAGCGGCTCAAGACCGACGGGCGGCGGTCTAGGTGCGGCCTCTTGGGCGGAGCAGCAGGATAGCGCGATTGGGGAGAAGGGAGGCCGGGCTCCCGACGGCGTCGAGCTCCGCCTGCCACGCGGGAGGGCCACCGCCTCTGGCTCCGTGCAAGCCGCACACGGTCGTCGGGGTCGCGGACAGGCCCGCCTCGCCCCCGGCCCCGGACTCGATTTCCAAGCCGCTGGCGGTAGCGGCGACTCGAAGTCTTCCTCGACGGCGACGGATTCTCTCCCTTTACGAGGCGATACACCGCACCCCACGCATGGTCCCCGCCGGTGCATCCGTGCTTTATGGAAACAGCGAGGGGGTGGCGGCGGAGGCGAGGGGGGTGGGGGGTGGCCGGGTTGTGGGGAGGCGAGGGGCGCCGGTGAGAGCCGTCGCGGGGAGGTCACGCGGCCTGGCAGCGAGGACGAAGGTGAAGAGGCCGCCGCCCACGGCGCTAACCTAGAAAGGCCCAGCCCACGACAGCATCATCGTCGATGCGCTAACCTCGAAGGCCCATCCCACGCATAACGGCGTCCCGTCGGCATCGTTCATGGAGATCGACATCGTTCACGGAGATTTCTTTTTCGTTTTGATTACTAATCGATTCTGCTGCCCTAAACCAATCACATGGCTGAGAATTCCTTAAGGACTCCTAGTGGGGAGCTCCTATATAGGAGTTATAGATAGATTATAGATAGATACCCGCGTGTTACTGCAGTTTTTTTTTTTTAAAAATAGATTTTTTAAGAAAAATTTTAAAATAAATTGTTACACCATTGAATGTACGAGAATATATATTATATACTACTCCGTTCCAATTTGTTAGTCGTTGTAGGATTCAATCAAATGCAACAATAATTCGTTGAATTTGGACTCATCTATATACAAATACATGCCACATTGAATGCACCTAGACTTTTAATTTGGGTGCTAGAACGACTAACAAAATGGGACGATCGGACAGAGGAAGTAGTACTAGTATTAGTTTAGACTTATCAGCCCATTTATTAGGCATAGTATAATATTTTTTCTTTCAGGATTTTCCGTATTTGTGCATTAAGTGGTAGGCGACGTCCCCGTCGATAGCGAGGCGCAAGTGGTGACTTCGAACTTCAAGATTTGTCGGCTCGGTCCTTGAAGGTGCTCATAGGGGTAGGGTTTGTGTACGTGTGTTCATAGGGGTGAGTGTGCGTGCGTGTTGAGCGTGTCTTTGTGTAATCTAAAAAAACATCTCGAGATATGCTGTTGAAAAATGATAAGTTAATAGAAAAATAAAATAGAACATTTTTCGAATATTAGATCAAATTATCGAAGAATGTGAATAACTTACACACAAGGTGTCGTGGTCGTACACCACGGTCACGAAGAATCGACCGGGCTAATGTGTGCAACGATGATCTAGCTCAAGAGACAATGACACAGGATTTATCTTGGTTCGGGGCTAATCGGCGCACCCTAGTCCGGTGTGTGGCACTATCCGAGCTCAAATGCTCGTATCGGGTGAATACAAGCGGGCGAGAGAGGGAGATGAGCTCCCAGGTCTCCGTGAGGATGTGTATCGAGTGAGTTGAGTGTCGGTTTCTTTGGTGTGCTAGAGAGCTTGCCCTTCCCCGATGGTCTAACCTCCCTATTATAGCCGCAAGGGAGGTGGTGATAGCACTTGAGAGAGGGACCTAAGAGGAGAAGAGATACAAATTTGGGGGTGGAGGAGGAAATGTCGCCGTTCGGTTGGGCACGCGGGACCGCGCCGAATGCGCCGGCGCGCCGCCGCTTTGGCGCAATAGCCTATCCGGGGTTGTCGTGAGAGCCGGGCGGCTCCATATTTCAATGCCCTCGACGACGACCACCGAAGCTCGAGCTCGTCGGTTGGCGGCGGGGGGGGGCAATGAGCTCATTGCGCCGCCGTTGCCGGCCCATGCGCCTCGCCGCCCGTCGCACGCACGCCGTCCACGGCCAGACCCCGCGCGGCGCCGCCCGCCATAAATGCGCGTACTTCATGTCGCAGGAAAACGTGTGGAGTGCTGTGAGAGCTCGGCGAGGAGCTCAGCCGCCATTGCCGAGGTCATCTTTGTCTTCGGTAGTGTTTGTCCCGTAGTGCTTTCGGCGCGGCATGGCGTGGCCTCGATAATCCATACCGCGGCGTGCCGCCGGGGATCTCGCTTCTTCCGACGATATCTTTATGTAGGTTGCGGCGCCTCGGACCAGTAGCTGTGGCCTCGCCGTCGAACGTTGAGCCCGTCGTTGTCCGGGAACCTGTGTTGCCCGAGAGCTCGTTCGAGACGGAAAGGAGCTCATCGATCGAGCTCGAGCTCGGAGCTACCTTGTATACAAGTGAGAGCTCGCTCGAGGCGGAGAATGGGCGTCGGGCCGAGCTCGAGCTCGCACCGAGAGCTTGACCCTCGGGGAGCTCTTCCGAGACGGAGATACCGTCGAGCTTGGGCTCGATTGAGGTGAGGGATGTCCGGCCTCATTCATCCGCCAATGATCTCAGTTTATCTCGCGATATGGACCTCGCGGGCGGATCCGGCCTAATTAACTACGGCCGGAATATCGCGGTCCCACAAGAGCCCCCGAGCGCCGTGGAGGGGAGTAGTCCCCTGCGTGCGCTGAGTGATTTCGTCCGCCTCGGGACGGGCCAGATTTCTAGGCGAGGTGCGCGCAAGCGCACCCGCCGGTGTAGCCCCGAGGAGGCCTCGCGGAGGACGGGGGTCCTCGCGGAGGCTTGTAATGGTCTGTGTTTTGTCGTTCGTCTTCCGCGCTCTTGCTCGTCGCGCGGGATGAGTGAGCTTGAGCTCGGCTTTACCCCGGGGGCCGAAACCGAGTGCTCGGTGAGCTTTGTAATGGATAGCTTGAGTGAGGCCCGAGCTTGTTTTCGCAACGAGTTCGTTCGTCTAGTCAGCTCGCGGACCAACCTCATGTTCCAGCGACTTAGCCTCTACGGTTCCCGAGACCTTGTGAGGAGCTCGTAGCCTCCTCACCGTGGAGGATAACCTAAGGCCTTTTCGCTGTCGCTGGCGACTCAAGCGCACTGGGAGGAGCCCCCCGAGTTTTACGAGTGTACGGGGCGCGGGCCGTCGATGCCGTTCCTCCGTGTTCCTTTGCTCAAAGTTGCCTCCCGCTGGCCTTCGCCGCTCGTGAGAGCCGGCCTTTGAACCGGGAGCTCGAGGTCGATGCGAGCTCGCAGCCGTGAGGTGGCCGTTGGGAACGCGCCGTTGGCGGCGAGCTCGGCCGATTTTCACCTATAGTAAAAAGAGTCGTTGGAAAGTTACCATTACCTTCGTCGGGAAGTATCCATTGCCCTTTTACAAGACTCGCCTCGTTACTTGCCACGTGGAGGACGCGTGGAGGATTTCGGAGGGGCCGTTAGTGCGTGGTGGGCCTTTCCAGCCCGATCGTCTCGGCGGATCCGCCCGAGCTCTTCCTATAAATAGGAAGGGGCGGAGTACCGGGCCGGTCTCCCAATCTTCCATCAGCCGCCAGAGTTCACTGTTGACACTGTTATAGCATAATATTATTAGTTAATTAACATGAAATAAGGGCTTAAGTTAGATGTCAACATAAGTCTAGGGGTCTAACTAATATATTTCCACGAGTTTTGGTATTCTGTGACTCTCCAGGGACTTAACAGGTAAATGCAGAGAATAATGGAGAAAGTTCCGGAATATACAAGACATATGATGACAAGACTTGACCGTGAAGTAACTCAACTCGAATTGTGGACTAAAACACTCTAGAAGATACCAGAGGACACCAGAAGAAACAGGAAGCCAAGAGGGGTCAACCTGGCGGCCGCCAGGACCCATTTGGCCGGCCGCCAGGTGGGTCCCACCTTCGGCCTCACATTTGAAGGTCGGTTTACCACCGACATTGAGGTTGTATCTACACCGTTACCAAGGTCGGTTTGATCCAAGGGTCCACGTTCATCGCCAAATGCTATATAAGAAGACCACGACCCCAGGTCACCCCGGCGTTCGGGTTACCCGATCCGATCGGGTCGGGTAGTTCGGGTAATGAGAAGTTCGGGTAATTG
This sequence comes from Hyparrhenia diplandra, assembly GCA_015847255.1. Taxonomy (NCBI): domain Eukaryota; kingdom Viridiplantae; phylum Streptophyta; class Magnoliopsida; order Poales; family Poaceae; genus Hyparrhenia; species Hyparrhenia diplandra. The sequence goes on from JADLZK010011779.1 coordinate 144,053, forward strand.
AAACTGTTACCCGATAACAGCCCCGAAATTGAACTACCCGCAATTTCGGGTACCCGTAATTTCAGGTTCGGGTTCGGGTTCGGGTATACCCGTTTTACCCAAAATATGTAAATTGTGAGAAAACCCTCAAACATCATAGAATTTTGAGCAACACAAACTGGACAAAATAATTGATATAAAGTTGAAGTTTTCAACCACATCTAGTCTATCTGCATGCTTGCTGGACGGCCGGAGCGGCGCCAAGATTAGCGATTGCATGCAGCCCTCCTTTCTTTATTGTGCGGTACCATGCAAAGCCTGCAGCAGCCAATGCATGTTGAGCTCATGAGCTGAGCGCGCGCATATGGAAGGTTTTGCATTTCAGCTAGTAGACTAGTAGTAAAGTATTGCACAGCAGCACAAGCACATATTCAAAAGAATAAATCAGTTCAATCCTTCTTCAAGTTAGTTCTCCTTCAACTTCAAAAATTCGGGTAATTCGGGTAGTTCGGGTACCGCGACTTACTACCCGAATTACCCAATAAAAGTTCGGGTAATTCGATTTGCTATCCGAACTCAAACCCGAAATTGCGGGTTCGGGTAGATCGGGTTCGGATCCGGGTAGTTCGGGTTCGGGTAACGGGTAGCGGGTAATATGCCCAGGGTGAACCCTAGGGTGAAACCCTAAGTCATTCTACTTCATTATCAATTCACATCAAGACCAATCCAAGTCCAACCAAGTCTAGACCTAAGCCCTAGTTCATCATATTAGAAGTACTTAGCTAACTAGCTAGTTCTAGTTCAAGATCAAGTTCATCTTGAGTTCCCGATAGTCATAGGTGGGAGCATCGTTCTTGTGACTTCGCTCTTGTATTCGATCCGTAAGTATTATTAATATTGATACACTATTGTTATGACTTTGATCTATATCATTATCATATTCTTATTGATATGTATCCATGCATGCTATGATTATATGTTTAGTTTAGTGAGTTTGTCTTATATCTTATGCATGGAATTGTATAGCATCCACGTAGATGATCACTATGTGGGTGATAAGCAATGTGTAAACGTGGTGTTTATACAACGTTTATCCGCAATTGCACCCTATATTCGGGGACGTGTGGTAGATCGCGGGAGTGACAAAGTCTGTTGAGTCCTTTGGAGTCCACCCTCCGAATGTTAGGACACGTTGAGCTTTAATTACGGTGATTATCAAGTTTCGTCCTTGGTTGTCATTGGTAATGCTTACCATGTGTAGATGTAATATAACCTTGCCATGATAGCTAGATGTATTGCACTAATTGTAGTATTCATTGACATATGATTAGGAGTATCTTAGGAATATTCTTTCTATTCTTTCTATAACATGCTAATAACTCGTATGATACTAGTGGCATATGATGATCTTAGACTTAGGTAGTTATCATTTATTCAATTATCTTTATCTTGTGACTTATCCTGTTGAGTAATGTTAGATGCATATGGCTACTCTGCATTATACTACTGTAAGTGGATCTCATAAATAAATCACGTCTTAAATCATTAGATACCCTTTTCTCTCTACTTTCCATAGACTTACCTTCCCTATGGTAAAATATAAATACGATACCTAGATTACTCCCGGTGAAGTGCTACGATGGTATTTCTATCTGTGCGCTTGTAGATATCATGTTCATTCTTGTATCAAGGCCTATCAACAAATACCATACCCGCATTTCTTTGAGCGTTATTGCTAGGGTGACAGACTAGTGTATAGGTAATGCCTAGAAATGAGTGGTATACCTTGAGTGCATATCCTGGTGAGATTAACTCCACTATGGATAATGATGCTAAGTTTACATCCCACTACTAACACCGCCTAACTTCGCTTTGTTGGATTATGAGGTTAATCCCATATCCAAGCTAACATGATTAGATAGATATCCCATATGTATTTCTTTTCGCCTTCCTAATATGGATCGTGTTAAAAATATCAACAAGCATTTCTGGCGCCGTTGCCGGAGAAGGGCGTAGTCTATCCAGAGTAATAGTTTTCTTGGCTTTGTTTTCCAAACTTTCCTAGTTTGGAAGAGCGTAGTCAAAATCTTTTTAAATGTGTTTTTCTAACTTCATAAGTTTTTTTCTAGTGCTTCTTTCCAGCTTTCTCTAGTTTGGAAGGGTATTAGCGAGAACTTAGACAGTGTTATTCCTAATAAGTTGGTATTGTTTCTAGCTTTCCTAGTTAGAAAGGGTGCTAGCCAAAAATCCTATAAACACATCACATACATGGAAACAAGAGAGATCACTTGCATCACATAATGCATTGAGAACCCATTATCACATACTCAAACAAGGTTCAACCCCTGTTTTCTATTTGTTTTTATTTTATGCGGGAATTGCATGAATTGGAACCGCCCGAGAAAATTTCGTTGAAGATCCCGAAAAATTAATCAGGTAGGCCAGAGCAAAACTCGCAGACAAACTCCAGCACCTATATCATCATCATCATCATCATCATCTTACGAGACACCAAGACCTTCCGATCCGGACGTTGATCAAGTTAATCGTAATTTATTATTTGAATTTGAAGCTATGGCAACCAAGACACTTCGTGAGTTCTCAGCTCCTACCACGGACAATATCCTCACTGGTCCGAAGGTAGAGGTTGGAGACAAGGGCTTTGAGCTTAAGCCGGGGCTCATAAACATGGTGCAAGCCGGCCAATTTTGTGGAAAGGCACATGAAGATGCTAGTGCTCATCTCCAACACTTCCTGGAGATTTGCAGCACATTTACTATGAAGGACGTATCCAAGGACGCAATCTTGCTTTGTCTCTTTCCATTCTCACTTTTGGGAAAGGCCAAGCAATGGTTCTATGCTACTAAATATAAGAATACAACATGGGATATATGTTCCACTGCCTTTTTTTTGCCAAGTTCTTTCCTATAGGCAAGACAAATGCCTTAAGGGGGAAGATTTCAAATTTTCAGCAACAAAGCATGATGAATCGTCCCGGAAGCGTGGGAACATTTCCAAGAATATATTTCAGAATGTCCACACCATGGGATGGAGAAGTGGCTGTTGATGCAAACTTTTTATCATGGGCTTGTCCCCCAAAGTGCTCGTGAAACTATGGATCTTTGCGGTGGTGGTGCTTTCTTATCACTTACCTTAACTCATGCTACTGAGCTTGTGGAGAAGATGGCTTCCAACCAAGGTTAGAGTGAAGAGCGTCAATCTCGCAAGAGAGGAATGCACCCGGCTAAAAGAAGTAGATATGCTATACGCTAAAATGGACCTTATAATGAATAAGCTAGAGGATAGAGATCCTCAACCCAAGGCGATTATGCAAATTAAAGACTCACGCATGACGTGTGAAGAATGTGGAAACACAGGCCACAATTTGGTAGGAATTGTCCAGAGATCACGGAGGACATCAATTTCATCAATAATAACAACAATAATTTCCGTCCTCAACAGAATCAAGGTTGGAACCAACAGAGGCCCAATTATCAAAGCAACTATCAAGGTAACTACCAATGTAATAGCCAAGGTAACAATTTTAATACTTATCAACCTTCTTTAAGAGATCTTGTTCTTAACCAAGGTGAAACCATGGAGAATCTGTCTAGAAAGATAGCAACTAATGATAAAGCTCTTGAACTTATCAATACTCATTTAGAAAGCTTTTCTTGACTATTAAGAATCAAAGACAGACTTTAATAAAATGATAGAATCTCAGATTTCTCGGTTATACTGTTCCACTAACCACACGGGGAAAGATTAGGGGCAGTAGGAAGAATTAGAAACCGCAAACCTTGTCGATATTTATAATGTAGGTCGTTATTATAGAGAGACCTCAGGAAGTTTGTTGGTTGGATGACTCGATGCCACCTAAAAAGGAAGATCCAGGGAGGCCAGTCATTATAATTAAGATTGAACGCACACCTTCAATAATGCTCTATGTGATTTCGCTCAAGCGTGAACATACTACCCAAGGTAATTTATGAAAAGATTTATAGTGAACCACTGTGGAAAATAAATATGTGCTTGCAGCTAGCAGATCAATCACTGCTATCCCGAGGGGATCCTTGAAGACGTGTGTGTGGGAATCGAGGCTCTTACGTGCCCAAGCGGACTTCGCAGATTGTGGATACCGGAAGAAATGAAAGAGCAACAATCATATACTCGGTAGACCATTCTTATGCTCAGCTAAAGCTATCATCTATGCATAAAGTCGAAGATTTGTTTCAACATCAAAGGGAAAAAGGAGAAATTCAACTTCAAGAACAAGGTAGACTATTCTCCTACTCAACCCCAAAATTCCTATTCTTATTTATCGGAACCAAAGGTGGAAATCTACAATAAGAATAGAAGGAGGAATCGAAGCAGAAAACAAGACGGCGCAGCCTACAAAGGTAATGGTGGTAAATAAAATAAAATCTTATAATGATCATTTACTTCAGTCTCCAATGCTTCGTCAACAAGATGATCCGGTACCCCAACTATTCATTGTTCTATCAATTAGTGGAATTTTTATAATACATTTTTGCGATACGGGATCTGGTATTAATCTAATGGCAAAGGTAACATATGAACTATTATTTGGAAAATTGTCATTGCAACCAACATATGTGCAGCTACTGGATGGCAGACCAATCCTATAGAATCCCTGAAGGAATTGCCAAAGACGTGCGATTAAGATCATGGACTACTATGTTCTCACCGACTTTGTAGTCATGGACATGGGGAAGGAAGAAGATCCTCCATTAGTGCTTGGGAGACCATTGCTCAACACTACTCGCGCAATCATCTACATCCATACGGGAGAGATTCATTTCCACTTTCCTAAAGAGAAGGTACGTATTTACTTTAATAGTTATAATAGTTATATACCCAAAAGCGTAACAGGTCAGCTCGTTGCGCCATAATAGACGATGGATCAAAAATCTAGAAGATGAAAAGGTATGTGAAGAATGTAAATCTATTACACCTAATACATCCACAGAGAAAACAGAATCAACTACTCCAGAGAAAAGTACATCATCTAAAAGATGGAGGAAGAAGAAGACATCTCCCAGAACATCATCAGAAGAAACTATAGAATCATCAGTGCCACCGATTGTGACAACCGATATACCATGGGAGTGAAGAGCAGAATTTGAAGTCCTGTTCGGAGGACTCTAAACGCCGAATCCTCGCGAAAAGGTAACTTGGTAGTTATCCATATTTAAATCCCCGCATTGCATATTTTATTCTTTCTATATCATGTTTATCTTTTTAGTATTTTATATTTTCATTTGAAAACAATAAAAATATTTTTATCTTTTGTTTTGTGAAAACCTTTAAGCCCCATGCTAATATCCCCGAGGTTTAAACACCTCTAGGTTGTTTGCTGTGGTGGCATAAAAAATAAAATAAAGATGCATAAGTACTTTATCTTTTCTTGCATATAAAAAATAAAATAAAAATTTGAAAAATAAAAATCCAAAAAATATATCTCAGGCACAAGCAATGTGACTAACCCCTAATGCCTAATGGGATCCTCCACCTCTCCACCTTCACCACCTTCTACGAGGGGTGGTTGGGGATCGAGGCAAATTGGGACTTGTTACGGTCCTTCTTCCACGCAAAGATCGCGGCACACTTTCGACGGTCGAACGCACACCGCCCCGATCGGGTTGCGTCACCATCCAGCCACGGCCCGGGTGTGAAGGCGAAGTTCAGCGTCGGTCACCCGTTCGTCGAACACCGGATGGCGGGAGGAATGGTTCTACCTCAAGAATGACGTGGAGTATCCGCTTCCGCGCTTATACGGGCCGCGTGTTCCCGTCATCGGACGAAGCCGTGGAGGGAGGGTCCTTGCGACCACCGCCGCCGCAAGTCCGGAGGTCGCTAGAAGACCGAGCTCCGAGCGCCGCCGGGCTCACTGAGCCCCTCATCTTCGCCGGGGCTGGGGCACGGGGTCGCCCCCGAGGGGCGGAGGGCCCTCCGCGATCCGGGAGATGACGGACGACAAGAGCCCTTTCGAGGGCACGGTGAAGGCGCCGCTTCTTCGTAAGAAGGATGTGGAATGGTGCGTCCGAGGGTGACCGGGAAGGCTTTCACGATCCCGCCGGACCCCAACACCATCCCGCGCCGCGCCCTCACCGACAACGCGGGCAATGGTGAGCCCAACTCCTTCTTCTTCCTCGCTTTGATATGTCGGCCCCGTGCGTCATCATTTCTTCTAAATTTGTGGTGCGCAGGTTGGCGAGGGTGGATCTCCCGCCCTCTCGCCCCCGATGAGGACCGTTCCTCGTCCTCGGCGCCCCCAGGAGGCAGCTCCCCCACGCTATCGCCGAAGTCCTCGGGGATAGCAAGGCGCAAGAGATCGACGACGCCGCGCCCTGAAACTCGGGAGCTCGAGGAAGCGGCGCGCCGCACCTCGGCCGGCGAGGAGACGGCGGAGTCGAGGTGGATCGGGGGACATCGTCGTCTGGATCGCGTCATCCGACGCAGCCGCCTCGGCCGTTCGGACACGCTCTCAGGCCGCGGCCCTCCAAGCTCATCATAGCCGCACCTCGAGGAAGAGGGCGCTGCCGAGCTTGGGAGCGGGGGAGAAGAAGAGGCGGATGGCCAACGTGTAAGTATTCAAGCTCAATCTCCCCGTGTTTGTTGGGCGTCGTAGTTCCTTTCCTCCTTTGTCTGAGCCCTGTTTCTTACTCTTGTCAGGAAGGCCAAGCCGTTAGGAGCCCCGAACCCTGCCAAGCGTCTGAGGACGGAGGTGGCCACGAGCTCGGCAGCGCAAGCCCTCCCCGTTTCCGGGCAGCCCCCGCCCGCGGTCGTTCCTCGGCCTCCGGGGAGGAGGAGGCGAGCACGGATCGGCCGGGAGCACGTCGGCTTCATCCTCGAGCTCCGTCCGGTGTCGCAGGCGTTGGCAACACTGGCAAGCTCGTTCTTGATCGAGACCTCAACGCCGGGCGTCCGCTCCCACCGCGTGCCCCGAGCTCCCCGCCATGGGATGACGGCGGAGCGGGCGGTGATCATCCCGATTCTCGGAGGAGGGACGAAGCGCGAGCCCGCGGCCGGAAGTCCAACCTGGCCCACCGACGATGCGGATCCGGCCGGGGATGAGTTGGTCGTTGAGCCCGGATCCCCGCGGGCGGTCGACACCGCCCACACCATCGTGACCCACGACGCGGCGCTAGAGCTTGAGGTCGCGCGGGGAGACCGAGGTCGAGAATGTCCCGGTGATGCGGCCGCGGACACTCGGTCTACTCTTGGCGACACGCTGGTGATCGTGGAGGAGCCTCGGGCGACTTCGCGCGATGCGCCATCGATTGCGGAAGCTAATGCCGAGCTCACCGTCGTCGGGTCGCGACGACGCGGTCTTTGGAGCTCGGAGTCGCCAAGGCCTGGGCATCGGAGGGTGTTGTCGGCGAGCACTCTTTCCGACGGCTCTCGGGCGAGGGGCTAGAAGCCGCCACGGGGCCGCCTTTCCGTGGCGGTGGACAGCGGAGCCGGCGCGGCGGATGGTGGTCGCCCGGGGAGGTGGTGCCGGCACCCGAGGAGACGGCGCCAAAATGCTCCACTAGGTTGTTCGGGTATGGATCGTGAACACGCCTTCGCCTTGATCGATCTTGTAGACGAAGCGCTAACTTTCTCTTCGCAGGACTCGAGAGCCGCCGTTGTCGGGCACAACCGGTGGCGGCGGCCGGGCTCAAGCTCGAGGGGCTTATGGCGCCGCTCGACCGACCTGGTCCTAGGCGAGCGGAGGCCTCGGTCAGGTGTTCACCTCGCACCGTGACATTCGGGGGCGGCTGGATGAATTCGCGGCCCCTATCTGCGCGAGGCCGAGGAGCGTGCCACCCGCAAGGTTCGTGAGGAGGTCGCCGCCGAAAGCAAAGCATCAGGCCAAAGCGGCGGTGGCCCGGCGTCAAGAAGAGCTCAACCTCGCGCATCGCCAACAACGCCGAAGATGCGGGGAGGAGCTCGAGGACCTCCACCGATCGCCGGAGAGCAAGGAGCTTGAGCGTTTCGGCGCTTGAGCAAATGGACCAAGCCTGCTGGAAGAAGACGGGACGCCGCCAAGAGGAAGCAGGGATCGCGACCGCGAGCTTGAAGGTGAGTATCATTCAAGCTCATTTCTCTCCTATCGTTCCCAGACAGAATGGCGCCAAAAATGCTTGTTGGTATAAATTATATGCATACAATAAAGATAAAGATATCCACAAGCGCACGAGATAGAAATATCGTTGTAGCACTTCACCAAAAGATGAACTCCCGGTTTTAAAATATCGAACCCAAAGGAACAATAGGTGAATATAACTAGTGTTTCCCCAATCCACTTCACAATCAAAAGTACTTAAGAAACTATTTAGAATTAGGAGACAACACTGACTTCTTGTTCTAATCTCGATAAACCCCAGTTTATTAATTCTATCATGGACGCTAATTCTTAAGAAAGAAAGCAAAATTACTCTACTAAGAACAGACAAAGCCTACCGTTCACTTCTTGGCGGGAAGTGGGCTACCACCGATTCCAAGCCAAAAGGGGCATTTACAAATAACTCTAGTCTAAGCAACGGCAAGATACACCGCAACACTATCCCTCTAATCAAGAGCAACCAAGATTAAAGTACTCAAAAAAGAGATGCAAACTTGAAGAATATAATAAACCAAAACATACTTTAATTATGAAGTCGAATACGAGATAATCTCTCGAATACACTCCTCCTCTCACGAAGAGAATGATCCCTCGTAATACAAGAGAGAAGATCCGACAGCCGAACTCCTCCGAAGCACTCCTCACTAATCTCTCTATTTCTAATAAACTTGATTGCTAATCAAGATCCGTAGTAGCTAATCTAGAAGTGGCTATGCTCTAATCATAGGATCTTGACTTCTCTAACCCTAGACTTCTTAGAGAGAACTCTGAAGAAGGAATTCTATCTATGAATAATGAATTAGGGTTTTAGGGGGTACTGTTGGCGTTTCTCAACGCAAATAGAAAGAGTTCCGCAAGCTCACAGAAATGCCGTCATAGCTTTCACCGGAAGTATTCGTGGTATCGTATTTCCACGGGAAAGGCATGGTGCAAGGTCTCTAATAGAAAGATGGACAAGATAACAGATCAGTATAATTGTTGCATTTCCTAAGCGCAATCACTAGAAACAGGTTTAGAACCCATCTCTAATAACGGCGCCAGAAATGCGCCGTTGACATTCCTAAGTGAAACCACCGTGTCGGTGATAACACTAGGTACATCAACGGTGATAGATCTTGCCTAAGAAGATATTCATCCGCAAGCGCACGGATCTATCATTGTAGCATTTCACCCGGAAGTATTCAGGGTATCATTATTTATATTTTCCCAAAGGAAGGCATGGTGGAAAAGGATCTAATAGAGACATGAACAGGATAACATGACTATGTAATGGACCAATGCTCATAACAGGGATATAAAGGAACGGAAAAGGGATAACTTGACACACTCACTCAAGCCAAACTCAAGGATAAAGATAAATAAGGAATAAAGAAAGACCTAAGTGGAGCATACAGATTCTAGTCATGGTCGTGCATAGAACCGGTTAATAGTCGGGGCAACACGCATGAGCAGGAGGTCGGAGCGAGAATGAAATGGACGGGGAGACCTCCCTGAGCATCCGCCCTAAAGGAAGGCATTTACGAACTCCTACAAAGACACACGAACGTGGGGATTTCAAGGGACGGTCAAGGCTTGTCACGACCAAGCCGCCTACCCCCTCAACCGTGGCATGCACTCATATTCGAAGGATACCCGGCATCCAGGACACCACGCCCCGCATACTAGGACACTACTCATGTCCCCATGGCCCCCACCCTACGGATGGACGGAATAGAACACGAGCAAGCCCCGAAGGACACAACGAACCGCCATTCAAAGACAATCCCGACACTTCCCAATTATATTGCATGAATGGTTTAAGCATAAAGTTCTATATGACGATATCACAACATAGAAACTATAGACTAGTTCATGTGTCATGATCATGTCTAGAACAACATGTTAGATCATAAGATAAATCATGAGGCATAGAAATAACATGAAGACTCTAATCCTAATGCACAACCAAGATAAGATAAGAGCAAGGCTTTGGAAGAATACCATAGAAAGATTTATTCCGGAATCCATCTTCCAAGGAGCCAAGCTCTCCTTGGTAGCTTTGCCTAGCTCCACATCCTAAACTACTAATCCTACTAGGAGGAGGAAGAAGAAGAAGTAGAAGAAGAAGAAGAAGAAAGGGAGAAGAAGAAGAAGAAGAAGAAGAGAGAGGCAACATTGTGAGGTGTGTGTTGAATGAGGGGGGAGAGGGCCTCCTTTTATAGGTAGAGGAGAGGGGGCTCATTGGAAAATGTCCCTCCCCACATGGAAAGAGCCAAAACCGTCCTTGGACACCTTCCAAATCTGCTTGAACCGACCATCCAACGCCGGCACGCCGATTATGGAAGGTAACAAACCGCCTCGCCAAACCTGGGCCCGAACCGCCTCGGGGTGGGTGCGGCCGCACAAGGTGGTGCGCGCGCACTGCCCGGGGCTCGGTTCGGGCCGGCCTTGGCAGGCGGGCGTGTTTGGGCTTGAAAAGTTGTGTGGCGATGTTTGCTCGGCCCCGGTTCTGCGCGTGTTTGGTCCATTTCTCCCTTGGGCTTGATGTTCTCCAGAATGCGCTTTCTGGGGAGGCGCCTTTTGGTGTATTTTCCACTTGTTTCTTATATAAATCTGCACAATAATAATTTGGACACTACAAGTGGAAATATGTCAATAATAAATGTATATGTGTGTAGTAAGGTATAGTTTCACCCCCTTATTGGTAGAATGTTGACGTTAAAAATATGTCGTTGGTGACCGTCAACAATAATAGACTAAGGTTCATAACAGGGATGGACAAGATAGGTAAAGGATAACTTGACACACACACTCAAGCAATCTCAAGGATAAAGAAAACCCTAAACTGGAGGAAGGCGTATCCTATATAGTTATGCAAAGAACAAGTTAATGATCATACAAGATATAAGGATAGAGGTAGATGGACGGGGAGATGCCCGCAGCTGGTCTGCCAGCCGATAGACACTTTCAGAACTCCTACTCAATACCCGGACGTGGAGGAGTGCAAGGGACGGACAAGGTTGTCACCACCGCCGCCTACCTCACTACCGTAAGGTACCGACATATCCCGAAGGCTCCGATGCACCCGCAGGCTCTATGCCCGCGTGCACTAAGGAACTACCCATACCCCCCATGGACTCTGACCCTACGGATCAACGAGCAAGAATATGGGTAAACCCGAAGGTACGACAGACCGCCATCTAAACTCCATGTTATAAATTGTATGAATGATTAGGCGCAAGTTCTATATCATAACATAGAAACTATAGCCTAGTTCATATGCAATGATTATATCATCAGGAACTATACTCTAGTTCTATAGCACAACTATAATGATAAGTAAGAACAAGAACAATGATGAAGAACATGAAGAACAATGAATTGCTCATACCAAGTATCTCCATGTTGATCTTGATCTTCTATTACATCTTGCCAAGTGTTGGTATAAATTAACGCACACAGAAAAAAATCCGCAAGCGCACGGATCTTGAAGTAGCTTTCACCCGAGAGTATTCCAAGGTATCGATTTCCACGGGGAACGTGAAGTGTACTAGGAGAATTAGGATCGTCCAAGATAAGATAAATGATATGGGTAGAGAGGTTTTGAGTTTTCTAAGTGGTTTTATCTAATTAAAGGCTTACTATACTTTATCTACTTCGGAGCAACAGGTCCGTTCCAACTCTCGAAAAAGACTGGGAAGAAGGTAGTTGGAAGAAGGCTGCCAAAAGCTCTACGAAAACACCAACCCGAACGTGGTGGATTACAACGGCCTGACAGGGCTGTCACCCCTGGGGCTACCACAACTAACCGTGGGATTGGCAACCTCCGGGTAACCTCTAGTCTAGACACCACGTCTACACTACAGATTACTACTCTAATCACACGTAATAACTAGAGCACTCAATACGAGCAGAGATCCAGTGAATAAAGTAAAGCAAGAACTAGAATTAAATAAATACTTAGAAATAAATGAAGAACCTGGAGATTGCTGAAGACGAACTAGTTAGATTCTTTGCAAGAGTACAAAGTTGAAGAAGATCCGACAGGTCCGGCTCTTCAGCTCTCTCCTCTACTCTCTCCCTGATCTAGTTACAACTAGATGAACTAGTTGAACTAGATGAACTAGACAACTAGACAACTAGAGGGATCTCTCTCTTCTAATTGAAACCCTAACTTTTGCTCTGTCTAATGATAACGAAATAATAATGAGAGATAATGCTTGGGGTCGACCCTGGGGCTGCTTATATAGTCCTGAGGTAGATTAGCGGACAAGTAACCAATCTCCACCATTGGATCAAACCGACCTTGGCAACGGTGTAGATACAACCTCCATGTCGGTAGTGAACCGACCTAGGAAGATGAGACCGACAGGTGGGACCCACCTGGCGGCCGGCCAAAAAGGCTCTGGCGGCCGCCAGGCCATGGTGGGCCCAGGCTGTCAGGTCCTTCCTGTTGTCTTCTGGTGTCTTCTAGAATGTTTTAGTCCACTTTTCGGGTTGAGTTGCTTCACGGTCAAGTCTTGTCATCATATGTCTTGTATATTCTGGAACTTTCTCCATCTTTCTCTGCATTTATCTGTTAAGTCCCTGAAATTATACAATTCACCAAAACTAGTGGAATTATGTTAATAAAGCCCCTAGACTTATGTTGATATTCATTTTATACCCTTATTTCATATTAGTTGACTATTAATATTATGCTAAAACTAGTGTCAACAAGTTCCCCCAAGCTTAACCTTTGCTAGTCCCTAGCAAAGCCAAACTTAACAATGGATCAGGAGTTGCTACAATGCTTTCATGACTCACAAGTACACATGCTTTCAAACAAGAATTTTCCTTGGAATAATATTTTTTTTCTAACTTCAAACTTTTTTTTTAAGGGGTTTATAGCTTTTACTTGAGTCTTGAGCAATTGAAAGATAGAACAATCAAATCAAGCACTATGTCTCATGCTCTTAGATCAACTATTATCCCGAGTTTTTGCAATGATTTTTGAAAAGAAACATAGCTTACTTCTTTCTTTCGTGGTACTCTCAAATCACTAATGAATATATATATATATATATATATATATATATGGTATTTTTTGGATCCTCACAAAGCATATATATAGAACATCCTACTTCTAATAAAGCTGTATCTGGAGTTGTAGGATTGTTAAAGATATAGCATATTTACTTTGTATGTATTTGCAAAATCAAACATGGATCCAAGGAAAGACATCCTCTTAGATCAAGATGTGCATGTGTGTGCTAATTCTACTATGCTCTTATTTTTCTTCTCTCTTTTTAGAATAAATATTTTTGCAAACAAGATCATGGGCTATCTTTATTTTTCTTTTTAAAGAGGTGGGCTCTGCTGGCCCTAGACTTTTGTCTTTTATTTCCTCTCTTTTTAAAGATGTGGGTTCTATCGACCCTCGGACACTTGTCCATTATTCATCTTTATTTATTTTTCTTTTTATGATATTTATTTTTGCATAGCCCATGCCCCGATGTACAAAAATAATTTATTGAGTTTAGAGAGATCAACAACTGGAGCACATAAATAAATAAATAAAAACAAGTGTACGTGATCTTGATCTTTTAGACAAGTCTCTCAACTTGAGTCACAAAATTTGACAAAGCTTAACACAAAGCAAATAACTTTTTATTGGTTTAATATTCATAACATGGCTCTAATAGGATAATAATTTTTTTACCACAAAGATGAAGTGAAGCTATTGATTTGATATTTTTGAAATAAATTCTCCAGGACTCTAGTATCACTAGGAACAAAATAAATAGCAAACTCAACTTTTCATATATCATATCCGTCAATTACCTAGACTTAGATCAAGCATTCACTACTCATAAGTTTTCAATTTCAAAGTAAATCATATGTCACAATAGTTTTTATCCGAAACTTGGGAGAATTCAAGGTTGAAAACTAGGTACTTGAAAAGAATTACAGTAGAGCAACTATTCATCATTTCCATACTTAAGGTTCATTTTATTTGAGCAAAAACAAACTGGTGAAGACTCCCTCAAGAACATTTATTCTTACACTCTAACAAATACTCTTTTTAAAGACTAGACTCTTATTAAACAAAACAAAAAAGATAAAAACTAATAATATATAGTAAAGAGATACTTATCGTGATAACGGGGTGCCCCCCAAGCTAGATTGACATGTCGGGTTGTTGATGATGTGGAAGTTGAGGTAGACAGCTACAAGGGTGTCATCCTATCATGTCTCTCTCCCTTGAATCCTGCAAAACTCAAATAGACAACAAAACTTGTGGAACATGTTAAGCGTTAGTGGTTAACCACTTAAGTCCTTGTTGCCTAGAGGTTTTGGAGTTGCTCTTAGATTGGATCATTAAATTGCAAAAATTCAATTAAGTCAATTTCTTCCGACTTTTCGGTTCTAGAAAAACTTTTAAACGATGGCCATTTACCTTAAATGTGTTACCTGTATCATCTGAAGTGTGACGGCGCCATGTGGTGCAACGTCAAGCACATTGAATGGCCCTTCCCATTTGCTTCGAAGTTTTCCATGACCGAAGAGCTTCACCCTTGAGTTGAGTAGTAGCACTTTATCTCCAGGCTTGAACTCTTTATGTTTGATTCTCTTGTCATGCCACCTTTTTTGTTCTTTCTTTGTAAATCTTGAACTGTGATAAGCTTTTCCCTCCATTCCTCTAGCTCGATATTTGCATCCGACGATTCCTTCCAAGCTAGATGGAGATCCATGTTCCATCTCTTGATTGCCCAATGAGCTCTAAATTCTAATTCAACAGGCAGGTGACATGTTTTTCCATATACCAGTTGATATGGTGACATGCCTATGGGTGTTTTGAATGCAGTCCGATATGCCCATAGTGCATCATGGAGTTGGTATTTCCATTTCTTTCCCATTTCATCTACAGTCTTTTGTAGAATATTCTTGATTTGCTTATTTGATGTCTCAGCTTGGCCACTTGTTTGAGGATGGTAAGGAGTTGCAATGTTGTGTTTTACTCCATATTCTGCAAGGAACTTTCTGAAGGACTTGTCAATGAAATGTGATCCTCCATCACTTATGACCATTCGAGGTGTGCCAAATCTTGGGAATATTACTTCATGGAACATCTTCTTGGCATGCTTCGAATCATTGGCTCGACATGGCAGTGCTTCTAGCCATTTGGACACATAGTCAACTGCCACCAAGATATATTCAAGATCTCCGGACCTTGGGAATGGTCCCATGTAATCAACTCCCCAAACATCAAACAACTCTATCTGGAGATTATTCTGAAGTGGCATTGCATTCCGAGCATTTATGTTTCCATGCCTCTGGCATCTAGCGCATCTTCTCACATACTCCTTTGTATCTTGATACATTGTTGGCCAAAAGAATCCACTTTGCCAGATCTTAGCATGTGTACGGAATGCTCCATAATGTCCCCCATAAGGTGATGCATGACATCTGTCTATAATCTTCAACCCTTCTTCTATTGGGACACATCTCCGTAATAATCCATCAGAACATACTCGATAAAGATATGGATCATCCCATAAGTGACAACGAGCATCATATTTGAGTTTCCTCTTATCCGCCCCTTGTGCTACATAACCTACAACCATATAATTCACAATATCCGCATACCAAGGGTCGACGTGTGTGACCTTGAGAAGCGTGTCGTCCCTCATATAATCATTAATAGGTAACTCAAATGTTTCCTTATATGGAATCCTAGACAAGTGGTCAGCTACCGAATTCTCTTCTCCTTTCTTATCTCTTATTTCTATGTCAAACTCTTGGAGCAAAAGAATCCATCGGATTAACCGAGGTTTAGCATCTTTCTTAGTGAGGAGGTATTTAAGAGCAGCATGATCTGTATAAATAATAATCTTTTTCCCCACTAAATAAGATCTAAACTTGTCTATAGCAAAGACAACAGCTAACATTTCCTTTTCAGTGGTAGTATAATTTAGCTGTGGTCCTGATAAGGTTTTGCTAGCATAGGATATAGCATGATGCTTTTTATCCTTAGTTTGGCCAAGAACGGCTCCCCCACTGCAAAGTCGCTAGCATCACACATGATCTCAAAGGTAGCGCCCAATCAGGTGGCTGGATGATTGAGCTGAGATGAGTGCATTTTTGAGGATTTGAAATGATTCATAGCACTCATTGTCGAAGACAAAAGGTGCATCTTTAGCTAAGAGGCTAGTCGAGGGGTCTAGCAATTTGAGAAAAGGTTTTGATGAATCGCCTATAAAACCCCTACGTGGCCTAGAAAGCTTCGGACTCCTTTCACATTTGTGGGAGGTGGAAGTTGTTCAATGACTTCTATCTTTGCTCTATCCACTTCTATCCCATGTTCGGATATCTTATGTCCTAACACTATTCCTTCCCGAACCATAAAATGGCATTTCTCCCAGTTCAGGACTAAGGAATTTTCTTTACATCTTTGTAGAACTTTGTCTAAATTCTCCAAGCAATCATCGAAGGTTTTGCCATAGACGGTAAAGTCATCCATGAACACCTCCATAATGTTTTCAATCATTTCAGAGAAAATAGACATCATGCACCGTTGGAAAGAAGCTGGAGCATTGCACAATCCGAACGACATTCGTCGGTATGCATAAGTTCCATACGGGCATGTGAAAGTTGTCTTATTTTGGTCATTAGGGTGGATTGGGATTTGATGATATCCGGAATAACCATCAAGGAAACAATAGAAAGAATGATTTGCAAGCTGTTCCAACATCTCATCGATGAAAGGTATCGGAAAATGATCTTTCTTTGTTGCCTTGTTAAGTTTCCGGTAGTCAATGCACATACGCCACCCTGTGACAGTTCGCTGAGGAATGAGTTCATTCTTCTCATTTGTAACAACCGTCATTCCTCCTTTCTTTGGAACAACTTGGACAGGGCTAACCCACTCGCTATGTGGCACAGGATAGATAATCCCGGCGTGCAAAAGCTTAAGAACCTCTTTCTTAACAACTTCTCGCATAGCGTTGTTAAGCCTCCGCTGTGGTTCCCTTGAGGGTAATGCATCAGGATCAATAGGGATACGATGAGTGCAGAGTTGGGGACTAATCCCTATGAGGTCTTCAAGTGAGTAGCCTATGGCTGATTTATGTCTTTCTAAGACAGTGACAAGTCTATGAGTTTCTTCTTGGGAAAGCTTGTCACTGATAATGGCTGGAGTTTCTCGGTTATTATTGAGAAAGACATATTTTAAGCCAGGAGGAAGTGGTTTCAGCTCAAGCGAGGGTCGTGGTGGCACCCGTTGTATCTAATTCAATAGGTTCTCGCAAATTCTTCCTCTTCTTCAATGAAGTGTTCCACATCAAAGACCGGTTCAGCCATGTTTTCTAGAGATTCCATTAAAACATCCTCAATAGGATCTTTCTTGGGCTTCGGTTCTACTATCGCATTATGTGATCGTGCAAGAGAGATGGCGATAGGAGAATTTCCTAACTTGAGATTCAGAAGACCCTGATTTGGTCGTTCTTGAATTAGTGTTCCTAATGGTACACCAATCAAGATCGACATGTCCGAGATGTCATAGACGTGAAAGTCTAGAAAATACTCGGATCCTCTTATGCGTAACATAATAGTCCTTATGACCCCATAGCTTTCAAGAATAACTCCAGTAGGAATTTTCAGAAGCTTGCGAGATGGAATCCAAGACTCGTTGGGGCATAATTTTTGAGCTAAAGCCCATGAAATAATGTTCATCCCAACGGTCGGACTATAATGAGCCTCTATAGTGGTCCCTTTAATTTTGCAAGTTATAGTCTCTAAAGGGGAAATGATTCGGGCTACCTCAGTGGATAGCTCAGTTTCTACCAACCACTCATGGCTCATTATGGATGATAGCCCTTTAATGTGCTCCATTAAGAATGGATCATTGTTTGGACCATCCTCAACTGGTGCAGAGTGCACCAGAGGTTTTGCTTGCTTTGGAAAATTTGAGGCATTGCCAAAATCTTCAAACAAATCAACCTCGATTTCTGATAGGAATGTGCAAGGATGGGGTTCATCACTCTCTAGAGTTTTGTCTAAAGAGTGTTGTGTTCCCACAATGGAAGGTTCTATGGCAACCAAATCATTAGAGGATTTTATAGGAATTTCAGATTCGGTTGCGTTTATCTCTTCTTGTTGTTCGGGGCTTGGCTCGATTTCTTCTTCTTCGGGAAACTCATCAAAAATACCAGTGTAAGGAGTGTTTTCAAGGATTTTCTCAAGTATGGCTTTTGCCTCACTAGCAATTTTATGTGAGAATGAACCTCCTGAAGCGATGTCGAGATGTAGAGCAGCTTCCTTGTTAAGACCGCGATAAAAGTGAATGTATAAGACATGGTCAGGCAAGGAAAGGTTTGGACCGGAATTAGTAAGACTTATGAATCTAGCCCAGGCTGCTCCTAGAGTCTCCTTCTCTTTTTGTCTAAATGTAAGCACTTCGATTCTAAGGTCAGCAATTTTATAAAGAGGAAAGAATGCAAGACAAAACTTGTCTCGAAGTTCATTCCAATTTCCATTCACACTTCTTACAGAATGAGCATACCATTTTTTTGCTCTTCCCTCAAGAGAGAAGCGAAATAATTTCCATTTAATGGTGTCTTGTGTCATGCCAGGAATACTCCTGGTAGAACACAGATGCTCAAATTCGTTAAGATGTTTGTATGGATCTTCATCTTCTAACCCAGAGAAGGATTGCTCCCGAACCATGGCTATAAGAGCAGGGCAAAGCTGATAGCCATCTGTAAGAATGGGATCTGATGATGGTGGAGGCTCCAACAAGTTGCCCTTTGGAGCAAAGAATTTATAGATGGGAGTGAAATCCATGTGGTAAGAATAGTGGTAAAAAGATAAAAAGGATAAAAGGACGAACTTGGTTCTAAACTAGCACAACTACCGATCCCCGGCAATGGCGCCAGAAAGCTTGTTGGTATAAATTAACGCACACAGAAAAATCCGCAAGCGCACGGATACCGATGTAGCTTTCACCCGAGAGTATTCCAAGGTATCGATTTCCACGGGGAACGTGAAGTGTACTAGGAGAATTAGGATCGTCCAAGATAAGATAAATGATATGGGTAGAGAGGTTTTGAGTTTTCTAAGTGGTTTTATCTAATTAAAGGCTTACTATACTTTATCTACTTCGAACCAGCAACAGTCCGTTCCAACTCTCAAAAAAGGCGGGAAGAAGGTAGTTGGAAGAAGGCTGCCAAAAGCTCTACGAAAACACCAACCCAAACGTGGTGGATTACAACGGCCTGACAGGGCTGTCACCCCTGGGGGCTACCACAACTAACCGTGGGATTGGGCGCAACCTCGGGTAACCTCTAGTCTAGACACCACGTCTACACTATAGATTACTACTCTAATCACACGTAATAACTAGAGCACTCAATACGAGCAGAGATCCAGTGAATAAAGTAAAGCAAGAACTAGAATTAAATAAATACTTAGAAATAAATGAAGAACCTGGAGATTGCTGAAGACGAACTAGTTGCTGCAAGAGTACAAAGTTGAAGAAGATCCGACAGGTCCGGCTCTTCAGCTCTCTCCTCTACTCTCTCCCTGATCTAGTTACAACTAGATGAACTAGTTGAACTAGATGAACTAGACAACTAGAGGGATCTCTCTCTTCTAATTGAAACCCTAACTTTTTTGCTCGTCTAATGATAACGAAATAATAATGAGAGATAATGCTTGGGGGTCGACCACTGGGCGCTTATATAGTCCCGAGGTAGATTAGCGGACAAGTAACCAATCTCCACCATTGGATCAAACCGACCTTGGCAGCGGTGTAGATACAACCTCCATGTCGGTAGTGAACCGACCTAGGAAGATGAGACCGGCGGTGGGACCCACCGGGCGGCCGCCAAAAAGGCTCTGGCGGCCGCCAGCCATGGTGGGCCCAGTTGTCAGGTCCTTCCTGTTGTCTTCGGTGTCTTCTAGAATGTTTTAGTTTTTTTCGGGTTGAGTTGCTTCACGGTCAAGTCTTGTCATCATATGTCTCGTATATTACGGAACTTTCTCCATCTTTCTCTGCATTTATCTGTTAAGTCCCCGAAATTATACAATTCACCAAAACTAGTGGAATTATATTAATAAAGCCCCTAGACTTATGTTGATATTCATTTTATACCCTTATTTCATATTAGTTGACTATTAATATTATGCTAAAACTAGTGTCAACACCAAGCTCCTAGCTCTAACCAATAAAAGTAAAAGAGATACAAGTGTGGAGGGAGAGGCTCTTGTGTGGTGTGTGTTGAGAATGGAGCCCTCCCTATCTACTTATAGCTAGGATGGTCGGTTTGGTGCGGGTAAATAAGGAAGCACCCAGGGAACCGACTATGCATGGCGGCATGCAACCGCCGTAAAAGGGCGGCACGAATTGGTGGAACCGCCCGTCCGGCCGGACTAGGCCTGGCCCTTCTCGTGGCCGCCTTTGGCATGTGGGCTTGGGGCCGGCCCTGATCCATAATTGCCGGGTGCTTTGGTCCACTTGTTCTTTGAAGTGGACTTTCTCTATTTCCCTTGATAGCGCATGTTGACACTTGTTATGATATACTTTTATATGTCAACAAGATATGAAATAAGGGCATAAATTGAATAAATACTTAGTTTAGAGGTTTATACTCGATAAGTTCCACAAGTTTTTGTGATTTATATATTTTCAGGGACTTAACAGATAAATGCAGATAAGAACAGAGAAAAGTCCCATAGTTTACATCCCATACTATGACAAGACTTGACCGCAACACAACTCAACCCAAAAAGTGGACTAAAACACTCTAGAAGATACCGTAAGACACCGGGAGAAGGGAGAAGACGATGTGCAACAGGACACTGGCGATCGCCAGTAATGGCTCTAGCGACCGCCAGGCCGGGGCCACTTGTCAGCCTCTCCTTTCTATGGCGGTTTAGCTTGACATTGAGGTTGTTTCTACACCGTTGTTGAAGGTCGGTTTGATCCAATGGTCATCGTTCATCACCAAGGCCTATATAAGCAAGACCTCTATCCCTGTGGTTAAACCCTAATTCATATCAATTCATTTGTAACTCATTATCAGCCAAGTCAGGCAGAAGTAGAAGAGAGTATCTCCACCGAGATTAGGGTTAGCTACTTGTCTAGTTCTAGTTCATCTAGTTCTAGTTTGTCGAGTTGATTAGCAAGTCGATTCAAGTAGAGTGGGTGTGCCTACCCGAGTTCTAGATCTTCAAGTTTTACGAGTACGGATATTATCTTGTATCAATGACTTTGCTTTATAATATTATGTGTTGTTTCACTATGTTCTTACTTTATTCTAATAGTATGTTTGATATAGTTATGGTTTATGATAGATACATGTATCTATTCGTAGAGCGCCTAATTCAATTCTCGAGTGGGTTAGGTGGTAGAAATAATTATGTAAGCGTGGTGCTTATATATGATTTACCTGCGAGTGCACCTTATAATCCGAGATGTGTGGTAGATCGCGGGAGTGACAGTCCCTATTGAGTTCTTTGGAGTCCACCCTCCGTCTATAAGCCAAGTGGATAATGATTATGGGAAATATCTTGTTTCGCTCTTGATTTTCCTTGATAGTCTTAGGATACATGATCTAGAGTTTACTATGCTATATATGATAATGTATGCCTTAGAGTAGATGTATTGACTTAGTAGATTTAATGCTACACAAGAATTCTGTCTCTTAAAGTAGTCCAATGTTAAGTCTAACTTATAGTAGTTTATTCCTATCTCTGTGTGTGATACCTTTGCCTTCATTTATCATTATCATATTCTTATCATTATTGGCTTACCCCCTGCTAAAGTTAGCACTAGTGATAGACTCTCTCATAAGTATGCCACCTATCAATTGTATATCAGCCCAACTTTAATTATTCCTCCCTGCGGTAGAATATAAATGACAGAACCTGGATTACTCCCGGTGAAATGCTACAAGTGGTATTTATATCTGTGCGCTTGCGGATAGACCTTTTATATTTATTTCTTATAGATTGCAACACAACATATCACGAGTATCACATATGCATTTCCTAGCATTGCTGCTGGGGATGACAACCTAGCACATAGTAGTGTTAAGAGATGAACCACACTGAGTGTTTTTGGCGGCATATAGCCTTAGGTGAGATTAACTCCATCTAATGTTATAGTGACGTTAGAAATACCAACAAGCATTTTTGGCGCCATTGCCAGGGAGGAAATAGAGGTTAGCTAGATATCTTGATAGATGGAAACTTATGATGAGAATCCAAACTAGGAAACCGCCGCTTTAGCAGCTTACCCTTGTTTGTCTTTTGTTTATATTTTATACCGGGTTTATCAAATTGGAAATTGATTGTGATTCACTCCACTTCATTCATCAGAATCAAATCAATCAAGAGAGAGCGTACACCAGTTCAAGCCGTGGTGAAAAATCCCTACGAGAGTTCTCTCGCTCCAAGCAATGAGAACATTTGCACAGACCAACACTTCAATTTAATAATCTTGAGTTTGAGCTCAAGCCAAGCCTCATCAACATGGTACAAGCTACTCCATTCGGTGGAAGAATATACGAAGATGCATGCTTACATCTGCAGAATTTTCTGAAGATTTCCAACACCTTCACACCCAAGAATGTTCCCCAAGATATCATATTGCTCGCCTATTCCCATTCTCCCCGAAGGAAAAAGCGAAGCTATGGTTCTACTCAATAAAGATGAAATCAAGACATGGGACGAATGTTCTAAAGCCTTCCTATCAAAGTTCTTCCCTACGGGTAAAACCAACGCCCTACGAGGAAAAATCACCAATTTCCAAAGCGAGAAAAGGAGAATCAATTCCAGGTGCTTGGGAACGTTTACTAGAATACATCTCGGACGCCCTCATCATGGAATAGAAGATTGGTTGCTTATGCAAGGATTTTATCATGGATTAACACAAAAAACACGAGCAACTAGATGCAATCGCTGAAGGATCATTTTTATCACTCACGCTTGACAAAGTGAAGCACTCATGAATAAAATATCAGAAAATCAAAGCCGGATTCAAGAGAACACTCAACACTATCATCAGATTGAAGAAGTTCCAGAAGAAGTAAAAGCAATATCAACCCGGATGGATGTGTTATTGAATTGGCTTGAACAACGAGCCAAAGATAAGAAGGATCAACAAGGCTTTACAAGATTACATTGATTCTGCATCAAATTCAAGCTTTTTGGCCATTAAAAATTCAACATCAACTCAATCACAAGGATGGAATTCACAACAGCGATCCAACTACCCAAGTAAGTATCAAGGTAATATTCCTAGACAACCATTTTTAAGAGAGTTAATTCAGGAGCAAGCTAAGTTAAATGATATCCTTTCTAAGAAGCTTGTTGCTAATGATAAAGTTTTAGAAGATATAAATCTTAAGATGGATAACTTCTCTGTTGTTTTTAAAAGATCAACTTGCTTTTAATAAAAAAGATAGAAACTCAAATAGCAAAATTATTCACTGCAAAACCTGTTGCCACTAACCCCGAAAGGGTACATAATGTTACTACAAGAAGAGGTAAATCTACACGTGATCCCGTTGATCCAAGAAGGATAATAGAAACATTAGTAAGGACACCAATTACGGCACCACCGGCAGCTAAAGCAACAACAAGACCTATGGTACAACCAATTCGAGAAGAAGAAAGTGATGACATAGAAGATTTGACTCAAGAACCTCAAATGACACAAGACTTTCATGATGCAAGTCTCTTACCATATCCTAGAAGAAAACGTGGACCCAAGTGGATGAGCAAGTTTGGAAAGTTTGTGGAGGTAATCCGAAATTATACATCAACAAACCTCTACTAGACGCCATTCAAGTCCCCACCTATGCAAGGTATCTTAGAGATATCTTGAATAAGAAAAGACCACTGCCCACTATGGAGGTAATCAAACTAACAGAAGAATGCATCGGTCAGCTATCCTCAATATATTACCCCATAAAATGACAGATCCAGGATATCCCGCCATTGATTGCTCGATTGGAGATCAACACTTTAATGCACTTTGTGACCTTGGAGCAAGTGTTAGTGTGATGCCCAAGTCTGTCTTCGACAAACTCAAGCACACAACCTTGGAGCCAACTTCAATATCATTACAAATGGCGGACCCATCAATCGGATACCCCTCGGGAATTGCGAGAACATACCGGTTAATATCAGAGGATTCTTCGTACCTGTGGATTTTGTAGTTTTGGACATGCCACCAGACTCCAGAGTATAAATCATTCTCGGACGACCTTCCTAAGCACGACCAATGCACACATCAATGTCACGACTGGAGAGATTACATTCAACCTAAATGGACAGGAAGAAAAGTTCGCATTCAAACCCGGATCGAGCTCACTCAACGGCAAACAAGATTGAACTATAGAAAGAAGAGTCATCATCAGTACCATCTCCGGAAATGGAGAATGCACCGATAATTAATAAACGTTGGGAAGTCCCAGTTCAAGGATTTTAACTACGGACCCTCGCGAAAGGTAAGTCGATAATTATCCATATTTACTTTACCACATTGCAAATCTACCTTTCTATCTTGCATCAGAAAATTCTTATGCCCCATATAAATAATTTTACAAGTGTGTCACAACCCGTGAAGATATTTATTGTGGTGGCTTAAAAAATATTTATTCTTGCATTATCATATTTACTCCTGCATTTATATATTAAAAAATATAAAAATATGATCACTATGTGATGGGTCCTTGTTGACACCTCTTAAAGCCATACTTTTATAACTCAACTAAACATATAATAAGGGTATAAAATGAATATAAACATAGATTAGGGGCTTTACTAAACACGGTTCCACAAGTTTTGGTGATTTATGTCTTTTCGGGGACTTGACAGGTAAATGCCGGTAAAACCAGAGATAACTTCCCATATGATAAGAAGATTAATCAGTGGTGAATTTGAATCGAAAAGTGAAATAAAACATTCTAGAAGACACGGGGAGAAGCCTCGACACCCTAGGGCCACAAGACCTGGCGGCCGCCAGAGAGGAATAGGCCGGCCACTAGGTGGGGACAGGGATGTCAGCCCTCATCTTCTTAGGTCGGTTTCAAACCAACTTTGAGGTTGTATCTATACCGTTGTTGAAGGTCGGTTTGATCCAAGGGTCCATATTCATCAACCACGACTATATAAGGATGACCCTACCTCTGACCTAAGCATGAAAATCATTATTCATCACACTTGACTCTGATCAACAACTAGAGCCATACCTCTCTAATTAGAAGAGCTGAGATCAAGTTGAGAGAGATAGTAGAAAGTTGAGAGATAGATCATAGTACCCCACGAGAGTGACTAGATCTATTCTTGAGAGATAAAGAGTGAGTAGAGGAGAAGGAGGGGAAGTGCCGGATCTGTCGGTGACTCCTCTACGCTTGTACCTCTAGGATCAAAGGCTTCATTGCACTTGATTTTGAGACTTCTTTGGTGGATCAACCTTATATTTAAGTAAGTTTACTTGTCTATATTTCTTTCGGTTTACGACTCTTTTTATTAGAGTACTTCAATTCTTGATTCTTGTCGCTCTTGAGTTGAAGTTGTTACCCCTAGTGCAAGCGTGGTGTTTGGACTAGATAACTCGTAAATACACTCTACCTTCCGAAGCATGGTAGTTCGTGGTAGTGATAGTACCATTGATTCCTTTGGAGTCCACATCCCGTTGGATAGGCCAAGTAGGACCTAGTTACTAGAGGAATTGCAAGTTTCGTCCCGGCTTTCCTTTGAGTACGTCCCCATTAAGAAATATCTTCAAGCCTTACAAGGATATAAATTAGACAACCATAGACATCTTCTCAACCTTTATATTCTCCAGTTCCTTCTACAAGTCTCAGGGATTTAGTTTAGTCTCATTATTCTCACACCATTCTCCCTGTGGATTCGATATTTAAAACCCTCCCCCGGGTGAAGTGCTCATCAGTATCTGTTCACTTGCGGATTATATATTTATATTTCTGTGGGATAACTTTTACCAACAAGCATTTCTGGCGCCGTTGCCGAGGAGAACGGTTGCTGAACACGGGAGCTAACTAAATCTTGTATCATATCATTAGTATAGATTTTTCTTTTATCTTTTAAAACCACTATCCAAATGGATACTACCCCCTTTACCAATACTTGGCACCCAACGGGCAAGCTTGTAGACCTGTGCTATCATCTAAACCTATCTGTGCTGGTTCTTATGAGTTTCACCCTAGGTTGATAGAGATGGTCCAAAATCATACATTCTCAAGAGAATTAGACGAAAACCCTTTCCTTCATCTCCAAACTTTCGAGGAGACATGTAAATGCCTCCATATTGAAGGCATGTCCCCTGAAACTATCTGCTGGACGCTGTTTCCCTTCTCTTTGAAAGGAAAAGCTCGCCAGTGGTACGATCGAAATAAAGAGAGAATGGGTGGCGGCGGGGAACTTGTTGACTGACTTTTTGTGTAGACTTCACCCCGAGAGGGGACCCCCAAGCCTTCATCCGTCCCTTCGCCCGAAAGGAAGGAGAACGATCCTCGGGCCGCCCATCGTAAGCTTCTCGAGAGCAAGGCAGCCCATGCCGAAGTCAAACCTGCTCGCGGCGTATGGGCTCGCAAATCCCATTGCTGGGCCTGCCACCGCCTTCAGAATAGGCCATCATGACTACGCTTGGCCCGCCGGTGTGACAGCCTGACATGCCAGGCCCTGTGGAACTGTCAGCGCCACGGTAGGGGTAGGCCTACGCCCCCACGACACGTCCCATCTAGGGGCCCATCATGACGGCCAGAGATGACAACTCTCCACGCCAACCGATGCACCACCATGGGTCTCGGGAGGCAACGCAACCTCGGCGACCAACCAGGAGCCAGGATCTAAGCCTCGGAAACATGCCAAGGCAAGCCCGTGCAGCTCATCCCAGGGCCAGGAGACATGATGACAGATAACGACATTGTACTGTGCCCTATCCCTTCGATTATATAAGGGGAGGATTGTAGGAGTAGAGAGGGAGGCCGATTCTGGCCCTCTCGAAGACCCTCCGGAAGGAAAAGGACAACCCTCCACACAAACACACACAGAGAGAGAGAGAAGAAGGAACCTCCACTCTTTGGTTCCTCCACCCCTCAGCTCACAAGAGACCTGGAGCACGCCTCCTCTCTCGAATATGCTTGTAAACCCCTACTGCGAGCACTTGGTGCAGATTAACATAAGGAGATCGACACTGCTGGACGTAGGGCACCCGTGCCTGAACCAGGATGAATATCTTTGCCCCCCCTTCGTTTTATTTCCCTCATGTTCTTCTCGCATAGCCACCTAGGAGGCTAGGACCAGAGATGCGCAGCCAAAATTCACTTGTCGAGTTCTTGGGACCCCGGTTTTTCAGAACACCGACACAAACCTACCGAGGACGGTAGCTACGACAAGACAAGAGCATCAGCTCGATAGTTGCAGCACCTGCATGACTCTGTCTCTTGTACTCTCTCTACTTCACCCCTCCCAGGTGGCCTCTCCTGTACATCCCTTATGACTATAAAAGGGAAGGGCAAGGAGCTCGATACTCACACAAAGCTTTTCGCTATTGGCACTTGCCTCAATCTCACACCACTCACAGAGACTTGGGAGCTCGCTCCCTCTCTCGCTCTACTTGTAAACCCCCTACTACGAGCATTTGAGCTCGACCTCATAGTGATCCCACTGGACGTAGGGGCCCCGACGGCTTGAACCAGTATACATCCTGTGTCACGTTTGAGCTAGGCCATCGGAAATCCACACGAGTTATACATTTTCACTGTGACCGTGGTATAGAACCACGACAGTTTTGTTGACACAATAAAATCTGACTCCTACGCTGCACACCGACAAGCCGTAATAGGCGGCTTTACTCGATTTGCCCGAAAGTGTCTTGATCCGGCGTGCTGATCAATTTGACCTGTTAATTGACAAGGAGGTAAACGCGTGAGATCCGGAACATGCCCGGTGTGACCAAGATAGTTCCGCATGTATGGCTCTAAGGCTAGTTGTATCGACATATAGCTATGAGAGCTATCATCGTCAAAGATATAATGAATGCATTCGGTAAGCATGTATGAAGATGTGATGTAATAACATTTACCGAATGATCATAGAAGACATGTTTGAACAGTAAAAGTCGATCATCAAGATATGATATCATAAAGCTCTATTGCATAGATCGAATTAATTGACAACATGGAACAAGAAGCGGGTAACTCATAAACATAAACCTAATCTAAATGACATATGCATAGGTTTCATCCAACTAGTCTGCCGCACGTCTAGCCTTCCTAAACCCGTCAAGCTTAAACCCTTGCAAGCTAATCCACCGCATGATACGACTTACTACGAGATCTAAACCACTTACCACAACTAGATTAATCCACCGCATGATACAATCTAACCATGACAAGCTAAAAGCACACATACATCTAAATAGATCTACAAATACTCATTACTCGTTGAAGTGTGTATGCATAAACAAGTAAAATACATATGCAAGCCTAATCTAAAGTAAAGATAGGGATCTATTCCTATTAGTCCGCCCGCACGACTAACCATCCTAAACCCTTTTTCGCCCCTAACAGCAATCCACCACATGATACACCGCAACAAGCTAATCCACCGCATATACGGCTTGCCAAACTAGACTCTAACGATAGGTAGACTTACACATGCAAGCTACAAGTAGATGCATAACTGTATTCGGCAAGCTTGCCGAATTAGGGTCCATGAAGAAGGAACTCACACGCAAAACCTTAGCCTGCCGCACGACTCATGACTAAACGTGTACGAACCCACAACATGTAACAACTTAGATTGATCTAAGCTCGGCTACGATGAACAGATAGATCTAATGACAAACTAAGATAAACATCGAAAACATTGATGACATCTAGATCTAACAAAGGATAAAGCTGAGCCACATCAATCTAAATTGGGCAAAAGTGTGTGCAATCATAATAAAAGCAATAAATAAGTGAAAGCATGCACCACTTGGTAACTTAGTGAATTCACCAGTGTAACACCCTAAATTTTGCATGATTTTTAAAATAGCTTAAATTGATTTATTTATGCATTTTATGTGAAACATTGAATTTAGGAATAATAATTTATATGAAAATTAAAATCAATCATAAGGCTAGATACATGTTTGTGCACTCATGCTGCTGCATTGTTATTTTTGTATTGCTTGGATTTGATAAAATTTGCAAAAGAATTTAAATTGATTTAAAAAGGAAAAGCTATTTCTTTTCTCTCTTTACTCTTTTCTCCGTTCGGCTCAACCTGGCCGTGTGCCATTTTCTTTCTTTTGGCCTCTCGTCATTTTCTTCTCTTGGGCTGAAATTTGCCTCGGTCAAAGCCCAGGCTCGTAACATTACAGCAGCGTGCTGCCTTCCTGCTTTGGATTGCTGTCAGCGTTGGTCCGCATGTCAGTTCTTTCCCTTTCCTTTCTTCTTCCTGGCAACGTTTTCCAAAAATCGGAAACTCCAGTTTCCTTCGATGAACCGGAGTTTGATCTCGAGTTTTCCATCCTTGCTGCACCCTCGGGGCTATAAAAGCAGAGCACCGCACCCCCTCTGTTCCTATCTTGCCTACGCAGCTTTTGGCTTCGAGCAACCGTAGCACTGCAACCCTAAACGAAGCCGCCGCCGTGGTCTCGTCGTTTTGCCTCTGTAAGTCCATCCCCGAATTTCGTCTCGAGGTCATGAATCCGTCCAAAGTGTTTCATCTCTCCTTGTCTGTTTTGCTTATCATGAATCACCATACTTTACAGTGGAGTTCGTTCATCTCGTGGAGCCGCCCGTCGTCTTCACGCCGTTCCCTTCGCTGATTTTATCCTAGGTGAGCTCTCATCGTCCTCTTCTATCTTCTCATTCCTTTGTTATAGTCGAACTCCATAGAAGCTCCATCGTTGGCCCCTGAGAAAAACAAATCTAGAAAATACCATGCTAATATATATATACATGCAATCATCTCGTCCAAGCTAGTTCCATCTTGCTTTCCGTTTGATTCAGTGTCTACATCAAGCTAGCAAGGTAGCTGTTCATCGTTGCAAACACACCGGACTGCCTGCTCCTGTAGTGCCATGGATGCTAGAAATTCCAACATACAGTACGTGTATGACCAGCACATCTAACCTACTTATTTTGCCTATAGTCTTTGCTAAACTCCGATGAGTTGCTAGTTCCATCGTCGGCCATGCTTTGCTCCCTGCTTCAATTCAATTCTATCTCCAATTGTAGCTTCATGACATCATATGATGATGTCATCTGTTTTCTTGCCGTTTTCCTTAAGAAAAATAAATCTAGGAATACAATCTAAATACACATACACATCCATCACCCCAAGCCATCCAATTCTAGATCAATGGTCAAGATTAGAAGGTACCCTTTCATTGGCAGTTATTCTAAAGAGCCCTTGGCTTTCTTCATATTTTGCTGTCAGTCCTCATCAGATTTAATTTCGAATTTCATTTATTTTATTTTTCGAAATCAGTTTCCGTTTATTTACAGTTTTGCCATCCAACTTTAAATCATCATATCTTTCTCATTTTAAATCCGATTTGAGTCGTTCAAGATTCGTTAGATTCGTAATTTCGTAATCTACATGTTAGTATCACTGTTAGTCAGGTTTTTGAACTTTCAAATTTCGGTTTATTATTTTATTACTAGTAAACTTGTAAAATTCATATCTACACCGTTCTAGCTCCGATTTACGTGATCTTTATATCGATGTGTTCGTAGCAACGAGTAGATTAGTTTTATGAGATTTTCAAACTGTTATCTTACTGTATGGTGTACTGTTATCTCTTTTGGTCTATGTTTGCCTCGTGTTTGATTGCATACTCGATTGTGTGTTGCTGCGTGATCGATTGAGTAGCCGGTGAGCAATTCGGGAACGGTCAGGAGCAATACTTTGAAGAAGACCAGCAAGCTCAAGATTTCATTCAAGGCAAGTATAGCTTGGGATCATCCTTGATGTCCTATTCACTTTAATCATTAACTCATGATGCATGTGTCCTCCTTGTTTACCATTAAGGATTTACCTAGTCTTGATTACTTGATCCTTGTCTCCTATGGGTTATGCATTTGGGTAGTAACTTGCTAGCGCTAAACCAACACACATTATTTATTTATTGCTTTATGGATTAAATCGAGATGATTAGTTGATGATGCCATGGTACATAGGGCGAAAAGAGCTTGTGTTGTTTATTTTATGAAGCTCTTAGCTCTCCATAAGGACTTATTCATTCGTGATCATCCAAGGGATATACAAAGATAAAGCTATGGGGGTCGCATGGCTCCGACTTTGGTTGTTCAAGGGGTCTACCTAACTTTGTTGGTGGTTTGCCGATTGGGAGAAACGGGGTTGTAGCTCGTTGGCCATTCAATATTTTTAGGAGGGTCTTTGAACGACTTTATATGGTCTTCACTTGGTTAGGGAGTCGAGAACCTACTCGTGGAAACCATGACCCGTAGTGAAAGTGTACACCTCAAGCAAGCAGAGTTAATTAAACCGACATGTCACCGTGTTCGCGGTCATGAACGCCTTGGAGACATTAATGAATAGAATTGCATGCTTATTATGATGTTGCTATTAAATTGATGTTGATATCTGTTCACACTTGTGATTAATGGGTTAATGGGATTCCTTTATGCTTAAGCTTAAAACTTGACCAACACTAAAAGCAACCGCAGTTAAGACAGTGTCAGCCTCTAAGCCTCATCAACCCCTGGCTATGCTTGCGGAGTTCGACATGGACTCACCCTTGCTATTTCCCCATACCTCGGGAAGAAGTTAGGCTTGTGATCAACCGGTCGGTCGCCCCTCGTGGAGTCTACACCGTAAGATCGTGAGTGTCTTTCCGCCCGCTAGCCGAGGTTATACTTTTATATTATGTTCGTTATATTTTAAGCATTGTGAATTGATTACCATTCATTTGTAAACTATATGTGAGATTTGACTTCCGGGGCTCACATATGGCTTCATCTGGTTTTGTTCTTAAACCGGGTGTTACAACAGATTGCCAAATGATGAAGCCGATAACTAACCCCAAGCTAGATCTTAGCCTCGCCGCATGATTCATGATCTAACAAAGAACCCTCTTGCTCCATAGCCTAAATCCGCCGACGATACTAAGCATGGTAACAAGACTACTTGCAACATAATCTAAATCCGCCGCACGATACTAGACATGGTACAAGGTTGCCGGTATTACGGAGGTCGACGGTCGATGTATCCCCTCGCAGAGATCGACGACACGGACCGGACTCGAAGGGTGGCACGGGAGCCGGTGGCACGGAGCGGGTTTGTTGTATTTGATTTTGGTAGATCGTTTTTACGATTCTGCCGGGGTCTCATATTTATACCCCGGGTTGACGAGTCCTAACTAATTACTTAATACAAAATAACAAGAATATCTAGCTAAGATACATTGTCTTCCAAGTCTTCTCAGAATCTTGAGGCCGTACGTGACACGAGCACTCCCCCGGGATATCCTCCTTCGAAGCTTCTGACGTTTGCCGAATCATACGTGCTCAATCCTTCCTTGGACTCAGACCATCTTAGCCGAATAGCGGCTTCCCAAATGCTACAGCACCAAGACTGCCAGATGCGCTAGCCGAATGACCACCGCATCGAATCATCATATGACGGTCCACTCGTCATTCAGGCTCTACCAAATTTTGGTGTTAACAAGATTGATGCGCCAGGTAGGGGAGCGCTTGTGTGACGACAGTCACTTCTCCGAGCGCTTGTGTGACGACAGTCACTTCTCCGATGGCTTCATCCACCTGCCGTCGCCCGGGCCGCCGCGGCGCGCCCGACGACGCTGGCCTTCGCCGTGACGGGATGGAGGAGTCCCCTCGTTGGGGCCACCCGATGGTCCCCGGGCAGCAACGAACTGCACACACACAAGAGGAGACGGGAGTGGAAGATAAACAATGGACACAAGACACAGAAGCTTTTGCCGGCGACGAACGCCCCGGCCGCCGAACGGCCTGTATGTTGGCTGTTGTATTAAAATAAAGGACTCGAACAAACTTACACACAGGGATACATGGCTTAAGTAGCCTTTCCACCGACACGCCGCCCGCACCATGCACTCCGTTGATCACGCCGCACGCACGCTGCGTTCTCCCCGTGACTCGCCGTCTCCACGCCGAGCCACCCGTGAGAACCGGTCTCCAAACGATCCAGCTTGCATGCGCTTCTCTCGCCACTGGCTTCGACTTGCCCACCCCTCGCAACTACCAAGCATGTGCCCACCCACACGCGTCGTGCTCGACCACACGAGCACCAACCCATGCATGCTAACAAAGTACATGCATCTAATGACTCCGGCCAACGTGAACCCATCAGGGTATCCGGCCACAACTAAACTAAACACGTTAACACATAACATGACCGACATATCTATTCTATATGCAAGACTCAAAACTAATTCAAGTCATGATTATTTCCAACACCACCTTCTCCCGCCATCGCAGGCCGGCGCAGCTCGAGCCGTCGCGCCTGCCCCAGACTCCACCCCGCGCCACCGAGCCTCGTCCACTCTGCCAGGCGGAGGCGAATTTAGTGGGGACAGCCCCCCAGTGGGCACTGACATCTACGCATGACGCGTGTCTCTGAGCCATCGGATAACTCGGCGCTCGGCTTATTGCCCATCCGGCCGATTTGCTCGCCGCTTCGTGGGTGAAGCCGTGAGCGCAGAGAGGCGATCGAGTTCCTTCCGTGACGGGCGGCCAGTATCCTCCCACGCGCGGCCGCCGTGACAAAGAATCGAAGGAACCTCCGCCGCCTTCGTTCGTGTGGCGGCGAGCTGGGCGAGATCCCAAGGCTCCGCGGCGCAACCCCCTCTGAAATCTCATGTTTGGTTTTGGAAATTGATGACACACTTTGTGGACTAATCCTTTGCTCTAAGTGGATGACTTGAGATAGGATTAGGTTGATGACAAGGAGCATGATGATCATGAACATGGACAATGTCGGTGGACTTGATGGATCGTCAAGCTCGATGATCGGCTTGAGAGGAACCCGGGAGATCAAGGCAAAGGTATCTTGATGGGGTTTTCCTTTTAGTGATCAAGACACGATAGAGCGTGTGATCACATTATAGGATAGATAGCCGACTATCAAGAGGGAATGTCGCGACAATCCTTTGGTGAAGTGCTTCTAGGTCCAATTGACTTGCATATTGCATTTAGGACATGAGAGCACTAACTTCGATCTTGCCTAACTTATCGACGTGCTAACATTGGTGATAACGTGGTCATCTTGGACGTGTTGGCAACCTTTGGCAAGAGGCGAAGGAAGTTTGAAGCAAAGAGCAAAGAAAAAGATGAAGAAGATGTTGAGAAAAGGTGATCGGACGCGACGGTCTCGACCGACCGACGCGACGCACCGGTGGCTCCGGTCGGGCGTCCGATCAAAATAACAGAGCATGTTTTCCATTTCTTCGGGCGAGATATCAACCGGACGCCGGCCCGAACCTGGACCGGAAGCGTTGACCGGACGGCGGAGGAGGGCGCCCACCGTGGGCCTAACCCCTTGTCGGTAGGCGACGGAAGCGTGACCGGACTCGCGGCCCGACTCGGCCGGGTGAGTCCGGTCGGTGCATCCGGCCACACCCCAGAGAGCCCAATTTGAAGACCAACGGCTCTATCTCGTGAGTGGGGCTATATATATTGATTAAGGTGTTCCTAGCCACCTCTCTTGCACATTTTGAAGCTTCCAACTTGCTATTGAGCTTGTGAGACTCCTCTCCACTCATCTCCCCATCACTAACTTGGATTCTTGGTGAGATTGAGAGTGATAAAAGTGCATTGCTTGCATCGGTTGCATCTAGAGGCACTTCATCCTTGGAGAAGCCGCGGGATTCTTGTTTTCTTGGGAATTTGCCCGGTTCCCTAGCGGCTTGGAGCAAGAGGCGTTGTTGAGCTTAATTGGAGCGTGTTCGAGGCCACACCGGTGGTGATTGTGAGGGGTCGTTCCTTACCCCGCGGGAGATTCGCGAAAGGAGCACTAGTGGATTGCTCGTGGCTTGTTGGACCCTCTCTTGTGATCGTTTGCTTGAGCTCCCATAGGGGATTTGGCACCGGCCATTAAGCTTAGCATACGTCAAGTGAGTGTGTCGCCACAACGGGGACTTAGCGTGCCGGCAAGCACGTGAACCTCGGTGAAAAATCATCGTGTCAATTGTTATTGCTCGTTGGAGATTTCTTGTACACGGTGATTGGCCTCTACCTCGACACTACACCGGTGGTATTGTATTCTAAGCACTCCTTCGCATTACTTTGGTAGTATATCTTGTTAGGGTGCTTAGCTTGGTAGCTTGAGTAGCTAGTTTAGTTTGCTTAGCCTTGTTAGCTCCTAGTGGTAGAATTAGTTAGAATTGCTTCATCACCTAGAAGTAAAACTAGCGACATAGCCTTGTGTGGATTAGAGACAATAGAGTTGAATTGTGGCTTGCTTAGCTAGCTTGTTGCATCGCTTATTTAGTTTCGCCATCTTATTGTCTAATCCGTTTGTTTAGTGTTGTTGCAAGAAATTTTAATAGGCTATTCACCCCCCCTCTAGCCATTAGGATCTTTCAAGTGGTATCGGAGCCGAGGCACCATTTTTAGAAGGCTTAACATCCTACGGTGACAAAATGGCAATGACTTTTTATGTCAACAACACCAAGAAGGCGCCACCTTTCGATGGCACCAACTTTGCCTATTGGAAGGTGAAGATGACCGCACACCTCAAGTCAATCAATAGAGAAGTGTGGGTTGTGACTGAGAGAACAAGTTTGAGGTGGCAAAACCAAATGAGCCAACCGCGGCCGAAGAGAAGAAGCTATATGCCAATGATGTGGCCGTGAGTGCTTTTCATGAGGCATTCAATGATAGAGTGTTTGAGCAAGTCAAGTCACTCACCATTGCCCATGAGATTTGGAAGAAGCTAGAAGAGTGCTATGGGGGCACCGAAGGCGTCAAGCAAGCAAAGGCCTATATCAAGCTTGAGCAATTCAATAGCTTCAAGATGGAAGAAGATGAGACCGTGCCGGAGATGTTCCACCGCATGCAAGTGTTGGTGAATGATCTCAATGCTCTAGGAGAAGAGATCAAGGACAAGACCTTCAACATGAAGTTCTTGAGGTGTTTGCCCGAGCGGTTTGGGATGTTCATCATCGTGCTAGTGAGGTCAAATTTGAAGGATTTGACTCCCAACCAATTGCTTGATGAAGTGATGACCGATGATTCATATAGAGATGACAAGAAGAAGCAAGAGCTCATCAACAAGGCAAACAAGAAGGTCAAGGAAGAAGAGAAGAAAAAGGACAAGAAGAGTTTGGCACTCAAGGCAAGCTCTTCATCCAAGGGCAAGAAGATGAAGGAGGAATCAAGTGATGAGGAGGATGGCACCTCTACAAGTGGAAGTAAAGTGGATGAGCAAATGGCTCTCTTTGTGAGGAGATTGGGAAAATTTGTGAAGAAGAACTACATCTCCAAGAACAAGAAGAAGCAATCATCCAAGAAGAAGACCAAGGATGGCAAAAATAAAGGCAACATGACATGCTTTCGTTGCCATGATGATTGTCACTTGATTGCCGAGTGCCCATATAAAAGTGATGATGAGAAGGGCATCAAGAAAGCAAGAAAGAAGAATGATGCCAAGAATGAGAAGGAGAAGAAGCCCAAGAAGAAGAATGAGTCACATGTGGCTATGTGGGATAGTGATGGCTCATCCTCTTCAAGTGATGAAGAAGAGGAGAAGAAGAACAAGAAGAAGGGACAAGCTCATCTTGCTATGCATGACAAGATCTCTCTCTTTGACACTCCTTCCTCATGCTTCATGGCTAAGGCCACCAAGGTACAATCTATCACTAGTGATGATGATGATGATAGTGATAGTGATAGTGATGATGAGGAGCAAACACTCACTAGGGAGGAGTTGCAAAGCATGCTTGATGATTGCATTGTCATGTTCAAGCAAAGTAGGAAGGAATGCAAGGGCTTTGCGTAAAAGGAAACTAAGAGCCTTAAGCAAGAACTTGATGAGCTTCGAGCATCTTATGAGAGTCTAGAGGTAGACCATAAGAAGCTTGAATCTCATTCTAAGTTAGAGAAAGCTCATTCCTCTCTACTTGATGAGCACAAGTTGTGCTTAGTTGAGGATAAGGTTGATACATGCAATGCTAGCATCATGTGTGACATTCTTGTTGATGAATCAACCCCCAAGTGTGAGACCTCCACTAGCTCTATCACTAGCATATCCATCTCTAGTGAAGATAATGACAACCCTATGCTTATTCATGAGAATGCATGTTTAAAGAGGGAAGTAAAGGAGCTCAATCACACCTTGGCTAAGGCTTATGGTGGTGAGGACCGCTTGCTTATGTGCTTGGGTAGCTAAAGGGCATCCTTATACAAGGAAGGCTTAGGCTATATCCCCAAGAAAGGCAAGGCCGCCTATGTGACTCACAAGACTCGTTTTGTGAAGAGCAATGGTAGCTATTGCAAAGCTTGCAAGCAAGTTGGTCATTTAGAGCCAAAGTGCATGAACAAGAAAACCAATGTCTCTTCCATCAAGCTTGATAATTCATATATGCTTATGAAGAAGAACAATGGTGTTCGTGCTAGGTACATTGGCACACCATGGATGGGCTCAAAGAAGAAAGCCATTTGGGTACCTGAAGATCTCTAGATTGGTTTTGGCTAATTAGTGACATCCTTAGGACTAATCTCTCTATGCTAAGTGTTTATTTTAGTTGGAGATTGGTCAAGCCAAAGTCGGTGCATGGTGGTCATGATGGATGGGTCGAGGTGATCCAATTGTTGATCAAGTGCGCGGTTTGGCGTGTTTCGAGGATCAAAATGGGCTCAAGGCAAAGGTATATCATAGGGCCATTTTGATTTTACACTCAAGACACCATAGAGGGTGTGAGTGATTATAGGATCGATAAGCCGTACTATAAAGAGGGGAAAACTATCGTACATATCGATCCTCATGTGCCTCTAGGTTCAAAATCATTTGCATGCATTCTAACCTAGAGAGCTAACTCCGTGCTTGATGGAAAATGTTTTCAAAATGCTAACACATGGTGTCGGGGTGTTCTTCGACGTGTCGGCAACAAGAATCAAGTGACGGAAGTCGGTTTGGAGCAAAGGCGAAGAAACGGCAACACAACGACGGATTTTCGCAGCTCAGAGGCGACCGGACTCGCGACCGGAAGCATGCAGAATCGACCGGACGCACCGGTGTTTGGTTCCGGTCAAAGAAACAGAGAGCATGTTTTCGTGGTCTATTTCGGGGAGTGACCGGACGCATGCACCGGACTCGTGACCGGACGCATGTTTCCCTGACCGGACACATGCGAAGGGGTTCTATTTTTGGCTGGTTGGGTTTGTCGGTTCGACGGATTCATCGGCCAGGACTCATGCATGAGTCCGTCGGGCGCGTCCTCGCCGGCCCGCCAGAATTGCATGTTCCTCCCCAACGGCTCCATTTTTAGGTGGAGCCTATTTATACCCCTTTGGCCGGCCATGGGAGGGCGCTTGGACATTTGAAATCATTCCTAACACCTCTAGAGCTGAGCACACCCTCTCCTCCTCACTCCTCTTGCTTGTGAGCATCATTCTAGTGAGTTGAGGTGATTCAAGTGCACTTTGCTTTGATCTTTGCATCTAGTGGCACTTGGGGATCGTTGTGAGCCGGTGGTTTTCTTGTTTCTCTTGGAGAGCACCACTCCTAGCCGGCTTGGTGATTGGTGGAGGCGTTGGCAAGAGAAGGTGAATGTTCTTGGCCACCTCCGGTGATTTGTGAGAGGACCGTGCATCCTCATTGGGATGACAAATTGCAAGATAATACATTGCTCGTGTCGGTGAGTACCTCTCATTTGCTTTGGGTTCAAGAAGCCTAAAGGCATTTGGCTTGGAGTGAGCTCCACCTTGACCCACACGTGAGAAGGTCGACACAACGGAGACGTAGCTTGACGGGTGCTCAAGTGAACTTCAGGGTAAATCATTGTGTCTCCATTTGTCTCTTGTCATTCGTTGGTGATTGGCTTCATTGTTTATATTGATATTCATCCTACGGTGATTGGTTGACTTACCTCGACACTTTGGTATAAAACCTCCTCTCTACCTTGCATTTACTTTGAGATATATATTGTGCTTGTGTAGCTTGTGTAGATTTGCTTAGTTGCTAGAGTATCTTAGCTCTTTCACCTAGTGGTAAAGTAGAGACATAGCCCTTGTGTGTGATTTAGAGACTATAGCAACTAGAATTGTCAATAGGAGGCTTGCCGACAAGTAGAGCTAGAGCAAACGCATTTACACTTTGTTATTTACTAACAAGTTGCTCTAGTGATTTTGTAGAAATTTTGTTAGGCTATTCACCCCCCTCTAGCCATTTAGGACCTTTCAAGTGGTATCAAAGCTATGGTCACCGTTTTAGCAAGGAGTAACACCCTTCAGTGCAAGATATGGCTACTATGGTGTTCAACCATGTTGGGGAAAAGCCACCTTAGTTTGATGGTGAGAGTTCTTTTGATCATTGGAAGAGGAAGATGACTATGTACCTCGGTTCCATACATGAGAGAGTATTGGAGGTGACGGAGAATGATTATGTCATTCTTGATCCTACCAAGCTCACCGATGAGGATAGAGCAAATCGGACTTGCAATCGAATGGCACTCAATACAATATACAATGCCATCGATGCAAAGATCTTTGAGGGCATCAAGGACTTGGATCGTGCAAGTGAAGTGTGGACAAGATTGAGTGAAATATATGAGGGCACCAAGGTTGTCAAGAGTGCCAAGCTATATGGCCTCAAGAGTGAGTTTGAGACCTTCAAGATGAAGGATGGTGAAACAATTCTTGAGATGTTTCACCGGCTACAAGTCATTGTGAATGATCTCAAGACCTTGGGCTACAAGACACAAGATCAAGACTTTTGTCACAAATTCTTGATTAGCCTACCCTCAAGATTCAAGATGTTGATCCTCATGCTACAAAGAGATGGGCTTGATTCAAAGAAGCCAAATGGTCTACTTGGAGAGGTGTTGATATTTGACAAGTATGATCATGATGTTGATGCCAAGGAGAAGAAAGAAGACAAGAAGGTTGAGGAGAAGAAGGCCGTTGCATTCAAGGCATCCTCTACCTCAAACAAGGGCAAGGCAAAGGCACAAGAAGAAGAATGTGATGTATCCGGCCTAGAAGAGGTTGATGAAGCTCTTGCCTTGGTGGTGAGGAAATTTGGCACCATGCTCAAGTACAAGAGGAGATTTGGGAACTACAAGAAGAAGGACACTTCCAAGGGCAATGAAGACAATAGGCTATGTTGGAAGTGTGATAGTCCCGATCATCTCTTTGAGGAATGTCCTCATAGGAAGGACAAGAAGAACAACAAGGACCGTAGAAGGGGCAAGAACAAGGCCACCTTCAAGCAAGGCAAAGATGGTGCATTTGTTGTGACATGGGATAGTGATGAGTCCGAAGAAGAAGAAGAAGGCAAGGCTATGATGGCTCTAGTTGATCAAGACAAGCCTTCACTATTTGACTCATCCTCCGGTTCATGCTTCATGGCTAAGGCCACTAAGGTATATGATGAACCATCCTCTAATGAAGTAAAATATGATAGTGAGGAAGAATATGATGAATCAAATGAACCCACTAAAGATGAGATGTTTGAGGCAATAGAGCAAGCTAACATTGTTCTCATAGCTAAGGCAAAGGAATGTATGGCCTTGGAAAAGAGAGTTGCCTCTCTTGAAAAGAGCCTTAGGGAGCAAGAAGCCTCTTATGAGTGTCTAAAGGAAGACCATGAGGAGCTTCAACTTGCTCATACAAAGCTTAAAAAAGCTCATTCCTTGATAGTAGCTAAGAGTGACAAGGTTGCCTTGGTCTCCAAGAGGAATGTTGGTTCAACATGTGACATTATAGATGAACCATTCTTGGTTGATGTTGAAGAACTAAACATACCCTCCACATCCACACCAACCCACTCTACCTCCACTAGTAGTGATGAAAAGATTTTAGATTCATCATTATTAGTTGAGAATGAGACTCTCAAGAGAGAGGTGGATGAGCTCACCCACGCCTTAGGTAAGGCATATGGTGGGGATGCCAAGTTGCTAAAGTGCTTGGGTAGCCAAAGATTTTTCCTTAACAAGGAAGGTCTAGGGTATATCCTCAAGAAGGGCAAAAAGGCCTTTGTGACTCCAAAGCCTAGCTTTGTGAAGAGCAATGGTTTTTATTGCCAAAGATGCAAGCAAGTTGGGCATCAAGAGCAAAAATGCACTAAAATGAACACCAACAAGAAAGCAAACAAAGTGCATTCGATTTGTTTTGATTCTTGCTATTTGCTTACCAAGAGGGAGAATGGTGTGAAGGCAAAGTTCATTGGTACACCAATTGTGGGACCAAAGAAGAAGTCCATTTGGGTATCAAAGGCTTTGGCGACTAACCTCCAAGGACCCAAGCAAGGATGGGTACCTAAATCTCATTGATTTGGTTTGTAGGTGAATTACAAGTGGGAGGAGACATTAGATTCTTGATAGTGGGTGCACTCAACACATGACCAGGGTGATGCTAGAATGTTCAACTCTTTTGACACAAGCTCAAGTGGTGGTAGTATCACATTTGGTGATAATGGTAGAGGCAAGATCAAAGGTCATGGCAAGATTGAGATTACAAGTGACTTGAGCATATCCAATGTGGCACATGTTGACAAGGTGAACTTCAATTTGCTCTCGGTAGCACAATTATGTGATCTTGGTTTCAAGTGCATATTTGGGGTTGATGACATTGAGGTTGTTAGCATGAAAGACTCAAAGTTGATATTCAAAGGCTTTAGGCATGACAACCTCTATCTAGTTGATTTTGACACAAGTGAAGCAAAATTGAGTACATGCTTGCTCTCCAAATCAAGCATGGGTTGGCTATGGCATAGAAGGCTAGGACATGTTGGCATGAAGCAATTGAATAAGCTTGTGAAGCACAACCTAGTGAGAGGCTTGGATGGAGTTGAGTTTGAAAAGGACAAGCTATGTGGTGCATGTCAAGCCGGCAAGCAAGTGGGCAACACTCATCCTAAGAAGAATTTCATGAGCACTTGCAAGCCATTTGAGTTGATGCATATGGATTTATTTGGACCAACCACATACACTAGCATTGGTGGCAATAAGTATGGATTTGTGATTGTGGATGATTTCACTAGATATACTTGGGTATTCTTTCTCAATGACAAGAGTGACACATATTCCATCTTCAAGACATTTCTCAAGCAAGTGTGCAATGAATATGATGTTACCATCAAGAAAGTGAGAAGTGACAATGGTAGTGAATTCAAGAATACAAGAATTGAAGAGCTATGCAATGACTATGGCATTAAGCATGAATTCTCACCTACCTACACACCACAATCCAATGGCTTGGTTGAGATGAAGAATAGGACTCTCATGGATATGGCAAGGTCAATGCTTAGTGAATATGATGTGAGTCAATCATTTTGGGCCGAAGCAATCAACACCGCATGCTACTACATCAACCGATTGTATTGTCATCCAATGA
Organism: Hyparrhenia diplandra; assembly: GCA_015847255.1. Lineage (NCBI taxonomy): Eukaryota > Viridiplantae > Streptophyta > Magnoliopsida > Poales > Poaceae > Hyparrhenia > Hyparrhenia diplandra. The sequence continues at coordinate 186,710 of JADLZK010011779.1, forward strand.
TGGGCATGACATCCTATGAGCTCTTGAATGGAAGAAAGCCAAGCATTGCTTACTTTAGAGTCTTCGGTTGCAAATGCTACATATTAAAGAAAGGCACTAGATTGGGCAAGTTTGACAAGAAGTGTGATGAGGGTTTCTTGCTTGGTTATTCCACTACAAGCAAAGCATATAGAGTGTGGAATAGCATTAGTGGTCAACTTGAGGAAGTGCATGATGTTGAGTTTGATGAAACCAATGGGTCTCAAGATGAAGAAGAAAACCACAATGATATTGGTGGAACTCAATTGGTAGATGCAATGAAGAACATGAACATTGGGCACATCAAGCCAACTCAAGTGATTGATGTTGATGATGACAAAGATCAAGTGCTTTCATCTCCAATGGGTCAAGCTAGTGGTTCTCAAGTGCAAGATCAACAAGCTAGTACATCTTCTCAAGTGCAAGGCACATCAAGTGATCAACCAAGTTCAAGCAATCAACTACCAATACTCCAAAACACAAGTGTTGCTAGAGATCACCCAATTGATCAAATTATTGGTGACATTGCTAGTGGAGTTCAAACAAGAGGAAGACTTGCGGCATTTTGTGAGCACTTTGTATTTGTGTCATAAGAAGAGCCGGAGAAGATTGATGATGCCATGAAAGATGAAGAATGGGTATTGGCAATGCAAGAGGAGCTCAATAACTTTGAAAGAAATGAAGTATGGGAGTTGGTGGAAAGACCAACCAACTATAATGTCATTGGAACCAAGTGAGTGTTCAAGAACAAGCAAGATCAAGATGGCATTGTAGTTAGAAACAAAGCAAGACTAGTTGCACAAGGATACTATCAAGTAGAGGGTCTTGATTTTGGTGAAACATATGCTCCGGTGGCAAGATTAGAGGCAATTAGAATTCTATTAGCCTATGCATGTGCCCATGACATCAAGCTATACCAAATGGATGTGAAGAGTGCATTTCTCAATGGCTTCATCAATGAGCTTGTATATGTTGAGCAACCTCCGGCTTTGAGGATTATCACAAGCCTAATCTTGTGTACAAGTTGAAGAAAGCATTATATGGCTTGAAGCAAGCACCTAGAGCATGGTATGAGAGGTTGAGGGACTTCTTACTCAAGAAAGGCTTCAAGATGGGGAAGGCCGACACTACTCTCTTCACCAAGAAGATTGGCAAGGATTTATTCATCTTACAAATATATGTGGATGATATCATATTTGGGTCAACAAATTAAGCATATTGTGAAGAGTTTGCTAAAATGATGGCCAAAGAGTTTCAAATGTCTATGCTTGGAGAGCTCACATATTTTCTTGGACTTCAAATCAAGCAACTCAAGAATGGCACATTCATTAGCCAAGGCAAATACATAAGAGACATGATCAAGAAGTTTGACATGCAAGATGCAAAGGGCATAACTACTCCAATGGATACAAGTGGCACACTAGATCAAGATCTCAAAGGCAACATGGTTGATCAAAAGCTATTTCGGTCATTGATTGGTAGTCTACTCTATGTGACCGCATCAAGACCGGATGTCATGTTTAGTGTGTGCTTGTGTGCAAGATTTCAATCCTCACCAAGAGAGAGTCATTACAAAGCCGTAAAGAGAATATTGAGGTACTTGAAACATACACAAGATGTTGGCTTATGGTATCCTAAGGGGTCTAGCTTTGAGCTTATTGGATATTCGGACTCCGACTATGGTGGTTGCAAGATCAATAGAAGAAGCACTAGTGGGACTTGTCAATTTCTTGGAAGATCTCTTGTGTCATGGTCCTCTAAGAAGCAAACAAGTGTGACACTCTCTACGGCCGAAGCCGAATATGTTAGTCTTGAGGGGAGTTATTGTTGCCAACTACTTTGGATGAGGTCCACATTGAAGGATTATGGATTTAACTTCAACAAAGTACCCTTGTATTGTGACAGTAAGAGTGCTTGCAAGATGACTCAAAATCGGTGCAACATACAAGAACCAATCACATTGATATAAGGCACCATTTCATTAGAGAGCATCAACAGCAAGGTGATATTGCAATCCATCCAATTGGTACCGAAGATCAACTTGCCGATATTTTTACCAAGCCACTTGATGAGAAGAGATTTTGCAAGCTTCGAAATGAATTGAACATTCTTGACTTCTCCAATATGAGTTGAATGCACCCCACATATGTGACATGCCTCTCCACCGAGCCAAAGCAAAGGTGAAATTGTTTGACATGTCATCATAATATCTAAGGACTTGCTAGATCATATAGACATACAACTTGTCCTTTAGGTTGCAATCATGGAAAAGCAATGAATTTCAATGTATATGTGCCATCACTATTGTCTTATATGCTTGATTGATCTAGTGATGACATATGACATGCTTGTGGGCTTGCAATCTCAAGTGTTGAATTTGGATATAGTGTCAAATATGTGGTTCAACATAGACATGATAACCCTCTATTGAGGTGTGAAGAAGCTTGTCTTTGGTTCAAACCGAATTACATGTATGGCAAGCTATCCAAATTTGACCAAATTTGAAAACTAATCTTTCCAATACCAAAAGAACCCGATCAATCCTTTTATGTCAATTGTTGACAAAGGGGAGAGATTAGTGCATAAAGATTAGAAGGGGATCAAAATTGTTGGAAGCACACAAGTAGGGGAGCAAGCTCATAAGCCATTTGTTGCATTTGTTTGTGCACTAACATATGACTTGCTCTTTCACATGTATTTAAATATCATATATATACATGCTTGTGTGGTGTATGCTAGTGGTAACTTGATTGATGATTGATCAACTAGCATGCTTAGGTGGTATCTAGATATTTTGATTTCCGCTCTAAATTCAAGTACCTATGTTTATAATATGATCTCACGAGGTACCTTGAGTTTTTGATGAAATATCTAGTTACTCTTGATGCTTGTATGGTGAGAAAGGCGCAACTCAATTGGTATCACGCTTCAAAGGTCCATTCTTTCACCTTAAGCATCATTTTGGTAACATGGCTCACTCCCCTAATTTCAATATTCATACATGTATGCAAAGCCTATACCAAACTCTAGGCATACATGTAGGGAGCTCATGCTACCAAAACCAAGCTTATTATGTTTGTCCAATCCTATGATTGTAAGCAAAATGCTTGGACAACCATGATAGGTTCAAAAACCTTTAATCATAAAATCTTTATGTGGGTTGTCACCAATTACCAAAAAGGGGAGATTGAAGATCTCTAGATTGGTTTTGGCTAATTAGTGACATCCTTAGGACTAATCTCTCTATGCTAAGTGTTTATTTTAGTTGGAGATTGATCAAGCCAAAGTCGGTGCATGGTGGTCATGATGGATGGGTCGAGGTGATCCAATTGTTGATCAAGTGCGCGGTTTGGCGTGTTTCGAGGATCAAAAATGGGCTCAAGGCAAAGGTATATCATAGGGCCATTTTGATTTTACACTCAAGACACCATAGAGGGTGTGAGTGATTATAGGATCGATAAGCCGTACTATAAAGAGGGGAAAACTATCGTACATATCGATCCTCATGTGCCTCTAGGTTCAAAATCATTTGTATGCATTCTAACCTAGAGAGCTAACTCCGTGCTTGATGGAAAATGTTTTCAAAATGCTAACACATGGTGTCGGGGTGTTCTTCGACATGTCGGCAACAAGAATCAAGTGACGGAAGTCGGTTTGGAGCAAAGGCGAAGAAACGGCAACACAACGACGGATTTTCGCGGCTCGTGAGGCGGCCGGATCGCGGTGGCCGGACTCGCGACCGGAAGCATCGCGAGAATCGGCCGGGGCGACCGGTGTGTGCTTCGGTCAAAGAAAGCGAGAGCATGTTTTTCGTGGTCTATTTTGGGGAGTGACGGACGCATGCACCGGACTCGTGGCCCGACGCATGTTTCCCTGGGACCGGACACATGCGAAGGGGTTCTATTTTTTGGTGGTTGGGTTTTGTCGGTTCGATCGGGATTCATCGACCCGGACTCATGCATGAGTCCGGTCAAGGTCCTCGGCCGCCCGCAGGAATTGCATGTTCCTCCCCAACGGCTCCATTTTTAGGTGGAGCCTATTTATACCCCTTTGGCCGGCCATGGGAGGCGCTTGGACATTTGAAATCATTCCTAACACCTCTAGAGTCGAGCACACCCTCTCCTCCTCACTCCTCTTGTTTGTGAGCATCATTCTAGTGAGTTGAGGTGATTCAAGTGCACTTTGCTTTGATCTTTGCATCTAGTGGCACTTGGGGATCGTTGTGAGCCGGTGGTTTTCTTGTTGCTCTTGGAGAGCACCACTCCTAACCCGGCTTGGTGATTGGTGGAGGCTTTGGCAAGAGAAGGTGAATGTTCTTGGCCACCTCAGGTGATTTGTGAGAGGACCGTGCATCCTCGTCGGGATGACGAATTGCAAGATAATACATTGCTCGTGTCGGTGAGTACCTCTCATTTGCTTTGGGTTCAAGAAGCCTAAAGGCATTTGGCTTGGAGTGAGCTCCACCTTGACCCACACGTGAGAAGGTCGACACAGCGGAGACGTAGCTTGACGGGTGCTCAAGTGAACTTCGGGGTAAATCATTGTGTCTCCATTTGTCTCTTGTCATTCGTTGGTGATTGGCTTCATTGTTCATATTGATATTCATCCTACGGTGATTGGTTGACTTACCTCGACACTTTGGTATAAAACCTCCTCTCTACCTTGCATTTACTTTGAGATATATATTGTGCTTGTGTAGCTTGTGTAGATTTGCTTAGTTGCTAGAGTATCTTAGCTCTTTCACCTAGTGGTAAAGTAGAGACATAGCCCTTGTGTGTGATTTAGAGACTATAGCAACTAGAATTGTCAATAGGAGGCTTGCCGACAAGTAGAGCTAGAGCAAACACATTTACGCTTTGTTATTTACTAACAAGTTGCTCTAGTGATTTTGTAGAAATTTTATTAGGCTATTCACCCCCCTCTAGCCAGTTAGGACCTTTCAGTACCAAAGGCCTTGGTGACTAACCTTGAAGGACCCAAGCAACATTGGGTACCTAAGAAGAATTGATCTTATTTTGTAGGTCAATTATCATGCCGGAGGAGAGCATTGGATAATGGATAGTGGGTGCACTCAACACATGACCGGGGATTCTCATATGTTCAAGTCTATTAGCATCAAGGGCATTGATGAATATGAGTCAATCACATTTGGCAATGACAAGAAAGGCAATGTGTTGGGGCTAGGCAAGATTGCTATCACTCAAGAGAAAAGCTTGTCAAAGGTGTTGCTAGTTGATCATCTTGATTACAACCTATTGTCGGTTTCTCAACTTTGTGATCATGGGTACAAATGCATATTCACAAGCCAAGAAGTTGAAGTGGTTAGTGGTGATGGTGCAAACATGATCTTCAAGGGATTTAGATATGGTGATCTCTACCTTGTTGACTTCAAGTCAAAAGAAGCCAAGTTGACAACATGTTTACTCTCAAAGGCTAGTAAAGGGTGGTTGTGGCATAGGAGGCTTGGTCATATTGGAATGAAACAATTGAACAAGTTGATGAAGCATGACTTGGTTAGAGGCTTGAATGATGTGAAGTTTGAGAAGGACAAACCTTGTGGAGCATGTCAAGCCGGCAAAGCAACATGGCAATGCACATCCAACCAAGAGCACAATGAGTACAAGCAAGGCATTTGAGTTGCTACACATGGACTTGTTTGGGCCAACATCATACTCTAGCATTGGTGGCAACAAGTATGGTTTTGTCATAGTTGATGACTACACTAGATACACATGGGTGTTCTTTTTGCATGACAAGAATGATGTATTTGAGCTTTTCAAGACATTTGTCAAGAGGGTTCAAAATGAGTTTGAGACATCCATCAAGAAGATTAGGAGTGACAATGGAAGTGAATTCAAGAACACAAGAATTGAAGAGTTGTGTGATGAGCTTGGAATTGGACATCAATTCTCACCAACCTACACTCCTCAATCGAATGGTGTAGTTGAGAGGAAGAATAGAACCTTGATTGAGATGGCAAGATCAATGCTTAGTGAATACAATGTTAGCCATTCCTTTTGGGCCGAAGCAATCAACACGGCTTGCTATTGTAGCAACCGTCTCTATTGCCATGGGATGCTTGGCAAGACACCTTATGAGTTGCTAAATGGAAGGAAGCCCAACATTGGTTACTTTAGAGTCTTTGGATGCAAATGATATATTCTCAAGAAAGGCACAAGATTGGGCAAGTTTGATAAGAAATGTGATGAAGGATTCCTAGTTGGATATTCAACCACAAGCAAAGCTTATAGAGTTTGGAACTTGGGTAGTGGCAAGCTTGAAGAGGTTCATGATGTTGAATTTGATGAAACCCAAGGCTCTCAAAATAAAGTTGAAAATCATGATGATGTGAGTGGTTCCAACTTGGAGAATGCAATGAGAAATATGGATATTGGTGACATTCGTCCTAGGCAAGTTGATGGTGATGATGACACTCCATTGCCTACCACTACGGTTGAGATTGGTGCAAATGAGGCTAGCACTAGTGGCACTCAAGATGAAGATCAAGATCAAGAGCAACAAGCTAGTCCATCCACTCATCCTAGTCATCAAGTGCAAGTGATGCAACCTTCCAACATTGCAAGAGATCATCCAATTGATCAAATTGTCGGTGACATCAATAGTGGAGTGGTCACTAGAAGAAGATTGGCATCCTTTTTGTGCACATCATGCCTTTGTGTCTCAAGTAGAGCCGGAAAATATTGAGAAGGCACTCAAGTAGAGGGTCTTGACTTTGGAGAGACCTATGCACCGGTTGCTAGACTTGAAGCAATTAGAATCTTGCTTGCTTATGCATGTGCTCATGATATCAAGCTCTATCAAATGGATGTGAAGAGTGCATTCTTGAATGACTTCATCAATGAGTTGGTATATGTGGAACAACCACCGGGCTTTGAAGATGATAAGTACCCCAACCATGTCTACAAGTTGAAGAAAGCATTGTATGGCTTAAAGCAAGCACCAAGAGCATGGTATGAGAGGTTGAGAGATTTTCTCCTCTCAAAAGGGTTCAAGATGGGCAAGGTGGACACCACTCTCTTCACCAAGAAGATTGGGAAAGACTTGTTTGTGTTGCAAATCTATGTTGATGACATTATCTTTGGGTCAACCAACAAAGAGTTTTGTGAAGAGTTTGCAAAGATGATGGCCAATGAGTTTGAAATGTCAATGCTTGGAGAGCTCACATTCTTTCTTGGACTTCAAATCAAGCAATTGAAGAATGACACATTCATTAGTCAAAGCAAGTACATCAAAGACATGATCAAGAAGTTTGATCTACAAGATGCCAAGTCAATGTCCACACCTATGGCAACCATTGGAAGCTTAGACCCCGACCCTAGTGGCAACATGGTTGAACAAAAGAAGTATCGGTCCATGATTGGTAGTTTGCTCTATGCAACGCATCAAGACCAGGACATTGCATTTAGTGTGGGCATGTGTGCTAGATATCAATCCGATCCTAGAGAGAGTCACCTCAAGGCAACAAAGAGAATTGTGAGGTACTTGAAGGGCACACAAGATGTTGGACTATGGTATCCAAAGGGATCCAAGTTTGATTTGATTGGATATTCGGATTCCGACTATGGAGGGTGTAAGATCAATAGAATGAGTACAAGTGGCACATGTCAATTCCTTGGAAGGTCACTAGTTTCATGGTCTTCAAAGAAGCAAAATAGTGTTGCTCTTTCAACCGCCGAAGCCGAATACATTAGTGCGGGAAGTTGTTGCACTCAATTGCTTTGGATGAGGTCAACATTGAAGGATTTTGGATTCAAATTTGACAAAGTTCCATTGTATTGTGACAATGAAAGTGCAAGGAAGATGACCCAAAATCCGGTTCAACATCCAAGAACAAAGCACATTGACATAAGGCACCACTTCATAAGAGATCATCAACAAAAGGGTGACATTTGTATCATGGGCATTGGCACGAGAAGATCAACTAGCTGACATTTTTACCAAGCCACTTGATGAGAAAAGGTTTTGCATGCTAAAGGGAGAATTGAACATTATTGACTTCTCCAACTTGAGTTGATGCACCCCACTTATATGACATGCCTCTCCTTCGACAAACCCAAGGTAAAAGTTGTTTGTCATGGCCTTCATATGATGTTAAGGACTTGTTAGTGCATCTTGACATCATGCATGCTTGTTAGGCTCATTCATGAAAAATAAAATGTTTTCAATGTATGTGTGGCACCACTATTGCTTTGAATGGTTTTATGAACTAGTGGTGGCATATGACATGTTTATGTGCTTGCAATCCTAGTGTCAACTCTAGAAAATACGCTATTGATGTGTATTCTAACATGGTGGAAGATAACCCTTATGTATATGAGGTATGAAAAAGCTTGTCCTTGGTTCAAACTTGAATACATGGAAAGGCAAGTGATCTAGATGAGACCACATGTGATACTTTGATTGACTTGATTTCTGTCATTTACACCTTTTGGTGATTGTTGACAAAGGGGGAGAAATAAGTCACAAAGATGTTGGAAAGGATCACACAAATAGGGGAGCAAGCTCATAGACTATTTGTGCATTTGTTTGTGCATGATCATAATGAAATGTTGGCAATTTAAATTCAATTTACATGATTGCTTGGTGTATGCTAGTTTTTGAAAAATTGATTGGTGTATTGACCAACTAGCATGCATAGGATGTATCTAGACAAAGCTCACATTTTAGCCTATAATGTTGATCTCATGGGGTATGTTGAGTTTTGATGATTGTCTAGTTACATGATGCTAAGGACTCGATGGTTTCACGCTTCAAAGGTCCAATTCTAGAACCTTAGCATCTCTTTTTTGGTATTAGTATCTCTCCCCAAGATTTCTATCCATACATATGTGCCAAATTGATCCAAACACATGGAAGCACATATGTAGGGGAGCTACTACTACCAAAACCGAACCTTGAAATGTTTGTCCAATCCTTGATTCATGATCAAAATTCCATGGGCAAGCAATTCAAGTTCAATTGAATTTTATTTCATATCTTTGTGAGTTTGGTTGTCATCAATTACCAAAAAGGGGAGATTGAAATCTCATGTTTGGTTTTGGAAATTGATGACACACTTGTGGACTAATCCTTTGCTCTAAGTGGATGACTTGAGATAGGAGCATGATGAGGTTGATGATTAGGTTGATGACAAGGAGCATGATGATCATGAACATGGACAATGTCGGTGGACTTGATGGATCGTCAAGCTCGATGATCGGCTTGAGAGGAACCCGGGAGATCAAGGCAAAGGTATCTTGATAGGGTTTTCCTTTTAGTGATCAAGACACGATAGAGCATGTGATCACATTATAGGATAGATAGCCGACTATCAAGAGGGAATGCCGCGACAATCCTTTGGTGAAGTGCTTCTAGGTCCAATTGACTTGCATATTGCATTTAGGACATGAGAGCACTAAACCGATCTTGCCTAACTTATCGGCGTGCTAACATTGGTGATAACGTGGTCATCTTGGACGTGTTGGCAACCTTTGGCAAGAGGCGAAGGAAGTTTGAAGCAAAGAGCAAAGAAAAAGATGAAGAAGCTGGCGAGAAAAGGTGACCGGGACGCCACGGTCCTCGGCCTGACGGGACCTTACCGCGGTGGCTCGGGTCGTGGCGTCCGATCAAAATAATGAGAGAGCATGTTTTCCGGCCGGGCGAGATATCGCCGGGACGCTTCAACCCGAACTGGACCGAAGCGTTGGCCGGACTTGAGGAGGAGGGCGCCCGGTGTGGGCCCGACCCTTTGTCGGTAGTGACCCGAAGCGATGGCCGGACTCGCGACCGGACTTCGGCCCGGGTGAGTCCGGTCGGTGCATCCGGTCACCCTTGAGAGAGCCCAATTTGAAGACCAACGGCTCTATCTCGTGAGTGGGGCTATATATATTGGATTGGCGGTTCCTAGCCCCCTCTCTTGCACATTTTGAAGCTTCCAACTTGCTATTGAGCTTGTGAGACTCCTCTCCACTCATCTCCCCATCACTAACTTCGGATTCTTGATGAGATTGAGAGTGATAGAAGTGCATTGCTTGCATCGGTTGCATCTAGAGGCACTTCATCCTTGGAGAAGCCAGCGGGATTCTTGTTTTCTTGGGAATTTGCCCGGTTCCCTAGCGGCTTGGAGCAAGAGGCGGTGTTGAGCTCGATTGGAGCGTGTTCGAGGCCACACCGGTGGTGATTGTGAGGGGTCGTTCCTTACCCCGCGGGAGATTTGCGAAAGGAGCACTAGTGGATTGCTCGTGGCTTGTTGGACCCTCTCTTGTGATCGTTTGCTTGAGCTCCCATAGGGGATTTGGCACCGCCATTGCTTAGCATACGTCAAGTGAGTGTGTCGCCACAACGGGGACTTAGCGTGCCGGCAAGCACGTGAACCTCGGTGAAAAATCATCGTGTCAATTGTTCTTGCTCGTTGGAAATTTCTTGTACACGGTGATTGGCCTCTACCTCGACACTACACCGATGGTATTGTATTCTAAGCACTCCTTCGCATTACTTTGGTAGTATATCTTGTTAGGGTGCTTAGCTTGGTAGCTTGAGTAGCTAGTTTAGTTTGCTTAGCCTTGTTAGCTCCTAGTGGTAGAATTAGTTAGAATTGCTTCATCACCTAGAAGTAAAACTAGCGACATAGCCTTGTGTGGATTAGAGACAATAGAGTTGAATTGTGGCTTGCTTAGCTAGCTTGTTGCACGCTTATTTAGTTTCGCCATCTTATTGTCTAATCCGTTTTGTTTAGTGTTGTTGCAAGAAATTTTAATAGGCTATTCAAACCCCCCCCCCTCTAGCCATGAGGATCTTTCACCCTCTCTCTCCCTCGTCCAACTCTGCCTCCGGATTCACATCCCATCAACCTCCCAAATTCAACTCTGCTGCTCTCCCCTGCGCCCACTCCATCAACACCACCAACTCTGGCGCGAACACGATGACGAGGTCGCCTACCCACCCACCAGCAACGACGATGGCCACCTCGTCCTCTTCCACCCCTTCCGAAAAACTCTGCTCCTAGCCGTATGGCGGCTATGGACTCCCAGATCGGCGTCACCAAGCTCCCGGGTCATGGCGCACACCAGGTGTTCGACACCAAGTCCCTACCAGGCAGCCTACACTCTGCTGTTCCACCCTTGGCACTGGCAATGGGTTTGGATGCTGATGTTATGAAGCTTGCTACTGCGTCATGTACACCTCTCAGGGCTTCATCCACATCTGTCCTAATATTGGACGCCATTCTCGATTTGCCTCGTACAAGCATTTAGATCGGCATGGGAGGTGACAACTTTCTTTGATTAATGTGGGAGCAAATCTTCATCTTACATTTGTCATTGTAGAAACTGGACACTGTAGGTGTTGATGATAACGATGTCGAGGACAACAAAGGTAGGCCATTTTTCGTTGTCATCCCAATTATTTATTTACTTAAGGGTACCTTATCCTGTTTTAGCAGTATATTCACACTGCCAGGGGGTCCAGACGTTCTACTGCTTTTATTTGGATAATTGATGCACTTGTGTGTTTTGAATTCAGAAGGCCGAAGAAACTTTGGAGTATTGATTTTGACAAGGAAACTTGGCCTAAAAACGGTGCAGCTGCATCATAGCATCATCATCTAGTCGAAAGAACGAGTTAGCTACTGACAAGTTTTACTCAAATTGTATGAAAATATTGTTGGACTTTTACGGGTAGATCCGAACACCATGTAAGCCTTGTTTGAACCAATGCTACAGCTACACAGAACATAAGGCTACCTTTTTAAATATATCCTGTACTGTACTGTTTTTATGTAGGTAATTTGGTGGGTGATTTGGATAGTGGAATCATCTTGGTGATAGTTAGCTTGTCTGATGGTGTACTGACATACAAAGTAGTAGCCTAGAATGTCTTGCAATCAGTATAAATAGTCCGTGACTCTTTTCAAGTGACATCAACAGTAGCATATAAATTCTCAATACCTCACAAATCACCCTGTTTTGGTTTAGTAATAAAAAATACAGATTAGTGAACATAGTTACTGCTACTGCTCTTTGGAATATTTGGAAGCTAACAAACAACATCTATTTTCAGAATGTAGGTTGGAAAACGATGGATATCTTGCTGACCAAATTGGCTTATGTTGGTATTTTTTAGCGTAAGCGAATAAATCCATAAGCGCACGGAAAGTACCGTTGTAGCTTTCACCCGAGTATTCAGGGTATCGATTTCCACGGGAACGAGAAGTGAACTGGAGCAAGCCCAAGGTCATCCAAAGACTGTTTTGGTAGGAAGAAAGAGGTTCTCTAAGGTTTTCCCAAAGTTACTAAATACCAAGTTCAGGCTTACTTAACCCTACTTACTGGCGGACAAAGCGGAACCTTCCGATTCTCGAAAAAGACGGGAAACGGTAATCGGGGTCAGGCCGCCAAAAGCTCTACGAAAACACCAACCCGTGCGTGGTGGACTACAAAGGCCCTGATCGGAGCTGTCACCCCGGGGCTACCACAACTATTCCGTAGGTTTGGGCGCAATCTCGGGTAAACTCTAGCCCGCACACCACGTCTACACTAGCGGATCACGTAAACTAGTTCCGTCATTTAAAAACTAGAACCTTCGGTCGAACGGAGATCCGTAAGTAAAATCAAGTATGGACTGAATTTAGTAAAAAATAATATTGGAATTACCGTAAGATAACCTGGATCTTTTCTCGGACGAGTCGGATCCGAAGAGGTACAAAGTTGAGGCGGCCGACAATCCCGCTACTCCTCCGCTCTTTCCCTTTCACTCTCTTCCTCTTTTTTTTTTTTCTAGATATACAACTAGGTGATGAACACCTAGAGGGACACTACTACTTGATATAAAATGTGGAAGTGTTGCTCACAATGTAGGATGTGTGTTTTGTGTGTGAGGAGTGCCTCTCTTTATATAGTGGAGAGGAGGAGGGAATGGAGGGCTCTCCTTGCTTCGAGCTATTCTTGGCGGAACGAAACTTTGCACCACATGCAACGCCGCTTGAAGATCGCTCCAAACCGCCAGAGAAAGGGCGGGAACTTTGGCCGAATAATCGCCGGCCGCCCAAGGTGGGGCGGCAGCCTGGCTGGGCCTCCAAGCCCCGGCCTTCTCCGTCGCGTTTTTGTCATTCACATGTTGGGCCTATGGTGGTGCATGGGCTAAATTGTGCGCGGGGTTTGGTCCTCTTGCTTGATCCTCTCCTTGGCGCGTCTTTTATTTCGATGCGCTTTTCGACTTATTTGGCGACTTTGTACTGTTTCCACTTTTATACCTGCAAAACATAATTTCTAACGAATACAAGTGGAACTAGGTTAGAAGTAAAGGTATATGTAACATAAGTTTACTCTTTTCTCATGAATTGGATATAAGTTGGCGGTATAATATACTCGATAATGACCGCCAACAGCTTACATGGTGCAAAGTTGGATATTTTTGTGCCCAGCAAACAAGCTGCAAATGATGGACTGGATGCAGAGTTTTCCAAAGATGAAGCCGGTGCTGATTCCTTTCACCTAAGAAGGTCCAAGTCTGGAGTTCCTCTATAGTGATGTAAAATCCAGTTTTTGGATGAACCTTGTGAACTGCTGATATGTCTTCGCGACGCCTCGCCTGGCTCTTTCTTATGCTGAACAGAAGACAAGGAGTCATTTATCTTTTCAACATCAGCAAGTCGGTTGGGAAAATACTTGCTGACACTATTGATAACATTTATGTTAGTGAGTTCATGATTCTAGAGCTGCCATGGCCACCACCGGCATAGGCAGCAGTCCCTAGTCTGGAATGGGATGGCTGTGTTACGATGGACAGAGCGCAAAGGAGTCAGAAGTTTGCAAGGTCTCAGTTTGATGACTGTCCTGTCAAATAGAGATATATGTAAATATGGTGTAGACTACATATAGATTTGCATTGATAGGATCAAATGACCTATCTTTTTTTTTCTCGAACACACCTTCGCGCGTCTTTTTCATTAAGAGAAGAGAAGCCGAGACCGGCTGAACAATACAACACAACACAACACAAACAACACAACACAACTCAACACAACCACAGAGGAAGTGGCCACAACAAAGACAACAACAACAACCGAAGCAAGAAGAGGAGCCCGCCACCGAGCCACCCAACACAATACACTAGCTAAAAGCAAAGACGCTAGGCCAAGACCCGGAGACGCCGACCGAACGGAGTGGAAGTCCCGGTCGCCCGAAATCCACACGGCCGAGCATCAAGGGGCATCACACACTCGGCAGCGACGCCCGAGGTGGATATTAGTGCGACGTCGGTGGGCCCACGGCCATGCAACGACGACGACGACAACGATGGCGCCAACCCCCGAGGTGACCAGCCGAGTGTGACGTCGGTGGCCCACGGCCAACAACGACGACGGCGACGACGATGGCGCCGATATCCATGAGGGCGGGCCGGGTTGAGTCGTTAGGCGAGCTGGAACATCGCCCCGCCAAGCCCGGGGACGCGAGCAAGATGCGTAGTGGAAGTCCCGATGGCCGTTTAAACGCGACATCGGGTGGTCCAATCCACCGCATAACGATGATAGCGGTGACGGCGCGTCAAACCTGGAGCAAGGCCGGCCGAACGACGGCGGAGCGACGACTCCAACGCCAACCGCAGGGCGAGTGGACGGCAAGGTGACAATGAAGGTTGGGGCGGAACCGCAAGGCGACGCAGAGCTCGATGGGTTCAACGGAGCCTTTAAGAAGGGATGACGCCCGCGGACGCCAGCTGCGTTGAGAAGCACCCATCGAACTTTCGCCCCAGAGCCCCCGCAGCATGGGCGACGACGGAACGAAAGGACGACGCCTTCAAGAAGGTAATGACGAGGGGCCACGTGCTGTCGGCCCAAGGCAAGGCTTGGGAAAGGAGGGTTTTTCACCCGGTGCCGTCGCCAGCAGTCGCCACCCCTTGGCGAGTCTACCATCGCTACCGACAGCCCTCAAGGAGGACCGCCCGCGTAGAGTAGTCACCGCCGACTCGGGAAGGAGCTCGACCAGCGCGACGGGCGGCGTGGTGGCGCGAGCTCGCTGCCCAGCGCCGCCACTAAGCCGGAACACGCCGCCCGCCAGCGGCAGCTGCGACCCGCAGGGACGGGGCAGGGTCGCCCGCATGGTGCTGTGCTCGGGTGGCGCACCCGCGTGCCCGCAGCGTCGTCGAGGAAGAAGCTGCGCCGCTGCCCGCGTGGCGCCGAGGAAGAAGCGCCGTTGCCCGTCGCGGCGCCGATGAAGAAGAGCGCCGCCGCTGCCGCCGACGCTGGGCCCCGCCTCGCCGCGGAGCCGGCCAACGTCTTCCACCGATCCCATCACCGGTGGGGAGGGACGACCGCCGCGCGCCGCACGGCCGCCCGCGGGAAGCGTTTTCAGCAGCGCCGCCAAACCGCCGGGCGCGAACCCTAGGTCTGGCGCGGCCCGGTGCGGCTGTGCCGGCCGATGGCGTGGCGGCGGATCCGCGCGGCGTGCACCGCTTTCGTGGGAGGGGCCGGATCCGGCGCCGGCGCCGGGGAGGAGTCTGGAGGTGGGCGGTGGGGAGGGGAGAGGGAAGCACGGGAAGTACCGGGGAGGAGGGGGGGGGCGGGGGGCCTTGTTGGGCCCCCCAGCGCCGCCGCCGCCGAGGGAGCAGGGCGTATGGCGGCGGCCCGCCGGCGGCTGGGGAGACGGGCTGGGCGGCGGCGGGGGTGCCCTCGAGTCGCCTCCCGAGGAAGACGACGACGCGGGAAACGGGTTCACGCCGAAATTTGCATTCCAAATGACCTATCTGTAAATGGTTTGACATGATTGATGTCAAATGTAACTCTTCTGAATGTGAAATACATATCCCTTTTTGAGTCTGGAATGTGATATTGATTTTCGAAATATATACAAGACTTAATGTCAAATGTAAATGGTCTTGCTATTTTTTGTGACTTGATTGTAGAAAAGTAAATCTTTCTATTTGAGTGAATTGTGCATCCATTTCATCTGCTACACTTCTAATGGCAGTTTCAACTGCTGAAATCACAGGTGACTAAGAACAAGGATTTTATAGAATTGAAAAGAGAGGTGGTATCCTTCTCACCAAAATGACAAGGCATGAGTTGATAGCTTCCTATAAGTAGGATTTTATAGAATTTACCAAGCCATTCACTCTGTTGCTCGGTTGCAGGGAGGAAAGCACTTTAAAATGCCAAAGGAATTTATGACACCGTGTAATTATTGACTGTGGCATTTCAGTCAAGATAGGATCAATATCAATGACTTTTTGTGTCAATAACCTATTTGTAAATTATCTAACATGATCAATGTATGTAACATTTTTCAATGTGAAATAAATCTGCCATCTTGTATGGTTTTGAAATCTGGAATGCGATGGCTGTGTTACAATGAAAAACTACATGCCCTTTTGTCATCAGTTAAGACGGTCAAGGTAACCTCAAATGTACATGGAGCTACAATGATATTGCCTGACTGATTTCCAAAATTTGTTTCAAATCTGTAGGCGACTTAACTGGATCAATGAGTACCCAAAGAACGGAATTCTAAGGATGTTCATCACCTCTAATCACCCTGCTGCAGAATTGAACTTTGTGATATATACTTTTTGTGGCGAATTGAATTAAGAAAGGGAGCAACAGTGAAGGAAACAAGGCTGCTGACGAGAATGAGCCACTTGTCCCACCATACCAACTTGAGCAGGTTTATGTATTCAGTATCCCCACAACCTCAGTTTTGTTTCGAAGTGATTCAGCCTCTATTCAGTATCCCCACAACCTCAGTTTTGTTTCGAAGTGATTCAGCCTCTATGTAGCTGCTCTAATAGCAGTAATATTGTTTCAGTATGAAATTTCAGTCCAAAAGAAGAATTGCCCTGACCTCAATCAAAGTAATATAAGAGACTGATAGAACTGATACACCGGTGCATGGTAGCCATGTTCAAAAGACACCTGTGCACATTACCAACTGCACTTCAGTCTTGGAAACATCTTCTGGGTAAGTAAGCTAGTTAATCATGTATTACATGTTGTCTTCAGTACAATAATAATGTGTACAGATTTGAGACCAGCTGTTGTTATTTGCATATCTTTTTGGTCACTGCATTGAGCATGTACAACGCAGCTCGCTTTGCTTGCACAAGTAGGAGACGGGCATCCAGCTTTCTCCTCGGACGGTGCCGGCAACTCCGATGGTGAGTCATGGTTGGACGGCCTCCTCGGACTGGTCCTTCAATTTAGAGACCTCGGGCCCTGACGACTCGAGCGATGCCGGCGAGAAGTTCAGCATGGACACCTTCCCCCCCTCGACCGTGCGGTGGCTCAGCTTAGTGCCGGCGAGGAGTTCCGCCCTTGAACATCGATAGCGTGTGTCCCGATCTGAATCTCGGCCGCGGCGAGTCGGCCCTGTTCAGCAATCAGGCAGGTCTTGCAAGTCTGATGGGTGCTTCGCTTCGAAGCAACAGGTGGGTCCGTGCGTTTGTAATCATGGGGAGGGAAGCCGGTGAGTTAGCCGAGCCGTTCGAGTGCAAGCTGAGTTTAGCCATTGCAGATCACATGGGGCACGCGTCAGGCCTAGGCTGCATGTACCCACGGCAAGCGGTGCGGATATAGATGTCCAACGGGCGGCCCGGTACCGCCCGCGGGGCCCTTCGGGCGGACCGGCCGGCCGCTACGGGCCACTACGGGCTCACGGGGCCACGGGCCGTGCCACCTACGGGCTTTCGGGGCGCCCTCGGCCCATGGCCCGGTCCGAGGGTCATTTTATCGGCCCACGGGCCACTCGGGCTACTGATCTACGGGCCGGGCCACAGCCCGCCCGTTGCTGTCATTTTGTACCTTGTATTTTTTTTACAGTTTAGTTCAGTGTTTCCTGATTATAACCATGTATACAATACACTATACAGTTCAAAGTTTCAGGATTAAAATCAAAGAAGTTTGACAGTTTCAAAATCATTTAAATCACAGATGAATATGAACAAGTGACAACAGGGAATTTTAAAAATGATGAATATGAACTTGTGCAATGCTGCCTCATTAAAAACCTTTCTAGGTAAACCCACCCTTGTGGGAGAAACCCTAGAAAGGAAAAGAGTACAGCAAGTTCATATTCATCATATATATATATATAGAGAGTTCATAGATCAGTCACAGATTCACAGTATCATTACAATAGCCATCATGTGGCAGCTGGCAGCAAAAGAAATAGAACTAAGTAACTAAGCTAAAGTTCCAGGTTTGGCAGCAAAACAAGTTCATCTCATCTCAGACTCACTCAAACTTGCAAAGTTCCAGTTCCAGTTGCAGTCCAGGATTGCCAGCAAAAGAACAAATTCTTCTGCAAAGATGAACAGCAAAGTAACTTAAGTTAGTAACATACTAACTTGATCAGCAAAGATGAACAGCAAACATACTAACCTGTATGGCTCTATCCAGCTCTCCCTCTGTTGGTGGCATTGGTGGCGGTGCTGCCGGTTGCCGGCGCCGCTGCCGTCGATCCTCGTCCGCTGCCGTCGCCGCTGCCGGTGCCTTCAGAGTCAGGAGGAGGATCACAAAGCCAAAGGTTCTTGAATCCATCTTCTAGGTCTTTGTCGACAACAGTATGCTGAGCCTTCCTTGCAGCTTGGTCCCAATCCTTGATGCAGGTGAGCATCTCCACATTCTCAGGCAATAAGCGACGCCGCCGTTCTTCAAGTATCCTACCTGTCAAGCTAAATGTAGATTCGGAGGAGACAGTAGAAACAGGGACAGCCATAATATCTCTAGCCATAATAGACAAAATAGGATAGGTTTGTTTGTGATCACGCCACCAAAGAAGGATGTCAAAGTTAGGGTCACCCCATGCCACAGTGTCACTGTCCAAGTAAGCTGAAAGCTCACTAACAGCACCAGTAGATGTAGTAGCTGCACCAGATGAATCACTTGCAAAAATCCTACCCCATCTGTTACCTGCACCAGACATAGGAATCACAGGCCTGGCAGTCCTTGATGCACCTGCACTTGCACCATACTTCTCCCGGTACTTGCAAAACGACTGGTTAACTCATCTTTGACATCACCATAGCATAAAGAGTAATCGTGATCCAGTGGCCTTACCAAGCAAATCTATGGCTATCTTGAACCCTTTCATCTTACCTCTAGGATCAAGAATGGTAGCAAATGAATAAAGCATAGAAATTTTATCCCAATATTTAAGAAATTTCATTCTCATATCCCTTGCAATAGGTTTAAAGTATTCATTAGTCTCAGCACTTGCAAATGTTCAGCCATGTCAATCAATTGATGCAAAACAAGTGGAGCAAATAGGATAGTACACACCAGATAGAACAACAGTGGAGTTATAAAATTGTCCAAGGAACTTAAGCAAGTGTTCAGCAATATACCAATGCACATTAGTCAGTAACTCAGAGCCATAATTAGAGTTAATGAACACAGAAAACACATCCTTGTATGGTACCAAATGTTTAAGCATCAGAAAAGTAGAATTCCATCTAACATCCATGTCTAAGCCAAATTTCCTAGGTGTCATACCTCTAGCAATACAAAAATCTTTGAATCTAGCAATCCTAGTATTAGAAGAATTCAAGAAGTTTATAGCAGTTCTCAAATCATCAAGCCGGTGTTTACATTGTTTCAAACCAGATTTAACAATTAGATTTATGACATGGCAAGCACAAAGCGTTGATGCACAAGGAAGTACTTAACCCTGTTGGGGTCATCTCTAGTTGGTGCAGGATAAGAACCTAAGTAACCAAACAGAACAGGACCCAAGATATCATATGCTCTAGAATTAGCAGAAGCATTGTCTAGAGTCACAGCAAAAACTTTTTCAAGCAATTCAAACTCCTCAAGCACAGTAGCTATACAATCAGCAATGTTTTCACCAGTATGGTTGCAATCAATGAGCCTAAAACCAACAACCTTTTTTTCAATCTCCCATTCTTTATTAACATAATGGCAAACAACAGAGATATAATCCTCCTTAGCATTACCAGACCAGATGTCAGATGTCAAAGAAACAGATGATGCAGCAGGCAACACATGTTTCATAAGCATGTCACGTTGTTCACCAAACAACTTAGCCATATCCCTAGTAGTGGTCTGTCTAGAAACCTCTTTGAAAAGAGGGTTGTGAGCATTTTTAATGTAATCAATCCAAGCCTGAGTAGCACCTATGCCTAATGGAAGATCCAGCCTAGCAATCAAGCGGCACAGTTCAATGCGAGCAATCATAGGATCATACTTCCAATTAGCTAAACCATTAGCATTCAAAGCTATCTTAACCTGAACCATATCAGAATGGTTCTTCAACATCTGACATTTTTTCATGTGACGTCTTAAATGACCAGTTCCATTAGCAGGTATAGCAGTGTACCTCTTAGAACAATGTTTACAGATAGCTGCAATGCGAACGGCCGACGGCCCATCACCATCCTTTACCTCATCAAACCAGTCCCAGCAATCCGATTTGTTCTTACCAGATTGAGTTGGAGTGTCAGTGTCGTCGGCGTCCTCGCCCTCGACATCACTGTCGACGACAGGAATGCCGAGCAAGGCAGCGGCATCCTCACATAGGTTGTCGTCGTCCTCGACCTCAGTCGTCGTCCGAGCACCGGTCCGGGTCATGGACATCGCCCGTCGGCCGTCGCCGCGGGCGCCCGATCAACCGCGCCCGGACCCGGCGTTGCGAGTCCACGGCCCGGCCACGGCCACGGCAACGACCGGCATCACCAGCACCGTCCCTCAACGCCCGCTTGGGAGGAGGCCGCCTGGCCATGTCCACTCCAGCGGAGGAGGAGGACTCGGCGTCAGGCACCCAACTCAACCTGAAACAGAAACAGATAAAGGTGAGGTTCGAAGAGGAGGAAGAAAGGGAGCAGGAAGAAACAGAGGAGGAAGAAATGGATGAGGAAGAAGGTTACCTGCGACGGACGGAGCCCGGTGCCGGAAATGCAGAGGACACAGGAGGAGAAGACAGAGAAAGGTGAGGTTCGACGGGGAGGGGACGAAGAAAAATGATTGAGCTTGAACTGCGACTCACATGGCGTCGGAAAGAACAGGGGGAGGAGGGGGAGGAGAAAGGAGATTAGAGTAATGGGGAGTAAAGGAAAAAAGTCACCGGCTTTTTCCGGCGAGGGCGGGCAGATCTGCCGGCACCGAGCGTCGACGGCGGAGTGAGGACACCAGATCCGACGGCGAGAACAGCAGATCCGCACGGCGGAGAGGGCAGATCCGTGGCGAAGACGCCAGATCCGACGCGAGGGACGCTGCCCGACTCGCGAGGCGGTCAGGATCCACTCCCACCGAGCAGCAGCGGCGGCGTAGCGAGGCCAGGCGAGGTGGGGATTAGGTTCGAGGGCAAGGACAGCAACACTGACGGCCCGAGGGCGTTAGCTACGGCCGGCGGGACGTTGTGATCCTTCCACCCGCAGGCGGCAAGGGGCCGAGCCGAGCGGCGGGTGGTTGGGGTTCGAGGAGGAGACAGAGGCGCGGCGCGGGCGTGGGAATGAATGGGGAGGGAGGGGTGGGGGATAGGGTTAGGGGCGCCGGGCAGAAGTTTATATACGGGGCTTTAGCAGGCCGGGCTGTTGACGGTCGTGGGCCAACGGACCAAGACGCCCTCCGTGGCTGATGGCTCATGGCCCGCCGCCGACGGGCCGGGAAGCCCGTAGCCCGCGCAGCGGCTTCGAGGCGGGCAAGCAGGCCCCGCCGTTTGCCGTTTGAGGCCGCGGGCCGGCGGGTCGGGCCCGTGGACATCTTTAGGTGCGGATGATCCCCATCGAATTTATTCCCGCCACGGACCGCTTCTTCACCGCCATTGTGGCCCAGCTGCCGTACCTCTTGGGGCCCGAGCCGTCCCAGGACATCTTCGGATCTAGAAAATCGGTGCTCACTCGCTCGCTGTTGGGTGACAGCTGGGCCACAGTCGCTCGACGATGGGGTGTAGTGCAGCACAGGCCGTCGGCGACTCCGGCGGAAGAGCTCCTCGCGGCCGCTCTGTGAGCGCGTAGGGCGGCGGAGGCGGCACGGCGCGCGTGTGACGGCAGCGCGGGAAAGGCTTCTGTGCCAGGAGTGATTGCAAACATTGTGAGAATGTCCTCCTTTTGTCTTGTTTTTTTAACCAAGATCCAAACACGGTCGACTCTTTCTGACTCCAGTCAACAGCGGACAGCTTGCACTACTAAGCAAACGTTCCCGCGTGGTTCGGCCCCACGCCTCCGATCCCCATTTCCCAATTCTCCAATCGGCAATAACCAATCCTAGCGAGCGTCGAGCGGCGGCCTGGCGGGCCTGCTGGCGCCTCCGTGCCTAGGCGGCTGACTGGCTGGGCCCGAGGGGCGACGCTGGGCCGGCGGCGGCCAGGACCTACGGTCGGTGGAGCGCGGGAGCCGGGAGGCCGGAGGGGCTGAGCGGCGTCGCCGGCAGCCAGTACGCCGGATTCAGTGATTCGGTGGGCATTCAGTCATTCAGCAATTCAGTTGTTTTTTTTTTAGTTACAGTGTCATTGCTATTAGCTAGTGACTGTAATAAGCAATTTTCGGACAAGGATAATAATTGGAGGTAAGCCTCGACGCTTCATGGCTAGTTTGGTACTTTGGTTTGATGAAGTTAGGTGGCTTGAATATAGTGTGGACGAAGATGCCGCATTCTTTTTTGTTTGCTTTTTGTTCAAGCATAAAATTAATGCTGATGAAGCTGATTTTTGTGATAGGGGATTTCGAAATTGGCACATGAGAAAGAAGATTACTAAAAAATTGTTGTTCTATGACTAGTTTTAACAATATGGCTAAAGAGAGAGACAGTTCGTAAAGCATCAACTGTTGAGGAGTTTGCTGCAATAATTGATAAGGAGAAGTTTTTTTTGCTTGGAAGGCAGGAATACCCAAGTTTAAAATTCTGGCTCTGACACTATAAATTTTAGCCTTGCCACAAGCTTGAGGTGCCAGGCTCACTCAAGCTTGGCTGGTTTACAGCCCTACAATTAATCTGACTACACAAAAACCATACTTTAATTTAAGTAAATCAAAGAAAACTACAATTATTCTGATGTTGGTTACCACAAAACTACAACTTTATAGCAACCATATCAATCCTGGCTCTTGTTTGAATGGTACAATTACAGATTTGTGATTACAAATGGATTGTGGCGCTACTAAGCGCAATCTCTTGGAGCAAATGCTACTTGATGCAAGTGCAAAACCTACAGACCTACCACTATCACTTCTAAAAAGTATCACAAATGATTTCTCTGACGATCATCTAGTTGGTAGAGGTGGCTTTGCAGTTGTATACAAGGTAAATTAATAAATCTACACTGCCTTGATTCTCAGTTCTGACTGATCTCAAAACTTATGTGCATGCTCACAAGGCAATGGCGTTGCTTTCCACTGCAGGCAAAACTTCAGAATGGGGAAGTAGCTGTGAAGAAACTTTTCCAAACGCTTGATCTGCACGAGAAGAATTTCAACCAAGAGGTTAGTTGTCTGATGAGGGTAAGGCACAAGAATATAGTACGTTTCCTGGGATATTGTGCTCATACACAAGGGAAAATCTGTAACTATGACGGCAAGATGGTCATGGCAGATGAACGGAAAGGCTGCTCTGCTTTGAGTTTGTGCCAAATGGGAGTCTTGAACGGTGTATCACTGGTATGTTTCTCTACATCTTATTTATATTGGAAAAATCCATAAACCACAAAAATGTTGGATGCTTTTTGCACTTTGATTTTTGCATCAGAATTAAAGAAGTTACACAAACTCATTCCATTTATCTTTTCCTTTTCTATTAGTGTATTAATGACTAATAATCCTAAAAAAGGACTTGAATTACCTATTAGAAACATGAAAACTGGAATGCTCAATTTGCAGATGCATCCCAAGGACTTGAGTGGAGTATACGCTATCAACTAATCAAGGGAATTTGTGAGGGTTTGCATTATCTTCACCAGAACAAAATTCTTCATTTGGATCTCAAACCTGCAAATGTATTAATTGATCACAACATGGAGCCGAAAATTGCTGATTTTGGTCTCTCAAGGTGCTTTGATGAAAACCAAAGCCATGCTTTTACTTCAAATCTAGTTGGATCACTGTAAGTTACCTAAGTGTCCCCAGAGCACATCTGTTTTTGCCAGGCACGATTAATGCTGCATTCTTTTTGCTGTTAAATTATTGCTCTACCATATTTTTTTTTTTTCTTTGCAGGGGATATTTGGCACCAGAATTCTTTGGACGAGAAATCAGATTAGAGTTAGACATATACAGTCTTGGGGTTATAATCATAGAGATGTTGACTGGACGGAAGGGGTACTTTGAGATTAAGGATGTAAGAATTAAGTATATATATTAAGTATATATAGTTGACAGTTATGATATCCACCACCCCCACCCTGTGTTGGCGTTTCTTAACGCACACAGATAAATCCCATAAAAGCGCACGGAATTGTCGTTGTAGCTTTCACCGAAATATTCGAGGGTATCGTATTTTCCACGAGGAACGGAGGTACTCTCTCTAACTAGTTCGCCCAAGGACACACAAGACCAAAGATGGGGAGGATTATTGAGAAGGGTCCTTACACCTTTAGGGTCTATGGTTAGCCGTCTCGAGCTACTTGTTCACTTCGGGCACCGCCCGGCCAACCGGGCGGGGCGAGTCAGGCAATTAGCTCACGACCACGGCCGAACGGGGGGATTTCAAGGGGCCGGGACGAGGCTTGTCACGACCAAGCCGCCTACCCCTCAACCGTGGGATGCACCGCAAAAGGTAGAAAACCGCTAGCCCAAACACCACGTCTACGCTAGTGATTATTACTCTAGTGTTTGCCGGGTTCCCGGTCAAAGGGTTCCACCACTAAAGTCGACCCGAAGGTACAGCTACCGATCCATAAACAAGTAGATAAATCGTGGATAAACAAAAGACAATGAAGGTTATCGAACCGTGGAAGCTTACTTAGCCAAGATCCCGTAAAGGAGCCAAGTCTGAATCCACCAGGGAGGTACAAGGTTGGGGGGAGACACCGACAAGTCGGCTTCCCCGCTCTCGGCCCCTTCACATCTCTCCTCCGTAGATCTCTCTACTACTAATGAGGGCCTAAGCCCATTGGAGTGAAGGAATGGAGTAGAGGGGAGAGCTCTCTCTTAGAGGAGAGGGAGAGACTCTTCCTTGGAATGGTGTGTGTTGAATGAGGGGGAGAGAGCCTCCCTTTTTATAGGTAGAGGAGAGGGGGCTCTTTGGAAGATGACCATCCCTACATGGAAGGAGCAAAACCGACCTAGGAATACCTTCTAAATCTGCCAAACCGACCATCCAACGTCGGTAGTGCCGTTATGGAAGGTAACAAACCGCCTCCCGGCTGGGCCCGGCGCCTCGGTAGGGAATGCGGCCGCACCAGTGGTGCTTGCGCGCCCTATTTGGGCCCCGTTCGGGCCGGGCTTTTGGCAGGCCGGGCGTCTTTGGGCCCTGAAAAGTTGTATGGTGGTGTTTGCTCGCCCGATTCTAGCGTGTTTGGTCCATTTCTCCCTTGGGCTTGATGTTCTTCGGGGAATGCGCTTTCGGGGGAGCCTTTTGGTACATTTTCCACTTGTTTCTTATATAAATCTGCACAATAATAATTTGGACACTACAAGTGAAAATATCCGAAGTTATAAATGTATATGAGTATGATAAGGTATAGTTTTACTCCCTTTATGGTAGTAAGTTGACGGAAAAAAATATGTCGTTGGTGGCCGTCAACACCCCCGCACCACACCCTTTTTGTTTGACTTTTTTTTTTTTTCCCCCGAGCGGTTTTATAATATTTTTTGAATTTCTATCTTTTCTTGAATTGATTATTACTGTTAGAGTAATAGGATTACTACCACATCGTCTACCCATGTGGGGTGTTAGTCCTATGTAATGCATATAATCAGCCCATGAGGCCCATTGAAATACTTCGACCACATTATCGCATCCTACCTCTCTTACATGGTATGGGGGGTCGCGATCTTGTGACCTAACTAGGCTTCCCTACGTCGCGCCCGCGCCGTCTGCGGGGAGATCAATCTCAGCGGGCGGCGCCCTGGGTAGGGATCGTGGCGGGACCGTCGTCGCGTCCTCGTCAAGCCCGGCAAGCCGGGGACCTCTCGCGCGAGTGCCTTCATCCTCGTCGCCTAACTTTTAGCGCGACCCCCACCAACTCCTCCGGCGCTATCTTCTTGCGCTTGCGGCGTCGGGCGTGGAGAGGCCCATGGAAGCGCGGGGCGGTGGTGTCATAGGGGCATCGGATGGGCGTGCATCGTCCCACCCTCGGCGTCCTCCCCTCCGCGACTGGCCGTCGACCGGCTGGAGGCGTGGCGAGAGCGGCGCCGCTCGGTATGCCCTGCGGATTGTACCCTCGGGTTGATCTGGCTGCTACTGTGTTATTTTTCTTTTCCGATTAAGGGATCGGGGTTGCGTCGCTCCTTGCTGTTACGTCGCCGTTCATCGTCGACACTCTCGAAGGATGAGGTTGTTGTTGCGCCCTCTAGGTACGCGGCGGCGGCGTTTGTGTTCAAGCCATCTTGGCCGTGATTCGCGCCTTTATATAAGCGGTGGCGCCTTTCCCGCCACGCCGGTTCTCGTCGGCGGGGCTTTTCAAGTCCAACTCACGCATCTTCTATCGGCCAGCGTGTTGCTGAAGGAAGACGTCGGTCGCTTCACCTGACTTGAGAAGTGTGACCTTCTTTGCGAGGGAAGATGCGGTCGCTACGGGTCTGCTGAGTGACTGGCGCATCTTTGGCCGTCAACCATCGCCGTGCGCTGATCACCGTCTTGCTGCTGTCCTCGGCAAGAAGTCGCCGAAGTTTGTATACTCGAGTGCCTCGACGACACCGGACCAGCGCCTCCTCCACGGCTTCAACCACGTCCACCTCAACCTCGGCTATTTCGGCACTAAAGGGCTATCATGCGCATAAGTCTCCAAATCAAAGCTTTTCAAAGACCGTCAGTCGACCCGTTCGTGTTTTGCCGCGCTCACATTTGCGGGGGATGTTAGAGTAATAGGATTAGTACCACATCGTCTACCCATGTGGGGTGTTAGTCCTATGTAATCTATATAATGAGCCCATGAGGACCATTGCAATACATCGACCACATTATACGCACCGTACCTCTCTTACAATTACAGTGCCTTAATAATATATAAAGTGTCAACATAGAGTATGTTATTTCACATGTGCTCCATACTTCTGTTTCCCGTAGTTCTTTACTTGACCCTAACTCATGATCACATTTTCGATTATTAGGTACTTGAAAGTTGGAGTAATAGGTTTGGGACATCACAAGGAGACACACGGTTGGAACAGGTAAGAGTATGCGCTGAAATAGGCTTAGAGTGCATTGAATCCAACCCAAGGAAGAGAGAAGAAGTACACAGTGTATACTTCAGAAGCTTTATGAAATGGAAATCAGGTGCGGTTTTGTTTTAAATGGCATCGATTGCTTCGCCGGCGACACATGTAAGTTTACTCTAGCACATAGTAGCATGCTCTCATGAAGATCATTTTTTGAGCTTATATGGAGCACCATTTTCGCTATTATTGTTCTTCTGAGTTGGCGGATAAGTGAAATGATTAGTTATTGAGCATGCTAAAAAACTGTTCTACCAAGCTAAAGCAAGGTGAACCCGTGACTCAGGTGGTTTTTAAAAGTACTCCATTTTCGCTATTATTATTGTTCTTCCGAGTAGCATGCTCTCATGAACGTCACTTATGCTTTATTTCATAGTTTATCGGGGTCCCTTATGTTGCTCATGTTGTGATCTAGTTGTATTTGTGCAGTCCTGCCTTGCACTGCAAGCAAACCACTCGCAAGCCCTTACTAACTTAGAAAACATACACATGCAGCGGTGAGATTCTTATATGCACATATTTTTAAAATGAATGTAAATAAACTTCTATCTGACTTAAAAAGATGCAAGTGAGCTCATGATGACAAAAAAAATATACTGCAGGGACCTTTATAGGGCTTTAGCTTCATCTCGAGGCGCAATTATATCCGGATTATCTTACCCACTTAATGATTTGGCTGTGATACACAAGGAACAGGTTGTTTTCTTTTTCTTCATTTTGTCTGATCATATTGTAGCTGTAGGACAACAAAGTTCCTGTTAATGTTCAAATTGAATGATTGGTTGAACAATGTCCAAGACTCACACCTTCTGTTTCTATCTCTGATTTCTCTATTTTGTATATGCACCAGGGAAACTATGCTAATGCTATCACATGTTACACTGAAATACTTCGTATAGATCCTACAGCAGCTGATGCACTTGTTAATAGAGGGAACACATTCAAAGAGTTTGGTAGAGTTAATGAAGCAATTCAGGATTATGTTCAGGCAACAATAATTAGGCCAGACATGGCAGAAGCCCATGCCAGCTTGGCCTCAGCATACAAGGACAGGTATTCTATGAATCTCAAGCCTATGCAGTGTTAATACTGCATTTAATTTCTGGCATCATTTTTTTTATTTCTGTTGTATAATATATGGTAATGTAATCATTTTGCAATTTGCAGTGGCCATTTAGAAAGAGCTATAGTTAGCTACAAACAGGTTCTCGGCTTTCGTCCCTAATTTTCCTGAGGCAATCTGTAATCTCCTGCATACTTTACAGGTATCTTGCAAGTTTTCTTTACCCTTTAAATGCATTTGTGAAGTAAAGATTTAAATAAGACTGTAAACTCTTGAGGAAATAAAAGATATGTTACAACAAATTCGTTTTTGCTACTTATGCAAATTAATACAGCAGTGCAAACATGCAATGGCATTGATGGAAAGCACTGCTGAATTGTGAGTTAATAGTGGTCACATATAGAAATATCTGATGTAGGTTAGTGGCTTAGTATTATGTTGACCCTGCAAAACCTTCTAGGCTGCTACCTAAAAAACTTCGGTCAGGTGGGGAACGGCTTCCCCGACCGAGAAAAATCCCCGAACCCCCGGCCCCCCATACGACACGGGATCCGTAACCCCCTGGGAATTGCCTGGGCCATACAAGGTCCTCAGGCCGACCTGGGCTGGTTCTAAACCAGTGCTTTGGCACATGGGACTGGCGAGGGGATTTTTTAACCACAGCCTGAAATTCACTCCCACGGGAGTCGAACTTAGGACCTATGGAGTGCCCTTTGGAGTATCTTAACCGCTAGGCCAAGCACCCTTTGGCTCTAGGCTGCTACCTTCCTTAGGATAAACGGGCTCTTCCATTGGATTATTATCTCAGCTTTCTCACCTTTGCTGCCTTTATAATCCTGTATTGTTGAAGTTTTGGTCCAGTGATTTGAAGCAACTGACCTTTTGATAGGGATGGCTAGCCTACTAATGTGTATCGTTTTCTTTGCATTACTGCAGTGTATCTGTGACTGGGAACACAGAGATGCCATGTTTCATGACGTTGAAGAAATTACTAGATGGGAAATAAAGGTGCCCTTTATAAAAACGAATGAAACTCCATTTTTAATAATGGGGAATTCTTTTCCTGCAGAACTTATATCTTTTTTCCTTTTTCCTACAGATGTCAGTACTTCCAAGTGTTCAACCTTTCCATGCCATTGCTTATCCTCTCAGTCCAAAGCTTGCTTTGGAAATAAGGTGAGTTTCACTGTACACTTTGCTGGTCTTTTAACTAAAGAGTAATGTCTGATTTACCCCTGGAACATGCTGTTGAATTTAAAAAGCACCCTCGGACTCAAATATCAGACAATTAACTTTTAAGACTGGATAAAATACCCCCACCCCTCCTTTGACCATTTCAAAGTGGTTTCCTAAGTGGTTCTGGTGACATGGCTGTGGGGCTCACATGTTAGGTAGTCTCTCTTTCTTTTATATAAAAAAATCATAACTTTTCATATTGAGTTGGATGAATACAAACTTTTATCAAAATGATAGAGATCGATGCGATCTAATTTTCCAGTTGATTTTTTTTCCATCTGAGATCATTTAGGAGCTCAAATATTCAATAAGGATGGTATGACTTAAAAACTGAAGACATGTAGGGCCCACATGTAACATCAACCAAAAACCACCATTGAAATCACTCTGAACTATTTTAGGGGTGGTTATTTATCTGGTTTGAAAGTTAAGAGGTATATTGTCCGGTATTTGAGTTTGAGGATGTTTTTAAAATACATCCTTTTTTTTTTTTTTTAATATAACCCTTTTCATTGGCAGTCGTAAATATGCGGCCCATTGTTCATTGATCACCTCTCGTTTTTTGGTTTGCCGCGTTTTGTGCATCCACCTCCTGTTCCTGTAAAGCAGAGGGTAAACACTGCCGACTGAGAGTAGGGTATGTACACAAACTTTCTTTTGTACATTAAATTGGCAAGATTTATCCAACAGCAGTGTTAGTGTATATGAGAGTGGCCCATATGGCCCATGTATAAGGCCCACCTAGAGGCCCATGTACAGCTACTATATCGCCCACCCTTCTAGGGTTTGGAGGAATACATTGAACATTATCCTCTAACAAGCAGAATAAATGGCCTTTCCATGCTGCAGATACGTGAGTAGTGATTTTGGAAATCACCCCCTTTCCCATCTCATGGGATCAGTATTTGGAATGCATGATCGTGCCAATATCGAGGTTGTTTTATTTCCATTGAACCTCCTCCCTCCTTTTCACATTATATATTGTGGTTTCTCTCTCTGACCCATGATGGAATGGCAGGTCTTTTGCTATGCACTCAGTCAAAACGATGGTACTGAGTTGAGGCTGCGTATTCAGTCTGAGGCAGAACATTTTGTTGATGTTTCTGCCATGACTTCTGATAATATTGCTAGACTTATCAATCAAGACAAAATACAGATATTGATAAATCTTAATGGCTACACGAAGGTAATAAATAATGCTGTCCATTCGGTGAATAGTTTGTCAATTCTTGATATCTCAGTTATTGTTTTAGTTCAGTTTCTTCAAATGATTGTCATTTGCTTTTCTTGTGTTTAACGTGTATCCTTGGTTCTTCTGGGGCAAATTGTTTATTGTGACCTTTGAGGATTATGATTGCTATTTCTTTGGAACCGCTGTATCTATTATTGTTGTTACATAGAATTAGAAGACCTTGCCATGGAGGCATGGAATTTTGTTGTTTTATTAAAAAATAAACTTACATTGAAGTTGGGAACTCAATGTAATTTTGTTATTTTTAACACAAGGTGCAGTTTGTTATATTGTTTGTCTGTACACAGCCTTACACTGATATTAGGTGTCCTTGTGTTGCTATTTGCTGTCTGACATTGTACTTGATGGAAACAGGGTGCCAGGAATGAAATTTTTGCATTGCAGCCAGCACCTATCCAAGTTTTCGTACATGGGGTTCCCTGGAACAACAGGTGCTGCATACATAGACTACTTGGTCACAGATGAGGTATGTGAGCATCTAAGGTTCTTGTCTAACAGTTAATTAGTTTAAGTGTTTTATTTTGAATGCTGTTTGTTTTAAATGGTCTTGCAGTTTGTTTCTCCAACTAGATATGCACATATATATTCAGAAAAGCTCGTCCATTTGCCTCATTGCTATTTTGTCAAAGATTACAAGCAGGTTTGTCTTCATGCTTCTTCATGTTTTCTTTTTCCTTTTTTTCATTAACATGATATGTGATATAAATTTCAAAACATATTCTGTACCAGAAAAATCGAGACTGTCTCACTCCTGTATGTCCACACAAAAGATCTGATTATGGATTACCTGAGGATAAATTTATTTTTGCTTGCTTCAATGATCTTTACAAAATGGATCCTGAGATACTTGACGCATGGTAAGTGTCCACTATCTACATGCTCCATGTGTGCACTGCTAGTTTGAGGCACGTTTTTGGTTTTAGGTTTCCCAATGGTGCTCGATGAATTAGATTGATCAAACTAGATTTATTTATTCTTTTCACTGGACTATTCTTTATTATGTAGTGCTACTAATCTTTTGCTCTAAATTCTTAAGGTGCAATGTTCTCAAACGTGTTCCCAACAGCACATTATGGCTCTTAAGATCCCGGCAGCTGGTGAACCTAGATTAAGAGCATGTAAGTAAACTTAAGAGGCTCCTATTGTTTATTTTTCACTTTTTAATCTACCTCGTAAACGAAAGCTTCAAATGAAGACGGTTTATTTGGCATCTGCAATGTCCCATCACACCTTTTCTATACAGATGCTGCTGCAAGAGGAGTAAGATCAGATCAAATTATATTCACAGACGTTGCCATGAAAAATGAGCATATACGACGCAGTGCACTGGCAAACCTTTTCCTGGACACGTATGAAGTTCTTCATCTGTTATTTCTTTTTTTTTTCAATCATAAGCTGAAAACATAAAATTAATTTGCACTGTCCTCGATTTTTCTGGATCAGCCCCTCTGCAATGCACACACAACAGGCACTGACATACTGTGGGCTGGTCTGCCAATGATCACCCTTCCACTAGAGACAATGGCAAGCAGAGTAGCTGGTTCCCTTTGCGTAGCTACTGGGCTTGGGGAGGAGATGATTGTTAGCAGGTAAATATGGATAAAAATACCGATTTAGATATTATAATTGATCGGTGCTGAGGCTTGCTTCCTTTTTGTGCCAGCCTGAAGAATTATGAAGATAGAGCTATAGACCTTGCGCTAAATCCGGTGAAGCTTCAAACATTGACTAACAAGCTCAAGGAAGTTCGTATGACCTGCCCGTTGTTCGATACAGCTCGATGGGTAAGTTCTCACAATCAATATCCCTGAGCAATCATGAACTCAGACTCATTTACAGTCTTGAATTCTGATCAACATTACATGCAAACTGTCTCAGGTGCGCAATCTTGAAAGGGCTTACTACAAGATGTGGAACATTAACTGCTCCAGTCGCCACACGGAGCCATTCAAGGTGTTAGAGGATGACAATGAGTTCCCGTATGACCGCTAATGAGATTTCATCACCAGCCTGGCTCTGTAAATAAGGCGAGAGTTGTAGCATAGTTAGCATTGTGACCGCTCCAGGTGCTTGTTTGCCACCACCTGTCCTGCTGTGCACACCACCTCTGTGGAGTACTACACTACAAAAGTCCTAGGGCTAGCCTGTATTGTTATCATTATTGTTACCGAGGTCTATTTATTAGTAACGAGACATAACTGTTATCGGGTTGTTACTTTGTATTGTAGTTGTGGTTTATAAAATGATCTTTAACCATAAAGGGTGATGTGAAATCTCATTCTTAATAACTTCTGTCTACTGAATTTTGTCATGGGGTTTGCCGGCTGCGGGCATTTGACTCGGGGCATGTGGCATTTGACTCGGGGCATGTGGCTTATTTGCAAGCAGCCACATGTGAAATGGCATTGTTAATCTAACGGAAGGCTAGTTTGTAGTGTTGCTTGAAGCTTTGTTTGATTTGGTGATTTGAGACAACTGGAGTCTGTTGGGAAAATGAATTTTCTTTGGCAATAAAGCGCAAGATCCAAATGCTCCATAGAGTTGAAAGTAAACCATATGCTGTTATGACCGGCCAAACGTATGGCCGGCGGGGTTTCTGGCCGTGGCTAAAGAGCCGGTCAGGGGTGGGCTGTAGGCCCAAATATAGTCTATGTTTATTTGGCATAATTAGAAAGGGTTTTCTAGATATTTAATATTCCTATTTTTAGAATCTCCGGACTATAAATATGTAATCACCTTTTGGGAATTAAGGAAGCAGAAACAATCTATTGTTTCCAGCTTCCCAGAGGGAGCCGGGATTTACCAGCCACAGCCAAGACGCCGCCCCGCGCCGTCTCCCCAACTCTCTCAGACCTCGCCCTAAACCTCCAAGCAAAACCCCTAGCAATCACCCCTACAATCACGCACTCTCTGAGGGAGAACCAGGAATCCTAACAGCTTGGTATCAACGATGTCAGGCCCTCCTCCTGCCCCATCGGTCCCTCCCGCCACACCACCCATCTCCGGCGCGCCGTCGGTCTCCGCTGTCACGGCCGCGTCGGAGTCCGCCCTCTCGGCGTCGTCACCAGCCACGGGCGCCCCGTGACTCTCGACGGGTTGGCAACCGTGGTAGCGGCCCTCGCCGCGGCGTCGCTGATCTCATCCGGGCGCCGCCGACACGCACCACATCGTCACCGAAACCAGCTGCAACGCCGCCGCGCTCGGGGCGTGGGCGCGCAGCAGCCCCCTTACCGATGTCCGCGGCTCGGTCCACCGGGCGACGGGGGTGCCCATCCACGGATCAAGCGGCCGCGGTCTCCGTCCCGATTCCCGCAGATGGCGCTGGACTACGGGTCGGCGTTGGCTCCGGCAACCTACACCAACGCCATCGTCTCCTCGGCGGCGGGCGCCGCCACCACCGTCGGCTAGCACTCAACCGGGGCGGCGGCGACTTTCACGGTGGCATTGACTGCACGCTCCTCGGTAGGGGCACACCGCCGGCTGCTCCTTCCCCTACCGCGTGCGCCGCCATCCAGGTTGCACATGACGGACGACGCCGCTGCTCCTACCATGGCCGGCGCCCAAGCAGCGCCCAAATTCTACAAGTTGGAGTTCCCAACTTACGACGGCACCGTCGACCCCCTTAATTGGTTAAACCATTGTGAACAATTTTTCAGGGGGCAACGAACCTGGCGATAGATCGGGCGTGGCTTGCATCGTACCACCTCAGCGGTGCAGCAGACCACGGTACTACGCCTTGGAGCGCAACGAGGGCATGCCTCCATGGGAGTGCTTCCGCGACCTCTGCCAGCTCCAGTTCGGGCCGCCCACCCACGGCACGCGCTTACGGAGCTTCGCCCGCCTACCGTTCACGTCGACGGTCCAGAGTACCGAGCGCTAACGCCGTGTTGTGCCACACGGATGACGACCTCGGCCCCCGGCAGCAGGCACACTTGTTCGCCGGTGGCCCACGGCGCATATTCGGGTGGATGTGGAGATGTGCCACCCCCCGATCCCGCACGGCAATGTACTATGCTCGGGCTTGAAGCCGGGCCAACGCGTACAGTGCGCTCCATGCTCCTCCTCCACAGCGCTGGACGCGACCGCCATCGCGGCCGGCGGAAGCCCCCACCCAAGACGCCGGTGCAGCCGCCCGGGGCACCACGGCGCCGACCAACCCCCCGTGCATCAGCACCATCGAGGTTTCGACGCCGTCCCGCGTGACAGCCAGGAGCGCCGCCCGGCAAGGGCTCGCTTCACCAGGCCAGCCCCACGTGCGGGTCACGCTCGCTAGGCCTCTTCTACCTCCTCAATGACGACTACATCAACGACGAGGTTCCAAATGAGGTCGTGGTGCAAGCTGCCTTCACCGACGCCACCCCATCCAGCGGGGAGGAACCGCCGCCGGCTACTAAAGGCGAGAGCAGCCCCCGGGTCTCCCTCCATGCGCCGCCGATCCGGACCGACAATGCCATGTTGCTGCGTGGCGATGCACGACCGCCAGCCGGTCGCCTTGCCGACACACCGGGTCGACGACGAACTTCATCAACGCCGCGGTCCGGTGCTGCCCTCAAGCTGCCCACGACGCCCGGGCGGCCTTGCGCGTGCGCGGGTTGCCAACGGATGAGCTGCCATGCCAAGGCGTGGCGCGCGATGTGCCCTTGGCGATCTATGGCGACTCCTTTGCCGTCACCCGCTCGGCCTTCAACTTCGGCACATTCGACGTCATCTGGGGCTATGACTTCCTGCGGACCCTCGGCCCCATTCCCTAGGACCTCGAGAACCGCAGCCTAGCGTTCGACCGCGGCACCCGCCGCGTGTAGTGGCAACGGCTGGGCCATGCGCACCCTTACCCCGGCCGGCGCACATGGTCTCGCTGATTTGCCGCTCCGGATCAGCCCCACTCGCGAGTCTCCTCCCGGCAGTTTGGGGCTATCTTTGACGAGCCTCGTGGTCTTCCTCCCTCCCGGCCGCCCTATGATCACAAGATCCACCTCCTTCCGGGTACATCTCCGGTGGCCGTCCGTCCGATCGTTACCCATAGCGTTAAGGACGAGCATGAGCTGCAATGCGTGGCCATGTTGGAGCGAGGGCATCATTCAGGCCAGCACCTCCCGTTCTCGGCGCCCGTCTTCGCTAGTCCTTAAAGCGGACAAGTCTGGCGATTCGCATCGACTACCGCGGCGCTCAACATCGTCACCTCTAAGGATAAGTTCCCCATCCCCATGGTGGGCCGAACTCTGGATGAGCTTCACGGCGCCGCGGTTCTTCTCCTCTGCCGGACCTCGGTCGGGCTATCATCATGCGGATGCACCCGGCGGGCATTTTCAAGACGGCGTTCGTACTCATGAGGGCCACTATGAGTTCCCTGGTGATGCCCTTTGGGGCTGTCTAATGCCCCGGCAACCATCTAGGCATTGATGAACAACGTCTTGCGGCCCTACCTCTGTAAGTTTGTATTGGTGTTTTTCGATGACATAATGATCTACAATTCCTCCTAGGCCGAGCACTTGCAGCACGTCGCACTTGTCCTCAAGGCGCTTCCTCGTGATACCGCCTCCACTTTAAGTGCTCCAAGTGTTCATTTGTGACCCCCTCCGTGGACTACCTCGGCCATGTGATTTTAGCTGGCGGGGGTCGCGATGGATGCGGACAAGGTGGTCGCCGTCTAGGCGTGGCGGTGCCCCGATCGGCGCGCACCGCGGGGCTTCACGGGGGCTCGCCGGATACTACCGCAAGTACGTCAAGGACTTCGGCCTCATCGCCCGCCCCGCTCACTTGGCTTCTTCGACGCGACGCCCGGGGGGGGTGAGGCCGACGGCGCCTTCAGGGCGCTCAAGACGGCGCTCACCACGGCGCCGGTCCTGCAGATGACGGACTTTACCCGGGAGTTCGTCATCGACGGCGACGCTCGGGCTCCGGGTTCGGGCGCCGTCCTCCACCGGGGCGTTGAGTACAGGCCGGCCGCCTCAACACACGGTGGTCGGCACTCTCTCGCCCGTGGCGTCGGCGAGACCCGCTGCTGCCCACTACGGCCCGCGGCTGTGACATGCTCCGGGCCGTCGTTCGCCTTCCTCGATGACGGCGTTGGGCCACATCCTCAGCCCTCGACGCGGTACTTCTCTGGGAGCGGCTGCAAGCGGCGAGCTAGCCGCCAGGCGTGACGACGGTGGGCTGCTGGTGCGCGGGACACGCGTCTACATCCCCAACGTGGGGGACCTCGCGCCACAAAGCGCACTCACCGCCCATGGTGCCGGCCATGAGGGCACTCAAAAAGACCCCTTCACCGGCTGCACGCGGAGTTCTACATCCCCGCTGACCGCGCCCTTGTGGACAACCTCGTGCGCGGCTGCGTTGCGATGCCCGCCGCAACAAGGCGGCGGCCACAGCGGCCGGCTGGTCTCCTTCAGCCGTTGGAGGTTCCGTCCCAGGTGTGGGTGGATATCTCCATGGACTTCATCGAGGGGCTGCCCAAGGTCGCCGACAAGTCCGTCATCCTCACCGTCGTCGACCGGTTCTCCAAGTATCGCGTGCTTCATTCCGTTGGGACACCCAACACGGCGGCATCGGTTGCTCGCGCTTTCTTTGGCGGCATCGTGGTCTCCACGGTTTCCCGCGCCCATTGTCAGCGACCGGGATCCGGTCTTCACCGGTAATATGTGGCGTGACCTCTTCAAGATGGCGGCGTGGATCTTCGCATGAGCACGGCTTTCCACCCGTAGACGGGCCGGTCGGTCCAAGGTGATTAACAAGGTGATCGCCATGTATCTTCGTTGTGTCACAGGTGACCAGCCACGTGCTTGGGTGGATTGGTTGGCGTGGGCGGAGTATTGCTACAACACGTCCTTCCACTCCGCCTTGCGAGCGACTCCATTTGAGGTGGTCTATGGACGGCCTCCGCCGCCCATGCTGCCCTACCGCCCCAGGTCGGCTCGGGACTGAGGCCGCGGCTGCACTATTGCGGGGACCGAGGTGCTCGCCAACGTCTCATCCGGGCACAGCAGCTGGCTCGGAAGTACTACAATGCCAATCACCGCGATGTGGAGTTCAGGTGGGCGCTTGGGTCTGGTTGTGTCTTCTCCATCGCACGGCGCAATCGCTGGACCCCCGCGCCAAGCACAAGCTCGGGCCGCGCTGGGCAGGTCCGTTCCGGGTGTTGGAGCGCATTGGCAGCGTCGCCTGCCGCCTGGAGCTGCCTGAGGGTGCTCGTCTCCACAACGTCTTTCATGTCAGCCTCCTTAAGGACCACAAGGGGCTGGCGCGGGCCGCAGCTGGTCCCATGCGACACGGGATGGTCGGATTCTCGCCAACGCCGGAGCGCGCCTTGCGTGCCGTGCAACGCCCGTGGCGTCTCGCGCGCGTCTTGATCAAGTGGCACGGCATGGCTGAGGAGGACGCTACGTGGGAGCTGCTCAACCGCTTCAGGGCGCCTACCCCGACTTCCAGCTCGAGGACGAGCTGTTTCAGAAGGCGGGGAGAGATATTATGACCGGCCAAACGTATGGCCGGCGGGGTTCTGGACGTGGCTAAAGAGCCGGTCAGGGGGGTGGGCTGTAGGCCCAAATATAGTCTATGTTTGTTTGGCATAATTAGAAAGGGTTTTCTAGATATTTAATATTCCTATTTTTAGAGTTTCCGGACTATAAATATGTAATCACCTTTTGGGAATTAAGGAAGCAGAAACAATCTATTGTTTCCAGCTTCCCAGAGGGAGCCGGGATTTACCCTAGCCGCCCCCTTCTCCTTCCTGTTCGCGAGCAGCAGCAGCCAAGACGGCGCCCCCGGCGCCCGTCTCCCAACTCTCTCAGACCTCGCCCTAAACCTCCAAGCAAAACCCCTAGCAATCACCCCTACAATCCACGCACTCTCCGAGGGAGAACCAGGAATCCTAACATATGCCCTGAATTTTGATTTTCAGATAAGTCGGCCATTTTCGCAACTATTACCTTGTGTGCAAGCAAACGAATCTGTTGGTGTTTAGCTAATGGTAAAGAGGCTAGCTTTAATTAGAGTCACGAAACTGTAAATAGATAGGCTAATTTCATAATGGATACTGTGCTCTGGCGATGCCTAGAATCTATGCGTTCAGAATGTTTTCACATTGCAAAATTTGAATCGAAGGACTCGTGAAGATTGTTGAATTTAGTGAATGCATTGTAAAGACCATCAGTAATAAAATAAAAAGATGATAGCAATCAGTTATATGGCCTTATTTGCTTGAATTTATCAGCCCGGCTTATGAGCCATGGTATAATATAAAGTAAAGGAAATGTATCTGTCGCGTCTCCCCACCCCCACCACCGTCTCCCTCCACCTCCTAGTCTTCGCTGTTGTTCTCCTCCCTTGCCTCCTGTGAAGCTTCTTCGCCATGATGACGCCGCATCCAGAGAGTGGTCTCTCTGATCTGAAGTTTGATCTCGGGATCAAGTTCTCTGCTCTGGTCTTCGAAAGATTCAGTTGTTCAGTGAGTCCATCTGAAATCTCCTCCAAGCATGCTTTCCACCTAGTCGTGAGTTTTGGAAGATCTTCAATTCGTTTAAACAAAGAATCTGTGAGTCTTTTACTCCAATCTTGCTTGGGAGGAATTGCTAAGGATTTCAATATCAAATTCTTATCTGGTTGGATGTACAAGTTTAGTGTTTCTTGCAAAAATGTGGGGTTTATGATTTACAAAGCATCGTCATTTGTCTGCAACACCTTCTCTGCCTTCTTCCATCTTTGGGGAGATGGTGGACCAAATTGGAGGAGGGATTTGAACCTCTGATGTCTTGAAAAAGAAAAGGAATAGACTCACATTGGTCCCAAAGGGAAAGCAGTTAAAAGCTATGCAGATATTGTGAAATCAACAAATTCTCCAAGTATTTTCAAAAGGCTTTCTTTCCCATCAAATTATCATAAGAATTATTTGGATTCTTCTTTGTTTAATCTTGCTGATAAGCCTGTAAGGCCAAGACCCAGTTTGAACAGGCCTGATCATAGCCTACCTGCGAGTAACTCCCACAAGAAGCGTGTTCTTCGCTGCGAGTTAAGGAGAAGGAACCACAGGCTTTGAACAAGGGAAACGGCCGGCTTCCACGCCCCAGCCCGTTGAAAGGTCCTAATGGATAGAGGGCGGTGAATAGTGTATTAAAATTTCCTTCAAACGACACTTGAGCAACCAGTTAGTAAATAAAACGGCGAAGCTAAATAAGCGGTGCTACAAGTGTATCTAAGCAAGCCCCCTATGCAATCAACACTACGAATATGCTATGATCTCTCGTCACACTAAACTAGCTATGTCAATCCTAGGTGCACAAGATATACTAGCTAGCAAATGTATCACTAGAGGCAATACTAGATGATCAAGTAACTAGCTAGCACAAATATATCTACTCAAGCTAAGCAAAGTATACAAGGTAAATGCAAGAGTAGAGATGATCGATATACCGCCGGTGTCGAGTGGAGGTGGAAGCCAATCACTAAGTCAATAGAAATCTCCAACGAGCTCAACAAGATTGACACGGTGATTTTTACCGTCCACCATTCCAAGGTAACCGGGGCTATAATCCCATTACAGCTCCGGTCAACCTTCACTCAAGGACCTGGTGTTGGGCCAAGCCAAGATCAACGAACATCTCACCAAAAAGATGAGCCATCAAGATAAAATCCTTGAAGGAGTGAATAACAAGCTGGAAGGGTTGACATCAGCTGTGAAGAATCAATTGAGCTTCAACAAAATGATAGAAACACAGCTGGCCCAGATTGCTGCCCAAGTACCAGTTAACGACTCAGGCAGGATCCCAGGGCAACCTGAGATCCCGCACGAGTCAGTTAACATGATATCACTGAGGCTCAGTCGACCCACCGAGCTTGCTAAGATCCCCGTGGACTCGCCGTTTATCGCCAAGAAGGGAGACCCTGGGCGTCCAATTATCGGTTGTGCCATTGGCCCCCACAACCGCCAATGCATTTTGTGACCAGGGGCCAATATTAATGTGATGTCCAAGGCCACCTTCGACAGAATCCATGGAGGGACACTTGCTCCTGCAAGCTTTGTCCTCCAAATGGCAGATCAAACAACATGGCGGCCCGAGGGAATTCTTGAAGACATGCTGATTAAAATAAAAAAGGAGTACATCCCTGCAGACTTCGTAGTTTTTGACATGGGCCCAAAAGAGGATGTGTCTCTCCTCCTGGGGAGGCCGTTTCTCTATACGGCCAAAGCCGATATATGCATGGGGAAGGGCTTCATCATCTTCCATGTCGGAAAGAAGGCGGTGAAGTGCCCATTCATTGGGTACAAGCAACAACACACCCGGGTATCATCCTCAAAACCGGTGTGGTGTGTTGGAGGATCGACTCGAGACCCTCGGGCGGGGACTCTCCGCCCGATAGCGAGGGGAAAGTCGCGGGCCGAGTATAAACAACTCGCCCTTTTGCCAACAGGTAAATTGGCTCTTTGAAAAAAAGTATAATATATATATTTTATAAAATATTTTACTATCAAAACAAAACAAAAATATTTACTACACAAAAAATCTATACATAAATATTTTCAAAAACTAAAATAAAGATCTTTATAAATAAAATAAATTCTTCTATGGAAAATTAAGAAAAGTTTTCCCTAAATAAAATATACAGAAAAATATTTTCTAAATAAAATTTTAGTATATATAAAAAAAAAATTTGAAAATTTTGGAGAAAATCAAAAGGAGAGAAAACGGTCGAACCAGGCGCAAGCAAACAACGGTCACAAACTTTTTTGTGACCTAGAGCACGCCCGGCCAAACCTCTCCGCCGGCGCCCCTGGGGCCCCTCCTTCGCCAACGGCTCCTATCCGTTGTGCAACGCGCGCCCCGGTCGTTTGCTCGGCTATAAGTAGCCCGGCGCCGGTGTGAGAGCACCCACCTTCCATTCTCACTCTTTTCACTCTCACACTCTCTCCCACTTTGCTTTACACTCCATTTTCTCCACCAAAAAAACATTGTGCCGAGAAAGATCACGGGTGTGAAAGTTCATACTTTCATCTAATCCTTGCACACCCGAGGTCTCGCTCAAACGTTTTTTGCGTGGCCATGAAGAAAGCCTGGGGAAGTTTTCAGCAAGTTGAGGCGATCATCAAGGCATAGCTCGCGACATACAAGCACGAGCTCCTTCAACCTCGACGAGTAAGAGAGCTCCCCATGCAAGAAGATCTTTGCACCGGTCGGGGAGGAAGAAGTTCAAGCTCCTCCGACCCTCAACGCGAAAGCCGATGCTCCATACCTCGACATCGGGGAACCCGGGATATGCAAGCATATCTCCTACTAAGGATCGTGTGTTCCAACACACGCCCGAATCGACCCCGACCTTCTCGAGCAAACGGTATGGACGATGAACTCCGTACTACTTGGAAGGCGGTTGGGTGGCAGGATTATCCTCCTCTCGAGGAGGAAGGTTCTCGCCACCTAACAATCGATTTCTATGCACTTTGGTAGAGGACAAGCTAGGAATTTCTTTCCTCCTTTTTCGGTCGTTCATATCATATCAAGCGGGCGGACCTAGCTAGTCCCTTGGGCTTTTAGTTACGAGATGTGCATTAGATTTGGATAATGCTTTACCCGGTTTCGATTCGACCCTAGTTTTTGGGAAGAGATTACCGGTGCTCACGAGACGGTGTCTTCAAGCCTCGTCACTCACAAATCCAGCACCCATCACTTAGATTCATTCATCCTTTGGATGTCTTTTGGCATTGTTTCCTAGGCACGGGGTTAGATGGGTGAATGAGACTGAACTTAAGCTTCTCTATGCCGTTGTCCATAAGGTGAAGGTAGCCCCAAGTGGTAGAGATGTGCAGGAACCTTTATCATATTATCACCAAAGTTGTCGTTCAGCCACCGCACATCGATTATCACACGCGCGCGCTCGCGATTAGGGCATTGGACAATGAGCATATAGAGTATATTTCCACACGCCTTGAGTATTGGTACGCTACACGGCTAGTATTAGGGCACCTAGCAAAGACACTACCGACGGGAGAGCTTGCTCATACTTTTCACGGGCTATACAAGCGTGATTCGGTTACCTAACCGGATCTACGGTTTGTATAACAACCGATCTTTGACTTTTGAGCTCGAGACTACCGATAGTGTACACGGGGAGAGAGGCCCCAAGTAGTTCCACATGCAAGTGTCGGGAGGACAGAGGCTGGCTCAAGCTCTCATGCGGCATACTTCACGCCACCACTTTGTTGGTAAATCTAACGTCACTATAACATTAGGTGGAATTAATCTCACCTAAGGCTATAAGCAATCGAGAGAAACTCGGTGTGGTTCATTTCTTAACACTACTATGTGCTAGGTTGTCATCCCCAGCAGTAATGCTAGGAAATGCATAGGTGATACTTGTGAATGTGTTGTTTGCAATCTAAGGAAATAAATATAAAAGTCTATCCACAAGCGCTTACGGATATAAATACCATTTGTAGCATTTCAAGGGGAGTAATCCAGGTTTTGTCATTTATATTATACTACCACGGGAGGAATAATTGAAAGATGGGCACAAACATAATTAATAAGTGACATACTTATGAGAGATTACATTACTAGTGCTAACTTTAGCAGGGGTAAACCAATAATGATAATAATATGATAATGATAAATAAA
Organism: Hyparrhenia diplandra; assembly: GCA_015847255.1. Taxonomy (NCBI): domain Eukaryota; kingdom Viridiplantae; phylum Streptophyta; class Magnoliopsida; order Poales; family Poaceae; genus Hyparrhenia; species Hyparrhenia diplandra. The sequence continues at coordinate 230,199 of JADLZK010011779.1, forward strand.
AGGCAGAGGCATCACACATAGAGACAGGGAATAACTACTAAGTTAGACTTAACATTGGACTACTTTTAAGAGACGTAATTCATCTATAGCATTTAATCTACTAAGTCTTTACATCTACTCTAAGGCATATGTTATCATCTATAGCATAGTAAACTCTAGATCATGTATCCCATCGACTATCAAGGAAAATCAAGAGCGAAACAAGATATTCCCCATAATCATTGTCCACTTGTCTTATAGACGGAGGGTGGATTCCAAAGGACTCAACAGATCTGTCACTCCCGCGATCTACCACACGGCCCGGAATATAAGGTGCATTCGCAGGTAAATCATATATAAGCACCACGCTTACATAAATATCTTTACCACCTAACCCACTCGAGTATTGAATTAGGCGCTCTACGAATAGATACATATATCTATCATAAACTACATCTATATCAATCATACTATTAGAATAAAGTAAGAACATAGCAAACAAACACATATTATTAATAAAGTGCAAAGTCATAGATACAAGATAATTCATACCGTAAAACTTGAAGATCAAGAACTCAGGTAGGCACACCAAAGCTCTAATTGTATCTGTCATACGCTAATCAACTTGGATGAACTAGAACTAGATGAACTAGAACTAGAACTAGAACTAGTAGCTAATCCTAATCTCCGGTGGAGATACTCTCTTCTATACGCGACTTGGTTGATGATGACTAATAATGAACTAGTATGAATTCATATGAATTATTGTTTAACCACGAGGGGAGATGATCTTCTTATATAGGCCTTGGCGATGAACGATGACCATTGGATCAAACCGACCTTCAACAACGGTGTAGATACAACCACAAAGTCGGTTGTAAACCGACCTAGAAATCTGAGGTCGACATGTTGGCCCCACCCGGCCGGCGCCAAATCTTTCGGCGGCCGCGTGGTGGCCTATCTCCTCTCGGCCCTCGGTTCCTTCGGGTGTTCTCTCGGTACCTTCTAGAATGTTTTAGTTCACTTTTTCGGGTTGAGTTACTTCACGGTCAAGTCTTGTCATCATATGTCTTGTATATTCCGGAACTTTCTCCATCTTTCTCTCGCATTTTATCTGTTTAGTCCCCTCGGAAATACATAATTCACCAAAACTCGTGGAACTTATTAGTATAAACCTCTAAACGAAGTATATATTCAATTTATGTCCTTATTTCATTTCTTGTTGACATATAAAAGTATAGGATAACAGGTGTCAACAAGCTCCCCAAGCTTAACCTTTGCTAGTCTCTTAGCAAAGCTTTTTACTGAGAGTGGATCAGGAGTTGCTACAATGAATTATTCTCTCACAAATACACATGTCATCAATTTAAAATTCTCCTCCAAAGATAGGTGGAACATTCTGATCTTCCAACTTACTTTTTATTACCCGAAAAATATGGGGCTTTTTTTACGCACTTAAATCTTGAGTAATTGAAAGATAGAACAATCAAATCAAGCACTATGTCTCAAACTCTTCATTTCACCTCTGTTTGGAGTTTTTATAAATTTTCAAAATAAAACTCGAGTTTCCATTGTATGACCCTTTCAAGTCTCTCATATGTGGTATTTTTGGATCCTTACCAAGGCAATGATGTCATGCCTTATCTCATGATATATGGTATTTGTGGAACATGGCAAATGTATCATACCTTCTCTCAACCTATCTACTAAGGCTTATATTGGAGCTCATAGGTGAGAGACGGCGTATACATACTTGCAAAGTATATATTGTAAAGTCAAACAATAGATCCAAAGGAACAAGTCATACAATGTGAGTGTATGGGATGTATTTGTGAGGTGGATATGTGGTGGTGATGGGATATAATGATCCTAATTCTACTATGCTCCTTCTTTAAAGAAGTTGATCTCTCTTTTGAAATTTTTCAAAGACATAGAAGAGAACTTGGGCTAGCTTTTCTTTCTTTTTATTTTTTCAGAGAGGCGGGCATCTAAGTACCCATTGTTTTCAGTTGGACATTTGTCCATTTTTTACTCTCTTTGATTTTTCTCTTTCTTTTTAGGGAGGTAGGCTCTACTCGCCCGTAGGACACTTGTCCATTTTTCATCCCCCTCTCTTCTTTTCTTTTCTTTTTTAGGGAGGTAGGCTCTACTCGCCCGTGGTAGGACACTTGTCCATTTTTTTCATCCCCCTCTTTTCTTTTCTTTTTTAAGCATAGCCGAAGTTTTTCTTCTTTTTGTCAAATGAATAATTGAGAGATAATAAATGAAATATATGGAGCATAAATGGGGTTTAGAGAATAAACATAGAGATGAGAATTATTTTTGGTGTTTACTCCCAAGATAGGAGTAAAATATTTTTTGATAGCTAGCAAATGGATGAAGGGTATATGAGTGGTGTGTATATGTGGAGTGTTGACGGTAACCAACGACAAATTAAATACCGTCAACACAACACCAAAACAACCTAGAAATAGGAATTTCAACTAACATATTCCAAAGTTTTGGTGTTTATTTGGACTTGCGGGTACAAACTCATGGATGATCACTTTGGGCCAAAAAGACAAAGAAAAAGAAATAAAATCAACAAATAGAAAAAAGGCCCAAAGGAGCAAATGGCAAGCCCAAACAAAATCGCAACAAAACGTCGAAAACCAGGCGGGCCAAGTCCACCTTACAACTTTTGAGCAAGGAAGCCCGGCCTGCCGAAGCCGGGCCAGCCGCCGGCGGGTGCTTGTAGCGCACCACCTGGAATGCGGCCGCACCGCCAAGGCGGTTCGAGCCTAGCCGGGGAGGCGGTTTGTTACCTTCCAAAAAGCTGGTGAAACCGGCGTGGGATGGTCGGGTTTGGCGTACATGGAAGGTCTTCCTAGGTCGGTTTGGGTGTTTTTTAGCACTTAGGTCCCTCTCCCTTGTGTATAAATAGACCCCCTCTCTCCCTCTCAAAAAGCAATACAAATTCAAAGGAGAAAGAAACCAGTCCACTTGTGCAAGAGAGTAGAATTAGATCTTCTTCTTCTTCTACTTCTTCTATTCTATCTCCCAATTCTAGAGAGTGAGAGGGAAAGGCTAGAAAGAAGCTTGATTCTTTCTACCTAGAGTTGCCGGTTCGCCCCTCGGTGTTCCGCGGTTCCTAGAGGGGGAGTGCCGGACTTGTCGGTACGCCCGGCTTGTACCTCTGCAAGCTACTTACACACAGTAAGCGATCTTGTGATTATCTTGCAAAAGCTATTTAATTTCCATCATTATATTTCTCGGCTGTTGTAGACTTGCGGGATTGGTAGATCGGTTTCACGTTAGTTCTTGGTGGAGGAACTCTTTGACCTGGGGAACCTTGGCCAACATCAAGAACTGTGACCAATAGTGCAAGCGTGGTGTTTGGACTAGCGTTCACCTACCTTTTGCGGTGCATCCACGGTTGAGGGTAGGCGGCTTGGTCGTGACAAGCCTTGTCCGCCCTTTGAAATCCCCCCACGTTCGGGTGTGTCGTAGAGCTAATTGTCGGACAACATCCTTTGGGCGTGGGCCGGTGCCCGAAGTGAGTAGACAATGGACTTTAGGAATCACTTGCACGGAAAACTTAGCCTATAGATACCTCGCTACTCTTAGAAAACAAACCCTTGCCTTAGGTTGACATAGACCTGAAAAGCCGCGGCGACCGCCCCTGTGAAAAATACGATACCTGCTACCACCGGGTGAAGTGCTACAACGGTATTTCCGCGCTTGCGGATTTCTACAGGTGCGTAAGAAACACCAACAAGCATTTACGGCGCCGTTTGCGGGGACGTTGTCGTAGTTTATATATCGAGCCGAGTCAACCTCATTGGCCCGGTAGTATCCTTTAAACAAAAATACCAAAAAGAGTTCTGTACCCATGGAGCAACCTACTATTCAAATCACATGCGCTCCCAAGGGCGAGCTCGTAGAACCACGTCAAACTTGAAGCCAATCACGACTTCCGAATATGAGCTCCGCCCCGGGCTTTATAGCCATGGTTCGGGCCCGAGCCTTTTTCGGGCTCGAATATGAAAACCCCTATCATCACTTACGGAGTTTGAGCAGCTCGTGGGGCGCGACAATTGCGGGCATGACACATGACACGTTGAGGTGGAAGTTGTTTCCGTTCTCTCTTCCGAGAGGGCGACTCAATGGTACGCCCATAACGTAGGGTTGGTAAGCGGAGGCTGGGAAGAGCTGCGAAAGCAGTTGCGTGTAGCGTTCTACCGATATCTAGAATTGCGTCCCTGCGACAAGAGATACTCAACTTCCGACAAATAGAGGGTGAAACCTTAGGTGCAGCTCCGGGGACCGGTTTACCACGCTTACACGATCCGGCCCGGACACTGGTCCATACCAAACCTCGTGCTTTTACAAAGCATTTTTTTGGCTAGGATTGGACAGGCGGCGCCTCGGCCGCTTGATTTAGCTGCCGGAGGGTCATTTTCACATAAAACCAGGAAGGAGCTCTCTAAACCGTATTCTTGAGAATACTCCTCCGCTAGAACCCATCCGAGTGGAACCCAAGCGAGAAACCGAGAGGAAGTCTCTTCGGTGAAAGCCGAACCTGTTAAACCTATAGAGAGACCCTCGCCTCGAACGAACACAAGGAGGCCGTATGCGGATCTCCGTTCTTCGAGGTTGACCTTATCGATCAATTCGGTGACACCTCGGAAGTACGAACAATGGAAGAAACCACCGCCCCGGCTAGCCCTGAACAGCCCCTCTGGATAAAACTTTCCTCCAGAGTCTATTAATGAGCTAACAGGCTATAATGAGCACGGAATGGTTGCGAGAGGAAGGACCCTCTTTTCGACGAAATTCGGATAAGTGGCCCCTCTACACCAATCCATTGCAGGATATCGGGAAGTTTGGTGGAAGTCATGTATAACCCTACTTTGTGGGGATAAACATAATGTCCGAAACCTTTGCACAAGCTTCGTGTCGAGGAAGCCATTAGGACCCCCACGGACGGACCTAGCGCATAGCGCCTCGTACCACCATTGAAAGCCGTGAGGTTATATGTGAACAAATCTTCCGCACAAGGATGTCAAGTTGTCTTTGGACTTTCACGTTTTTGATATCCAAGACTTCGACATCCTAATCGGGCATCCTGGAAAAGATTCTTGACCTACCAACATCAGGGGATTTAGATGTCAAACTCGGGAAGAAAAAGTTTTCTATCCCGCTTACTCGAGCTAAAAACTTCGATAATGAGAACCCTTCCTTGAGTACGACACCCGAGGAGGTCATGGGAGTTATGCTATATGAGAACCCGTAAGCAGGACCTTGAAAAGACGCCCAATTCTTCATTGAAGAAGAGGGCGATTCAGGGGAACTCATAGAACTTCCCAAAGAGGAAGAGCTAACTTCGGCCTCGAGTTGAGCTTAAACCCCTACCCCGGGCCTACGCTATGTCTTCCTAAACGGCGATTTACAAGCACCGGTCATCATAAGCGATAAACTTAGTGACCAAGAGACTACCCAGCTCATAGCCGTCTTAGAGAAACATAGATCGGTCTTCGGGTATTCCCTTCAAGATCTGAAAGGGGTAAGCCCAACACTATGCACACATCGCATACCTATTGACCCTGACAGTACCCCATCATGCGAACCCCAGCGCAGGCTCAATAATGCGATGCGTGAAGTCGTGAAGAAGGAAGTTCTCAAGCTTCTTCACGCCGGGATTATCTATCCCGTACCACCACGATGATTGGGTTAGCCCGGTCCAAGTGGTCCCTAAAAAGGGAGGAATGACGATCGTTGAGAACGCTAAAAACGAACTCATTCCACAAAGACAAGTCACGGGGTGGAGAATGTGTATTGATTACGAGAAAACTTAACAAGGCAACAAAGAAAGATCACTTCCGCTGCCCTTCATTGATGAAATGTTGGAGCGGTTAGCTTAAACACTCTTTCTTGTTTCCTTGGCGGGTATTCGGCTACCACGGATCCCGATCCACCCGATGACGAGCAAGACCACGTTCACATGCCCATACGGAACCTATGCCTATCGTAGAATGTCATTTGGGCCATTGTAATGTGCCGCTTCTTTCCGGCGGTGCATGATGTCTATCTTCTCGGACATGATCGAAGAAATCATGGAGGTCTTCATGGATGATTTCTCCGTCTATGGTAAGACCTTCGAAAAGTTTGTGGTAGGAATTTAGAACTCTACGTCATATAAGAAACTCATCATGCAATTTTGATTTTCACAAATCAAATCTCGTAATTTAGTGCAACTAGGAGTAAGATAAATAGCACTCGGACTATCTCATATCATATCCGTCAATTACCTAGATTAGCTTAGATATATGCTCCCACAGAATTTCAAGCTCAAAATATATTTCTCAAGTTTTTTAAACAATTTTATTTATAGCATGGGAGAATTCTAAACCAATGATAGATACTTGTAAGAAAATAAAACGAGCAACTATTCATCATCTCTAAGAGATAGCTACTAATTTAACAAACTAATTATACACACTCTTTTTATTTGGTTTTTCATGGTTATTCATTTTTTAGCAAACAAAGCAAAGCAAATTTAAACAAATTATATAATATATAATATAAAAAATATAAAAATAGATAACTGCCAGGTCATAGGGACTTACGACCAAGTGGGGGGCAGCTCCCCAAAGGCCGGTGTTGATTCGGGGGGGTTCGACGCCGCGACGGCGGCGTCAAGTTTATGGCACCGATCTCTTCATTCTGTTGTTCGATGGTATCTCGATGTCGGTGATGTTACGATCTGTTCGGGCATTCCATTTCTCTCGTTCTTGATATTGGTTGACCTGGTCATGCCTTATGTCTAGGATGGTGTTGTACATCCCTTGGGCGTGTATCGTCATATCGCAAAAGAGTTACGAGGTGGTTCGGGAGTAGGGTGTTTGAAGTACGGAGTATCGTAGAAGTAACTACTTCCACAATAGGTTTCTTGATCTAATATGAGCATCACCACCCCGCTCACTCGGGCCTCCTTGTTCAAATCTGGGTGACCGATCGTATGACATGTCTGCTTGTGAAGGTGGGGGGTAGGTCCATGGGTACCCTCTCAAATGCCAAGTTCTTGTGGTCTTGGAGTGCACTTTTGTCCAAAATGGATCATGGGCACGTGTCGACGAGTTGGCATGGCTCTGCATATTAATTGGTTGTGCCTGCACATTCAACGAGATAAGGCGCACCGCGATATATGGAGAGTTCGGGGTTAGGTAAATCGAATCTCCCCAACAAGTAGCATGGGTCATGACAAGAGTACTTCCAATTTTCTTCAAGATATGTCCCTTACTAAAGAAATCAAAAACCTATGATAGGTCTATCTTCCCTTATATAAGCAACATGAGCGTTATCATCCAAGAGTCCTAAGTGGTTGGCAATTCTAGTGATAAGTGACGTGCAATTGACATTTCCTAGGAGAGTTGGTACAGCTATCCAATCTTTGAACTAGCATATATATCGGTGAAACTTGTCTTCTCTTTATAGCTGCATAAATCAAGCTGTAACTCTCCTACTCTAACATTATGACCGTCCTTCCTAGGCAAAAGAGTGAACAGTATCCATTTGTGGAAGAAGCAAAAAGTGGGTAAGTGTAAGTCTCGGCTTTTGCATCCAAAAATGCATCTACATTGGTCAAGTCTTTCCAAACAGTTGCTTGATTGAAATCATCTAAAGCTACATCTAAGTCCATGACACAAGAGTGTAGGAAACCAAGTGCATCACTTAGATTTCTCCAAGTGAGAGAATCTTTGTTGTTGGAAGAATCTAAATGTGACTCCTTCATCGATTACCTTGAAGGGTGCAAAAGAAATTCTATGGTTAAAAACTTAGAACCTTCCTCTCGTGATTTTTCGCAAAAGTTTCCGGCCCAAAAGCGTAAAATATGAGCAAATTCAACATCCATACATTTGAATTAGAAGATCGGGGTCGATCTCGGGAGTATGAGTAAACTTACGGCTCTTCAAGCTGATTGTACCTTGCTCTTTCGTATTGTCCATGAAACTTGAGATGTGAATGGGAGGTCAACCTCCTCCTTTCGCCCCCCGAGGGTTTGGATGTGGTGGCACATCTTGCTCACGGCTCATAGCTCATCTCTCGATGGTGCTCGGGAAGATGATTCTCCTTGTTGGAGACGTCTTGACCTTTTTCCACTAAATGACTTCCGGAAGCTCATCTGCAAAATGTTAGTACACAAACAAAAACAAACAAGAGACTAATGGAGGGATTAGAATAAAAAGTTAGAAATCGTCATGTCCAAAAGTTAGTCGTCCGAAAAAGAAAATTTGCAAGATTGTTTTATTTTTGTGAGGAACTTCCCCTAGCAAAATTTTATCTTGGATACTTCATATGGACAGCAGCTCCACTAATCACTCTAACTTATTCTAATACTCTCAAGATCTTCTCCTCTTTCAAGAAATCTTTCTATTGCTACTAAGAACTTCCTTTCTCCTTCCTACTTCTCTTCCTCTCTACTACAAAGCCCAAAGCTTTACGGATACTAGAACTTCGAGATTCAATTTTGGAATATTGAGCAAAGCAATGTAGGTGTGATGAAGAAGCGAGGAGTGAGGGCCTTTATAGAGGAGGTAGGAGCTGGCGGCCGCCGAAGTGGTGGCGCCGACCGCCATGGTGGTGGGCCCTCTCCCACTCACCTTCATGCGACATATTGCTCACCCCAATGCCATGGTTTTAAGTGGATTTTTGGTGGAAAAGATTGGCGGGGAGTGGTGCATGGTGGTAGAGTGAGGTTTGAGTGGTATATGTCTTGTCAAGGTAGGTGAAATATGGCATTTAGTATATGACACATGTAGGACCCATCACATAGTGACTCTATTTTTGTATTTTTAATATATAAAAGCAGGGAGTAAAAATAATAATACAAGAATAAATATTTTTGAGCCTCCATAATAAATATTTTCACGAGTTGTGACACACGTAAAATTATTTATATGGGGGGCATGAATTTTTCGTAAGTAAATGCTTAGTAAGTAAATATAAATAATTACCGACTTACCTTATGATAAATGTCCGTAGTTAAAGTCCTCGAACTTGGACTTCCCAAAATTTATTAATTATTAGATGCATTCTCGGTTCGGAGACGATATTGATGATGACTCTTCTTCAATTTCTGATTCAATCTTATTTCTTTGTCAAGTTAAGCTCGATTTGGACTTCCAAAAAAAAATATATATATATAGCAATAAAGCCCATACTTTCTCGAAAAAAAAAAATAATAATAGAACTTAAATAAATAAATCCGGATGAGAAAGTTGATCAAAGCGATGAATGAAAAGTATTTCTGTTATAACCGTTCTATTTGACAACCGCTCAAGGCTTTGAGAAAAGCTAAAAGCCCCGCTCACGATGAAAGGTAATAAAGGGTGAGCAAAGGCATGCCATTTTATTCAAACTCTAATAGAAAATCTTATTATAACCCGGCACTTGAAAAACATAATCGGCATAGTAGCAACTCCTGATCAACAACCAAATACTTATCTTTGCTCGAGGGGCGCTCAAAGGGTAAGCTTGGGGAGTTTGTTGACGGTCACCAATCGACATATTTTTAACGTCAACATTCTACCAATAAGGGGGTGAAACTATGCCTTACTACACACATATACATTTATTGTTGACATATTTCCACTTGTAGTGTCCAAATTATTATTGTGTAGATTTATATAAGAAACAAGTGGAAAATACAGAAAGGCGCCTCCACGGAAAGCGCATTCTGCGAGAACATCAAGCCCAAGGGAGAAACGGACCAAACACGCAAAAAGCGGGCCGAGCAAACACCGCCATACAACTTTTCGGGCCCAACAACGCCACCCCGAAGCCCGAATTTTGCCGGACCGGGGGGTGCGCCGCGACCACTTGGTGCGGCGCACCACCCTCGAGGCCGTTCAGGCCGGAGTTTGGCGAGGCGGTTTTGTTACCTTCCATAAGCGGCCGTGCCCGGCGTTGGATGGTCGGTTCAAGCGATTTAGAAGGTGTCCAAGGACGGTTTTGGCTCTTTCCATGTGGGGAGGGACATTTTCCAATGAGCCCCCTCTCCTCTACCTATAAAAGGAGGCCCTCTCCCCTCATTCAACACACCTCACAATGTAGCCTCTCTCTTCTTCTTCTTCTTCTTCTTCTTCTCCCTTTTTCTTCTTCTTCTTCTTCTTCTACTTCTTCTTCTTCCTCCTCCTAGCAGGGTTAGTAGTTTAGGATGTGGAGCTAGGCAAAGCTACCAAGGAGGGCTTGGCTCCTTGGAAGATGGATTAGGAATAAATCTTTCTATGGTATTCTTCCAAAGCCTTGCTCTTATCTTATCTTGGTTGTGCATTAGGATTAGAGTCTTCATGTTATTTCTATACCTCATGATTTATCTTATGATCTAACATGTTGTTCTTGACATGATCATGACACATGAACTAGTCTATAGTTTCTATGTTGTGATATCGTCATATAGAACTTTTATGCTTAAAACCATTCATGCAATATAATTGGGTAGTGTCGGGATTGTCTTTGAATGGCGGTTCGTTGTGTCCTTCGGGCTTGCTCGTGTTCTATTCCGTCCATCCGTAGGGTGGGGGCCATGGGGACATGAGTAGTGTCTAGTATGCGGGCGTGGTGTCAGGAGGCCAGATATCCTTCGAATATGAGTGCATGCCACGGTTGAGGGGTGTAGGCGGCTTGGTCGTGACAAGCCTTGACCGTCCCTTGAAATCCCCACGTTCGTGTGTCTTTGTAGGAGTTCGTAAATGCCTTCCTTTAGGGCGGATGCTCCGGGAGGTCTCCCCGTCCATTTCATTCTCGGCTCAGGCCTCCTCGCTCATGCGTGTTGCCCGACTATCAAGCGGTTCTATGCACGACCATGACTAGAATTTGTATGCTCCACTTAGGTCTTTCTTTATTCCTTATTTATCTTTATCCTTGAGTTTGGCTTGAGTGAGTGTGCCAAGTTATCCCTTTACCGTTCCTTTATATCCCTGTTATGAGCATTGGTCCATTACATAGTCATGTTATCCTGTTCATGTCTCTATTAGATCCTTTTCCACCATGCCTTCCTTTGAGAAAATATAAATAACGATACCCCGAATACTTAGGGTGAAATGCTACAATGATAGATCCATGCACTTGCGGATGAATATCTTCTTAGGCAAGATCTATCACCGTTGATGTACCTAGTGTTATCACCGACGCGGTGGTTTCACTTAGGAATGTCAACGGCGCATTTTCGCGCCATTATTGGAGATGGGTTCTAAACCTGTTTCTAGTGATTTTTTAAGAAATGCAACAAGCATTTACGGCGCCGTTCTTGGGAAGGCATTGGTTTTTATAAGGCATCTTTTAGAACATGTTCACCATGATAATATGCATGTGTAGTGACCTTTGTTCATAACGAGGTTTATAAAAAAAAAAAAAAATATATATTTCATAAAAAGAAAAAAAAATCTTTTCTAAAAAAATATATATATATATATATATATTATAAATAAAAAGCAAGGACATGTTATCAAGTTAGTATGCACCTTCGGGTATTCTTGTCGCTAACCATTTCAGGTGGAGACTAAGAAAACACAAAGGGCACGCGACGCTTGAAAACATGGAGGCTACATCAAAAAGAAAACTTTGATGTTCTTGGGCGGAGGAACGCACTCAAAAAGGAGACCGACTTTGCACACTTGACTTTTCACGAAAGTCCAAGCGTGTGAGGGAAGATGGTGATAATATCAAGTTCCACGTACAAGGGGATCATAAAAAAAAAAGAAGAGAGTAAAAAAGAAAAAAAAAAAAGGAGAGATGAATAAGAGATTAGCCTCCCCTTGCTATAAAGGAAAAGAAAAAAAAGAGATTTATATAGAAAAAAAAAAAAAAAAAAAGAAATAAGAGGGAGAGAGGAGCGAGTTGGCCCCATATGGTCAAAGAAAACAATGAAGACACTGACTCCACCCTTCATTGCTTCCATGTAAGCAAGAAGGGATCTTTTCTCTCCCAAGACCTCGTTACAAGCTGGGTGAGTTTGAGTCGCCTCCTCTACTCCGGTGTGAGGAAGTCATTACCAAATCAAGATCATCACGCTACCGATGCGGCAATTATGAACTCTATCCTCAAGCTGCCGGTCAAGTACACTCAGGTACGCAAAGGTCCAATTAAAAAAAAAGTAAAAAAAAAAAAAATAGAAGGTAAAGGAAAGGAGGAACATCCTCCTCTACACCTTTGTGACCACTAAGGCCCATGGTCCATATACACTACCTGTGTGTATATCACCAAAAGCCTTGTGGCCGCCTGAGATGGATCATCAACCACCGCGGGAGTTTCAACATCTTGCCTTCATGCGTGGTTGGTACACACACTTTCTCAGGTACGCAAAAGGTAATAATTCACCAATTCTTTTTACTCATACTTATCTCCATATAAAAGAAAATGTTATTTCATGATGGAGATAAAACAAGGCTAGACTTATATTGCATCTTTATCTTATCCTTGTTTGAGTATGAAAAATTTGGTGAAGCTTTTTTATGTTCTCCCTTGATAATAAAGTCCAAAAATAAAAATCTTTTTGAAAAAAACACAAATTTGCTCTTTTGCTCCTTCACGCATATGTTTCGAAAAATTTGGTAATCACGAAGGATGGTAAATCCACTCGTGAATCTACCATATACTAACCATGCGGGAAAAACCAAAAAAGCAGGGGTAAAACCCCGATCCAATGGGCTTTGAGCTAGCTTGGGGAGAACCAAAAACATGGTAATGTGAACCTTTAACTCTCATCATTTTTCGTTTACCATGCCAAAAAAAATGTGTTTTATAAAATATTTTATTATCAAAATAAACAAAAAAATTTACTACACAAAAATCTATAAATATTTTTGAAAAACTAAAATAAAAATCTTTATAAATAAAATAAATTCTTCTATGAAAAAAAAAAAAAACTAAGAAAAATATTTTCCTAAATAAAACATATTTTCTAAGTAAATTTTTAGTATATATATATATAAAAAAAACGATAATCATTTTGTTCGCCCTGCAATGCCTTTATCTCCATTGGATGAATCTTGTTTTCAATTCATGTTTCCATTTTCTATGTCAGTATGTATGTTGCGGTTTGGAAGTCGTGATCATTTAGGCGATGATCCTACTTCCATAGACTTTTTTGAATTGAGCATGGTGCTTAGGTCAAAAAAGTCTACCTTAATCAGATTAGACATGGAGTCGAGTTTTGATTATTGAAACAAAACTACTAGTGTAGAATTTGGTCGACCATATGGACTAACCCCTGCAGAGAAAATTATCAAATTCAAGAGGGTAAGTCCAAGAGATGACAATGGAGATCGAGAAGTTGTTTGGTGAACCAAAAAAAAAAAATAATGATAACGATAAAATAAAAATAAATAATAATAATAATAATAATAATAATAATAATAATAAAACCTTTGAAACCCTAAGAATGGTTGTCCCGCTCTTCCAAGATCATCACAAGACAAGCTTGGGGGAGTCTCATAGCACAGCTCAAAAGGCGATGTTAATCAAGGATCCATTTATAGCGTTCACAAGCTAGCGGCGTTCATAAACGAAGGTAAGTCAAAAGCTAGCTTGGGGAGGACTCAAAAAAGATAACTCGTATCTCACATTCCATTCGTTTATTTTCTTATCTTATATGAATGATGAGGTATGAGGAAAAAAAAAAGAGAAAAATATATTAAAAAAAAAAGAGGGGAAGAAGAAAGAGAGGGAGGAGACTTATTCCACTCCATATATATGTGTTGTAGAAATGTTTAGTTCTACCTGTTGAAATGATGAATAGTTGCTCTGTCTTATGTTTTGCATGTGCCTAGTTTATAATTTGAATTTCTCTAAAGTTTGGGTTTAGTGGCTAAGTCTAAAAACTCATCCTAAAAAAAAAAAAAAAAAAACGATTCATGTGGGTTGCATAGGCTCTATCTAGTCTAAGTTGTTGCCAAGTATGATATGGTGCAAATGGATTTGCTATGATTTTGTCCAAAAGAGAAACTTGACATCAGGGAGTCTAATCGAAAGAAAAGAGAAAATGATATGGGCTATGCTAAAAAAAAAAAAAAGAGATGAAAAATGGACATGTGTCCGAGGGCGAGTAGAGCCCACATCTCCAAAAAAAAAAAAAAAGAGAGAGGAAATAAAAGACAAAAGTCTAGGGCGAGCAGAGCCCACCTCTCCAAAAAAAAAAATATATATATATAGCAATAAAGCCCATACTTTCGGGGAAAAAAATAATAATAGAACTTAAATAAATAAATCTGGATGAGAAAGTTGATCAAAAGGATGAATGAAAAGTATTTCTGTTATAACCGTTCTATTTGGCAACCGCTCAAGGCTTTGAGAAAAGCTAAAAAAGCCCCGCTACGATGAAAGGTAATAAAGGGTGAGCAAAGGCATGCCATTTTATTCAAACTCTAATAGAAAATCTTATTATACCCCGGCACTTGAAAAACATAATCGGCATAGTAGCAACTCCGATCAACAACCAAATACTTATCTTTGCTCGAGGACGCGCAAAGGGTAAGCTTGGGGGAGTTTGTTGACGGTCACCAACGACATATTTTTAACGTCAACATTCTACCAATAAGGGGGTGAAACTATGCCTTACTACACACATATACATTTCCACTTGTAGTGTCCAAATTATTATTGTGCCGATTTATATAAGAAATAAGTGGAAAATGCACCGAAAGGCGCCTCCCTGGAAAGCGCATTCCTGCAGAACATCAAGCCCAAGGGAGAAACAGACCAAACACGCAAAAACTGGGCCGAGCAAACACCGCCATACAACTTTTCAGGGCCCAACAACGCCCCCTGCCGAAGCCCGAATTTTTTTGGGACCGGGGGTGCTTGCAAGCACCACTTGTGCGGCCGCACCCACCCCCGAGGCGGTTCGGGCCCAGGTTTGGCGAGGCGGTTTGTTACCTTTCATAACTGGCCGTGCCGACGTTGGATGGTCGGTTCAAGCAGATTTGGAAGGTGTCCAAGGACGGTTTTGGCTCTTTCCATGTGGGGAGGGACATTTTCCAATGAGCCCCCTCTCCTCTACCTATAAAAGGAGGCCCTCTCCCCCTCATTCAACACACCTCACAATGTAGCCTCTCTCTTCTTCTTCTTCTTCTTCTTCTTCTCCCTTTCTTCTTCTTCTTCTTCTACTTCTTCTTCTTCCTCCTCCTAGTAGGGTTAGTAGTTTAGGATGTGGAGCTAGGCAAAGCTACCAAGGAGGGCTTGGCTCCTTGGAAGATGGATTCCGGGAATAAATCTTTCTATGGTATTCTTCCAAAGCCTTGCTCTTATCTTATCTTGGTTGTGCATTAGGATTAGAGTCTTCATGTTATTTCTATACCTCATGATTTATCTTATGATCTAACATGTTGTTCTTGACATGATCATGACACATGAACTAGTCTATAGTTTCTATGTTGTGATATCGTCATATAGAACTTTATGCTTAAACCATTCATGCAATATAATTGGGTAGTGTCGGGATTGTGCTGAATGGCAGTTCGTTGTGTCCTTCGGGCTTGCTCGTGTTCTATTCCGTCCATCCGTAGGGTGGGGGACATGAGTAGTGTCCTAGTATGCGGACGTGGTGTCCGGAGGCCAGGTATCCTTCGAATATGAGTGCATGCCACGGTTGAGGGGGGGTAGGCGGCTTGGTCGTGACAAGCCTTGACCGTCCTTGAAATCCCCCACGTTCGTGTGTCTTTGTAGGAGTTCGTAAATGCCTTCCTTTAGGGTGGATGCTCGGGAGGTCTCCCTGTCCATTTCATTCTCAGCTCCGACCTCCTGCTCATGCGTGTTGCCTGACTATCAACTGGTTCTATGCACAGCCATGACTAGAATTTGTATGCTCCACTTAGGTCTTTCTTTATTCCTTATTTATCTTTATCCTTGAGTTTGGCTTGAGTGAGTGTGTCAAGTTATCCCTTTACCGTTCCTTTATATCCCTGTTATGAGCATTGGTCCATTACATAGTCATGTTATCCTGTTCATGTCTCTATTAGATCCTTTTCCACCATGCCTTCCTTTGGGAAAATATAAATAACGATACCCTGAATACTTCGGGTGAAATGCTACAATGATAGATCCGTGCGCTTGCGGATGAATATCTTCTTAGGCAAGATCTATCACCGTTGATGTACCTAGTGTTATCACCGACACGGTGGTTTCACTTAGGAATGTCAACGGCGCATTTCTGGCGCCATTATTGGAGATGGGTTCTAAACCTGTTTCTAGTGATTGCGCTTAAGAAATGCAACAAGGTCCACGGTTTCTTCTTGGATATGGTAGGAGATTTGTATCATGAAAGTCTTGAGTCATTTGAGGTTCTTGAGTTAAATCTTCTATGTCATCACTTTCTTCTTCTCTAGTTGGTTGTACCACAGGTCTTGTTGTTGTTCTTTGGTCTTGCTGGTGCCGTGATTGGTGTCCTGACTGCTGTTTCTATTATCCTTCTTGGGTCAACAGGTTCACGTGTAGATTTACCTCTCTTCTTGTAGTAACATTATTTACCCTGCTCAAGGTTAGTGGCAACAGATTTTGCAGCAGATAACTTTTGCTAATTGAGTTTCTATCTTTTTTATTAAAAGCAAGTTGATCTTTAAAAAGCAACAGAGAAATTATCCATCTTAAGAGTTATATCTTCTAAAACTTTATCATTAGCAACAAGTTTCTTAAGAAGAACATTATTTAACTTATCTTGTTCCTCAATTAACTCTCTTAAAAATGGGTTTCTAGGAACATTACATCGATACTTACCTGGGTAGTTGAATCGCTGTTGAAAACTTCGTTCTTGTGATTGAGTTGATGTCGAATTATTAACAACCATGCTTGAATTTGATGCAGAATCAATATAGTCTTGTAAATCTTGTCGTTCTTTCTTGTCCTTGGCTCGTTGTTCAAGCCAATCAAATAACACATCCATCTTGGTTGATATTGCTTTTATTTCTTCTGGAACTTCTTCTATCTGATGGTAGTGTTGAGTGTCTTGACTCCGGCTTTGATTTTTCTGATATTTTGTTCATGAGTGCTTCGGCTTTGTCAAGAGTGAGTGATAAAAATGATCCTTCAAAGCAGCTTGCATCTAGTTGTTCTCGTGCTCTTTGTGTTAATCCATGGTAAAATCCTTGCATGAGCAACCAATCTTCTATTCCATGATGAGGGCAATCTGATATGTATTCTTGTAAACGTTCCCAAGCACCTGGAATTGATTCTCCTTTCTAATTTGTTGGAAATTGGTAATTTTTTTCTCGTAGGGCATTGGTTTTACCCGTGGGGAAAGAACTTTGATAGGAAAGCTGTAGAACATTCATCCCATTTCTTGATTTCTTCTTTGTTGGTGTAGAACCATGACTTCGCTTTTTCCTTCAATGAGAATGGGAATAAGCGGAGTAGTATGATATCTTGGGGAACATCCTTGGGTGAGAAGGTGTTGGCAATCTCCAGAAAATTCTGCAGATGTAAGCGTGCATCTTCGTGAATCTTTCCACTGAATGGAGTAGCTTGTATCATATTGATGAGGCTTGGCTTGAGCTCAAACTCAAGATCTTTAATTTGCAGTGTTGGTCCTGTACAAATGTTCTCATTGCTTGGAGCAGAGAACTCTCGTAGGGATTTTCCAGCCATAGCTTCAAAAACTGATATATGCTCTCTTGATTGATTTGATTCTGATGAATGAAGTGGAGTGAATCACAATCAATTTCCAATTTGATAAACCCTGTATAAAATAAACAAAAGACAAACAAGGGTAAGCCTGCTAAAGCAGCTACCTAGTTTTAGATTCTCATCATAAGTTTCCATTTATTAATATATCTAGCTAACTTTTATTTCCTCCCCGGCAACGGCGCCAGAAATGCTTGTTGGTAAATCTAACGTCACTATAACATTAGGTGGAATTAATCTCACCTAAGGCTATAAGCAATCAGAGAAACTCAGTGTGGTTCATTTCTTAACACTACTATGTGCTAGGTTGTCATCCCCAGCAGTAATGCTAGGAAATGCATAGGTGATACTTATGAATGTGTTGTTTTGCAATCTAAGGAAATAAATATAAAAAGTCTATCCACAAGCACCCACCTTCCATTCTCACTCTTTTCACTCTCACACTCTCTCCCACTTTGCTTTACACTCCATTTTCTCCACCAAAAACATTGTGCCGAGAAAGATCACGGGTGTGAAAGTTCATACTTTCATCTAATCCTTGCACACCCGAGGTCTCGCTCAAACGTTTTTGCAGTGGCCATGAAGAAAGCTGGGGAAGTTTTCAGCAAGTTGAGGCGATCATCAAGGCATAGCTCGCGACATACAAGCACGAGCTCCTTCAACCTCGGCGAGTAAGAGAGCTCCCCCATGCAAGAAGATGCTGCACCAGTCGGGGAGGAAGAAGTTCAAGCTCCCCCGACCCTCAACGAAGCCGATGCTCCATACCTCGACATCAGGGGAACCCGGGAGATGCAAGCATATCTCCTACTCAAGGATCGTGTGTTCCAACACACGCCCGGAATCGACCCCGACCTTCTCGAGCAAACAGGTATGGACGATGAACTCCGTACTACTTGGAAGGCAGTTGGGTGGCAGGATTATCCCCCTCTCGAGGAGGAAGGTTCTCGCCACCTAACAATCTAGTTTCTATGCACTTTGGTAGAGGACAAGCTAGGAATTTCTTTCCGCCTTTTCGGTCGTTCATATCATATCAAGTGGGCGGACCTAGCTAGTCACTTGGGCTTTAGTTACAGATGTGCATTAGATTTGGATAATGCTTTACCCGGTTTCGTTCGACCCTAGTTTTGGGAAGAGATTACCGGTGCTCACGAGACCGGTGTCTTCAAGCCTCGTCACTCACAAATCCAGCACCCATCACTTAGATTCATTCATCACTGGATGTCTTTGGCATTGTTTCCTAGGCACGGGGTTAGATGGGTGAATGAGACTGAACTTAAGCTTCTCTATGCCGTTGTCCATAAGGTGAAGGTAGCCCCAGTGGTAGAGATGTGCAGGAACCTTTATCATATTATCACCAAAGTTGCTGTTCCAGTCACCTGCACATCGATTATCACACGCATCGCTTCTGCGATTAGGGCATTGGACAATGAGCATATAGAGTATATTTCCACACGCCTTGAGTATTGGACTGCTACACAGCTAGTATTAGGGCACCTAGCAAAGACACTACCGACAGGAGAGCTTGCTCATACTTTTCCTGGCTATACAACTGTGATTCGGTTACCTAACCCGGATCTACAGTTGTATAACAACCAGTCTTTGACTTTTGAGCTCGAGACTACTGATAGTGTACACAGGAGAGAGGCCCCAAGCAGTTCCACATGCAGTGTCAGGAGGACAGAGGCTAGCTCAAGCTCTCATGCAGCATACTTCACGCCACCACTGTTGGTAAATCTAACGTCACTATAACATTAGGTGGAATTAATCTCACCTAAGGCTATAAGCAATCAGAGAAACTTCGGTGTGGTTCATTTCTTAACACTACTATGTGCTAGGTTGTCATCCCCGCCAGTAATGCTAGGAAATGCATAGGTGATACTTGTGAATGTGTTGTTTGCAATCTAAGGAAATAAATATAAAAAGTCTATCCACAAGCGCACTGAGATATAAATACCATTTGTAGCATTTCACCGGGAGTAATCCAGGTTTTGTAATTTATATTCTACCACGGGGAGGAATAATTGAAAGATGGGCGCAAAAACATAATTAATAAGTGGCATACTTATGAGAGATTACATTACTAGTGCTAACTTTAAAGGGGGGTAAACCAATAATGATAATAATATGATAATGATAAATAAAGGCAGAGGCATCACACACAGAGACAGGGAATAACTACTAAGTTAGACTTAACACCGACTACTTTAAGAGATAGAATTCATCTATAGCATTTAATCTACTAAGTCTTTACATCTACTCTAAGGCATATGTTATCATCTATAGCATAGTAAACTCTAGATCATGTATCCGGACGACTATCAAGGAAAATCAAGAGCGAAACAAGATATTCCCCATAATCATTGTCCACTTGTCTTATAGACGGAGGGTGGATTCCAAAGGACTCAACAGATTTGTCACTCCCGCGATCTACCACACGGCCCGGAATATAAGGTGCATTCGCAGGTAAATCATATATAAGCACCACGCTTACATAAATATCTTTACCACCTAACCCACTCGAGTATTGAATTAGGCGCTCTACGAATAGATACATATATCTATGATAAACTACATCTGTATCAATCATACTATTAGAATAAAGTAAGAACATAGCAAACAAACACATATTATTAATAAAGTGCAAAGTCATAGATACAAGATAATTCATACCGTAAAACTTGAAGATCAAGAACTCGGGTAGGCACACCCGGCTCTAATTGTATCCTGTCTGCTAATCAACTTGGATGAACTAGAACTAGATGAACTAGAACTAGAACTAGTAGCTAATCCTAATCTCTAGTGGAGATACTCTCTTCTACTTCTGCCTGACTTGGTTGATGATGACTAATAATGAACTAGTATGAATTCATATGAATTATTGTTTAACCACGGGGCGAGATGATCTTCTTATATAGGCCTTGGAGATGAAGCGATGACCATTGGATCAAACCGACCTTCAACAACGGTGTAGATACAACCACAAAGTTGGTTATAAACCGACCTAGAAATCTGAGGCTGACATGTTGGCCCCACCAGGCGGCCGGCCAAATCTTGACTGGCGGCCGCCAGTGGCCTGTCTCCTCTCGGCCTCTGGTTCCTTCGTGTGTTCTCTCGGTACCTTCTAGAATGTTTTAGTTCACTTTTCGGGTTGAGTTACTTCACGGTCAAGTCTTGTCATCATATGTCTTGTATATTCCGGAACTTTCTCCATCTTTCTCTGCATTTATCTGTTAAGTCCCTAGAAATACATAATTCACCAAAACTCGTGGAACTTATTAGTATAAACCTCTAAACTAAGTATATATTCAATTTATGTCCTTATTTCATCTCTTGTTGACATATAAAAGTATAGGATAACAGTGTCAACAACCACCCAAGTCGGCACATACGCCCCGGCGGGAGGGTTCTATCCTTTGGGGACCCCGGGGTTTATACCGGGTATGATCCAAGGTGGGAACCTCCTAGGACGCCCCGCACCATCGAGTGGCTGAAGGAGATTGTAGCATGGAGGGCCAACATGGTGGGCCTTTCTAGCATCTCCGATGATATGCCTCCAGAAGTCCAACCAAGGCCATCAGTATACGGGTTGGAGGCTATCAACATACAGCTACAGAACCTCGACGTTCGCACAGGTAACATAGAGCATACACTTAACACTCATGTGTAGAACACCCATCGGTGGCAGGAAAACTGGGAATACCAACACAAGCGGCGATGGGACCAGTTCGAGGCAAGCATGGCTGCTCATAGCGCACGCGAGGAAGCATTCTCGAGGCACCAAGGCTTCGATCCCGATCAAGAGGCCTCCGGATAGCTTGGGGAGGACCCCCTTGGTATCATTGCATTGCATATTTATTTTCATCAAACTTTATTTTATTTTAGCATGTTTAAAATTCCAGCAACCATGCATTAAAAAAACCAAAAATAGAATAAGTAGCTCTTCTTATGCTTTCTTGCCTATACATATGAGCTATGAAAATGTTTAGTCTTAGTCCCTTGTTGAAATGATGAATAGTTGCTCTGTCTTATGTTTTGCCTCGTGCCTAGTTTATAACTTGAATTTCTCTAAAGTTTGGGTTTAGTGGCTAAGTTTTAAAACTCATCTTGAAAAACCCTGATTCATGTGGGTTGCATAAGCTCGATTCATGTGGGTTGCATAAGCTCTATCCAAAGTCTAAGTTGTTGCCAAATATGATATGGTACAAATAGATTTGCTATGATTTCGTTCAAAAGAGAAACTTGACATCCGGGAATCTAATTTGAAAAAAAAAAGAAAGATATGGGCTATGCTAAAAAAAAAGAAAGAAAAGAGATGAAAAATGGACACGTGTCCGAGGGCGAGTAGAGCCCACATCTCCAAAAAAAAAAAAGAGAGAGAAAAAAGAAAAGAAAGAGAGGAAATAAAAGACAAAAGTCTAGGGCGAGTAGAGCCCACCTCTCCAAAAAAAAAAATATATATATAGTAATAAGCCCATACTTTTCGAAAAACAAATATAACCTAAATAAATAAATCCCGGATGAAAAAGATGATCGAAAGAATGAATGAGTATAGTATTTTTTTGTTATAATCGTTCTATCCGGCAACCGCCCAAGGCTCGAGACGACTAAAAAGCCCCGCTACGATGAAAGGTAATAAAGGGTGAGTAAAGACGTGCCATTTTATTCAAACTATAGCGTAGAAAATCTTGTTATAAACCCGCACTTGTAAAATGTAATCGGCATAGTAGCAACTCCCCGATCAACAACCAAGTACCTATCTTTTTGTTCGAGGACGCGCAAAGGGTAAGCTTGGGGAGTTTGTTGACGGTCACTAAAGACATATTTTTCCATCAACTTACTACCATAAAGGGAGTAAAACTATACATTTTTATACTCATATACATTTATTACTAACATATTTCCACTGTAGTGTTCAAAATGTATTTTGTAGTATTTATAATAAAAATAGGTGGAAATACGACCAAAAGGCGCGACCCCGAAAGCGCACTTTTAGAAGATTACAAGCCCGAGGGGAGAAATTGGACCGAAATGATGTAATTGGGCCAAGCCAACATCGCCCCACACACTTTTCGGGACAGAAGACGACAACCCATGAAGACTTGGGCGGCTGAGCCCAAAGGGGTGCGGCCGCACGCCTCGCTGGGGGCGGTTCAGCCCCGGCCGGCGGTCGCACATTAAGTGACCTGGAGGGCGGTGCGGTGCTTGGGTGGCCGATTCAACGTACCTGGACGTGTCCTTGAGGTCGGTTTAGGGGTATTAGGGTCATTTGGCCACCTCTCCCATGTGTATAAGTAGGTCCCCTCTCCTCCTTCCACACACACCACTTGGAGTCACCTACACCAGCACCACTTCACTCTCCACACCTTCTTCTTCTTCTTCTTCTTCTTCTTCTTTGGTTAGAGTTGGAGTAGAAGAGCTACAAGGAGGAGCTTGTAATCTAGAAGAAAGTGAGCTTTGATAATATACATCTTCCATGGATCTTTCTCCTATTTGCAAGTTCTATTTCTATGATCATGGTCTAACTTATGAATTAGAGTATAGTCTTGTTCATGTTATAGTGTTGATATATGAACTAGCATATAGTTTACATATCATAATCTTGACATGTTCATATTCGTTCTTCATCGATCATCGTATGCATAACATGATTATAGATGGGATAACGGTTCGTCGTTCTTTCGGGTTTGCTCTTGTCTTAGTCCGTCCATCCGTAGGGTGGGGATCCCGGGGACAAGAGTAGTGCTCTAGTACGTGGGCATGGTGCTCGGGTATTACGACACCTTCGAATATGAGAGCATGCCACGTTCGTAGGGTAGGCGGCAGGGTCGTGACAGCCCTGTCCGTTCCTTGTAATCCCTCCACGTTCGCATGTAATGTAGGAGTTCGTAAATGCTTTCCATTGGGCCGGATGGTACCGGGAAGTCTCCCTGTTATCCTAGACATAACCATGCTTATATCGTGTTAGCATATGATCCTAACTATTCATTTGTATGACCATGACTAGAATATATTAGAGTACTCCATAGGACATTCATTTATTCTTTATCTGTTTTCTTTATCCTTCTAAGGTGGATTCCAATGTGTGTGTCACACTATCTATGAACCATATTGCTTACCCCTGTTATGATCAAGTTGGACTTAGCGTGCACACATTCCATTATCCAGATGCCATGCTAGCTTCTTATATACAAGCCTTCCTTTGGGAAAATATAAATAACGATACCCTGAATACTCCCGGGTGAAATGCTACAATGATAGATCCGTGCGCTTGCGGATGAAATATCAACTATGGCAAGATCTATCACCGTTGATTGAAAGTGCGTTATCACCGACACGGTGGTTCCACTAAGTGATATCGACGGCACATTTCCTAGCGTCATCATTAGGGATGGGTTCTAAACCTGTTTCTAGTGATTGCGCTAAGAAACGCCAACAACCATCTTTTGTTTGATGATGCGGAGGCTTTCTCTTTTCAGTTCTTCTGGGAGCATTGCCTCTTCACCGTACATGAGTTTGAATGGGGTGAAGCCGGTTGCTCGCGAAGCTGTGGTGTTGTGAGACCAAATTACCCTTGGTAGCTCGTCGGCCCATTTTCCTTTGCGAAGGTTGAACAGGGTTTTTGATATTGCGGAGAATATTATTCCATTCGCTCTTTTCGACCGCCCCGTTGGACTCCGGGTGATATCTGAGCCGCGAAGGCTATCTTTGTGCCCATTTGGGTGCAGAACTCCCTGAACTTGTTATAGTCAAATTGCTTGCCATTATCGACTGTAATCATTCTTGGAACCCCAAATCTGCAGATTATGTTCTGCCAGTAGAATTTCTTGACCGCTTGTGACATGATCTTCGCTAATGGTTTGGCCTCTATCCATCTGGTGAAGTATTCGACGGCCACTACTGTGAATTTGTTTCCCCTTGGGAGGTTGGTAGTGGTCCGATAAGGTCTATTCCCCACCTTTGCAATGGCCAAGTCGGAGGTATTAGTTGTGTTTCTGCTGAGGGGCTTTTTTGGTGTGGTGCGAAGTTTTGACAAGCTTCGCATGTCTTGACGATTTGCTGTGCATCTTTGATGTGGGTAGGCCAGTAGAAACCTTGTCTGATGGCTTTTGCTGATAGTGCCCTTGGTCCAATGTGTGACCCGCAAACACCGGCGTGTATTTCCCTCGAGTAGTTCTAAGCCTTCGCTTTGAGAGGTGCATTTGAGCATTGGTTGAACGACTCCCTTTTTGAATAGAGAGCCATCGATCAGGGTGTAGTTTCTTGCTCGCGCCGCTGTTCTTGCGACCTCCGCTTCCTCCTAAGGGTAGCTGATATTGTTGAGGTTGTCAACTATGGCCTGTCTCCAATCTTCACCTTCTATCAACATGATCAAGTTGTTGATATTTCTAACACGATCCATATTAGGAAGGCGAAAAGAAATATATATGGGATATCTATCTAATCATGTTATCTTGGATATGGGATTAACCTCATAATCCAACAAAGCGAAGTTAGGCGGTGTTAGTAGTGGGATGTAAACTTAGCATCATTATCCATAGTGGAGTTAATCTCACCGGGATATGCACTCAAGGTATACCACTCATTTCTAGGCATTACCTATACACTAGTCCTGTCACCCTAGCAATAACGCTCAAAGAAATGCGGGTATGGTATTTGTTGATAGGCCTTGATAAAAGAATGAACATGATATCTACAGGCGCACAGATAGAAATACCATCGTAGCACTTCACCGGGAGTAATCCAGGTATCGTATTTATATTTTACCATAGGGAAGGTAAGTCTATGGAAAGTAGAGAGATAGAGGTATCTAATGATTTAAGAAGTGATTTATTTATGAGATCCACTTAGTTGTATAATGCAGAGTAGCCATATGCATCTAACATTACTCAACAGGATAAGTCACAAGATAAAGATAATTGAATAAATGATAACTACCCAAGTCTAAGATCATCATATGCCACTAGTATCATACGAGTTATTAGCATGTTATAGAAAGAATAGAAAGAATATTCCTAAGATACTCCTAATCATATGTCAATGAATACTACAATTAGTGCAATACATCTAGCTATCATGGCAAGGTTGCATTATATTCTACACATGGTAAGCATTACCACTGACAACCAAGGACAAAACTTGATCATCATCGTAATTAAAGCTCAACGTGTCCTAACATTCGGAGGGTGGACTCCAAAGGACTCAACAGGACTGTCACTCCCGCGATCTACCACATGTCCCGGAATGTAGGGTGCTATTGCAGATAAACGTTGTATAAACACCACGTTTACACATTGCTTATCACCCACATAGTGATCATCTACGTGGATGCTATACAATTCCATGCATAAGATATAAGACAAACTCACTAAACTAAACATATAATCATAGCATGCATGGATACATATCAATAAGAATATGATAATGATATAGATCAAAGTCATAACAATAGTGTATCAATAATAATAATACTTACGGATCGAATACAAGAGCGAAGTCACAAGAACGATGCTCCTGCTACTGCTTGACTATCAGGAACTGAACTTGATCTTGAACTAGAACTAGCTAGATAGCTAACTACTTCTAATATGATGAACTAGGGCTTAGGTCTAGACTTGGTTGGACTTGGATTGGTCTTGATGTGAATTGATAATGAAGTAGAATGACTTAGGGTTTCACTCTGGGGTCAGGTGGTCTTCTTATATAGGACTTGGCGATGAATGTGGACCCTTGGATCAAACCGACCTCCAGCAATGGTGTAGATACAACCTCAAGGTCGGTGGTAAACCGACATAAAAATGTGAGGGTCGACCGGTGGGACCCACCTGGCGGCCGGCCTAAAAAGTAGGCCCTGGCGGCCGCCAGGGGTCAACCCCCTCTCGGCTTCCTGTTTCTTCTGGTGTCCTCTAGTACCTTCTAGAGTGTTTTAGTCCACTTTTAGGGTTGAGTTACTTCACAGTCAAGTCTTGTCTTCATATGTCATGTATATTCCGGAACTTTCTCCATTCTTCTCTGCATTTATCTGTTAAGTCCCTGGAGACTCACGTAATACTAAAACTTCGTGGAAATATATTAGTTAGACCCCTAGACTTATGTTGACATCTAACTTAAGACCTTATTTCATGTTAATTGACTAATAATATTATGCTATAACAGGTGTCAACAAGCTCCCCCAAGCTTACCTCTTGCTAGTCTCTAGCAAGACACATGACATTATATAAAACTACTTACTTGGATCGGGATCAATTCTTTGCAACGCTATCACACCTTAAAAGTACACATGCTTTCAAATAAAATTTCTCTCCAGATAAGGATAATTTTTTCAAAACTTTAACTTACCCATATTACCTCTTACCTTTTTGGGGCTTATAACATTTTCTTCAATCTTGGGTAATTGAAAGATAGAAACGATCAAGTCGAGCACTATATCTCAAACTCTTTTGATCAACAGTCCTTTCCGGAGTTTTTGCTGGTTTTCAAATAAAACTCAAAGTTCCCAGTATGACTCTCTTTAATCCCTCATTTGTGGTATTTGTGGATCTTCTCTAAGGCAATAAGGTAGTGTTGCCTTTCTCTCATAATGTAGTGTTTTTGGTTAAGGCAAGAGCACACTATGCCTTCTTCTCTCTCACCCTATATCTAAGGCTTTATATCCGGAGCTCATAGGTAGGAGAAAACTAAACTTACTTACTAAGCATATATTGTAAATTCAAGCAATGGATCCAAAGTTACAAGTCACACCGATCAAGTGGTGCATGTGTATGGTGGATAGAATATAGAAATGGTAGAGAATATAGTAAGATGTATAATGAATGAATGAGGGAAAATCTTACTTATGCTCCTTGAGGAATCATCTCTCTCCTTTGAAATTTGGAAACTCTATAGAGAACCTTTGGGTCGTATCTTTTTCTTTCTTTTATTTTTTCTTTTATGGAGAGGCGAGCATCTAAGTACCCATTGTTTTCAGCAGGACACTTGTCCTTTTTTAACTCTCCTTTATTCTTTTTCTTTTTTTTTTTTTTATTCTACAACCCAAATCTCTTTTGCAATCTTTTTGAGAGATAAACAAATGTAATGGAGCTTTTGTAAGATATTGGCTAGCAATGAATGAGTGGATGGGTATAGGGAATATTTTTGGTTGCTCCCTCCTAAGATAGGAGTAGAACATTTTTTTGCTGGCTAGAGTGAAATGGATAATGGTATGTATATAGTGGGTGTATATGTGGTGGATGCGTACTTCCAGTATGGAAATAGCATATAAGTGTATGGAGTCGAGTGGAGTGGAATGTAGTGAATGGAAAGAGTGGAGTGTGCATTATCAGAATGACAAGTTTCTAAGGGTCGACAAAGATTGAACAAACTCAATGCAAAGCAAGCAGCCTATATATATATATATATCAAAAAGGTTTTCCTAATCTAAGTAGCATGTATATATGGCTGTGGTAGGAGGTTCACACTCTTGTCACACAGGGAACTTATCATGTGCATTTTCAATTTTCAAAATATAAATCTCATCAAATAGCATTTCAGACTATCATATATCATATCTGTCAATTACCTAGACTTTAGAGCAAGCATTTGCAACCCATAGGTTTCAGGTTTAGAGTAAATATCAAGTCAAAATAATTTTGCAAATGGAGCTTAAGAGAAATTAAGCTTGAAAGCTAGGTACTAGAAAAGTATAACAACAAAGCAACTATTCATCATCTCCATGTTGGCAGATTTTGGGGTTCATTTTAGTTGAGCAAAGTAAACTTATTGTGCACTCTCTTTCGATCCTTTTATTCACACTCTAACAAAAGACTCTTAAAACAACTAGACTCTATAAAACTAGACTCTTAAGAAACTTTCTAATAAAACAAAATATTTAACTAATAATAATATTATAATAGATAGAAATACTTATCGGGATAACTGGGGGGGTTGCACGCCCCAAGCTAGATTGGAGTGTAGTCTTCAATGATATAGAAGTTGAGGTAGTTAGCAACAGGGATGGCACCTAACATATCTCTTCTCCTCTTGAAATCTGCTGATCTCAAATAGACAACAAAGCTAGTGGAACTTGATTAAGCATTAAGGGTTAGCCACATTGCTTGTGCCTGGGATATTTTTAGATTTTCATTTTTCAAATTTTTATTTTATTTTTATATGTAAGAAAAGATAAATTAGTACTTATGCATCTTTATTTTATTTTTTATGCCACCACAACAAATAGCCTAGAGGTGTTTAAAAACCTGGGGATATTAGCATGGGGCTTAAAGGTTTTCACAAAACAAAAGACAAAATATTTTTGTTGTTTTCAAATGCAAATATAAAATACTAAAAAGATAAATATGATATGGAAAGAATAAAATATGCAATGAGGGGATTTTAAATATGGATAACTACCGAGTTACCTTTTCGGCGAGGATTCGGCGTTTAGAGTCCTCCAAACCGGACTTCAAGTTCTACGCTCTTTACTCCCATGGTATATCAGTTGTCACAATCGGTGGCAATCGATGATTCTATAGTTTCTTCCGATGATGTTCTGGGAGATGTCTTCTTCTACCTCCATCTTTTAGATGATGTACTTTTGGAGTAGTTGATTCTGTTTTCTCTGTAGATGTATTAGGTGTAATAGATTTACTTTCTTCACATACCTTCTCATCTTCTAGATTTTTGATCCACTGTCTCCTATGGCGGCGGCGAGCTGACCTGTTCTTCCTAGGTATTTCATAATTATTATAACTATTGAAGTAAACACGTACCTTCTCTTTAGGGAAGTGGAAATGAATCTCTCCCCTGTATGGATGTAGATGATTGCGCGAGTAGTGATGAGGAATGGTCTCCCAAGCACTAATGGAGGATCTTCTTCCTTTCCCATGTCCATGACTACAAAAGTCGGTGAGAACATAGTGGTCCATAATCTTGACTGCACGTCTTTGGCAATTCCTTTAGGGATTCTATAAGATTGGATGCGCCATCTGTAGCTGCACATATGTTGGTGTTGATATTTCTTACACGATCCCAATTAGGAAGGCGAAAAGAAATATATATGGGATATCTATCTAATCATGTTAGCTTGGATATGGGATTAACCTCATGATCCAACAAAGCGGAGTTAGGCGGTGTTAGTAGTGGGATGTAAACTTAGCATCATTATCCATAGTGGAGTTAATCTCACCGGGATATGTACTCAAGATATACCACTCATTTCTAGGCATTACCTATACACTAGTCGTCACCCTAGCAATAACGCTCTAAGAAATGTGGGTCATGGTATTCTTGATTGGCCTTGATAAAAGAATGAACATGATATCGCAAAAAGCGCAGGATAGAAATACCAATTGTAGCACTTCACCGGGAGTAATACAGTGTATCGTATTTATATTTTACCACGGGGAAGGGAGTATATGGAAAGTAGAGAGAAAAGGGTGTCTAATGATTTATATTGTGATTTATTTATGAGATCCACCTTACGGTAGTGTAATGCGAGTAGCCATATACATCTAACATAACTCAACAGGATAAGTCACAGGATAAAGATAATTATAATAATGATAAATACCCAAGTCTAAGATCATCATAAGCCACTAATATCATATGAGCTATTAACATGTTATAGAAAGAATAGAATGAATATTCCTAAGATACTCCTAATCATATATATCAATGAATACTACAATTAGTCCAATACATCTAGTTATCATGGCAATGTTGGATTACTTCTACACATGGCAAGCATTACCAATAACAACCAAGGATCTAAACTTCGATCATTCTTTGTTAACACCGAATTTTGACAACCCGTGCGGTCGGGTGTTCGGCATTCGGCAATCGATGATCTTGCGTTCGGAGCCAGGCATTCGGCTATGTGCTATTTTTAGGAGACCGGCTTCATGACGAGTCTTTTCTTATCAAGCCAAAACAGAGATGATGGTCGAGCAAGCTTCAACGTCAAGACCGGAGAAGAAAAGGAAATATATATTTGCTAAAGGAAGACTCAAGAGATATACCCATATACGTAGATGAAATATACGTACAAGATGGAGCGTCACGTTGAGGCAGCATAAGGGACAAAAGGGGGCACAATACTACTCGGTCAAGGAAAGAATTGAGCTTGAGCATATACGTGTCATATACATGTATACATGGCCGGTCGATATTGTGCTCAATTGTCTACTTCGGCAAGATGATATATCTACGTAAAATATCTTTGGTGATTAGGCGGGGCCACAACAGGAGAAGACGCGTCGGCCCGGCAAGACTTCATTATCAAGGATTCTACGTAACGAGAGCTAGAGTCCATGTATCTTAGATATTTTATTTCCTTATGTTTAGGTATAACTTTGGGGCCAAGTTTTGTACGCCCGAGAGGTCAGCGCCCGAGGTATAAATATAAGCCTCCGGCCATTGTAAACAGAATCTACCAAATCAAATACAAACAACCCGGCTCCGAGCCTTGGCTCCGGCCACCCTTCGAGTCCAGTCGTGTCGTCGATCTACTGCGAGAGGATTCATCGACCCGTCGACCTCCGTAGTACCGCAAGCAACCTTGCACCATGTCTAGTATCGTCGCGGATTTAGATTATTGCAAGAAGTCTTGTTCACGCTTAGTATCGTCGAGCGGATTTAAGCTATCGGGGGCAAGAGGGTTCTTTGGTCGATCATGAGCCATCCGGTGGGCTAAGATCTGGCTGAGAGCTAGTTATCGGCTTCATTAGGCTTGGCACCCTAATGAATTCATTAAGTTACCGAAAGTGGTGCATGATTCTTATTTGTTTATCTATTTATTTAGTTATGTTTGCACACACTCTTTGCCCAATCTAGATTGATATAGCTCGGCTTTATCTTTTTTGTTAGATCTAGATGTCATCAATACTTTCAATGCTTATCATTAGTTTGTCATTAGATCTATACGTGCTTTCATAGCCGAGCCTAGATCAATCTAGGTTGCCACGTGTTCTTGGGGTTCTTGGCGCGTTTAGTCATGAGTAGATGCGGCGGGCTAAGGTTTTACGTGTGAGTTTCTTCTTCATGGACCCCGGATTCGCAACCTTGCCGAACACGATTATGTGTTTACTTGTATCTTTCATGTGTAAATCTACCTATCGTTAGAGTCTAGTCGGCAAGCCGTATCATCGCGGTGGATTAGCTTGTTGCAAAGTGTATCATGCGGTGGATTCTTTGTTAGGGACGAAGAGGGTTTAGAACGGTTAAGTCGGCAAGCCGTATCATGCGGTGGATTAGCTTGTTGCAAAGTGTATCATGCGGTGGATTCGTTAGGGACTGATCGGGACGAATCTCGACTTTGCTTTAGATTAGGTTTGCATGTGCACTTTACTTGTCTATGCATACGCGCTTCAACGAGTAATGAGTATTTATAGATCTGTTTAGATGTACGCGTGCTTTTAGCTTATCATGGTTAGATTGTATCATGCGGTGGATTGATCTAGTTGTGGTAAGTGGTTTATATCTGTAGCAAGTGGTATCATGCGGTGGATTAGCTTGCAAGGGTTTAAGCTTGACGGGTTTAGGAAGGCTAGACGTGCGGCAGACTAGTTGGATGAAACCTATGCATGTGTCATTTAGATTAGGTTTATATTTATGAGTTACACGCTTATTTTTCCATGTTGTCAATTAATTCGATCCATGCAATAGAGCTTTATGATGTCATATCATGATGATCGACTTTACTTGTTCAAACATGTCTTCTATGATCATTCGGCAACCGTTATTACATTACATCTTTATACATGCTTACCGAATACATTCATTATCTGTCGACAGATAGCTCTCATAGCTATATGTCTTTACATCGCTTTAGAGCCATACATGCGGAACTGTCTTGGTCTCACCAGGCATGTTCCAGATCTCACGTTACCTCTTTGTCAATTAATGAGTCAAATTGATCGGCACGCCTCAAGACGGCTCGGCAACCGGGTAAAGCCCGGCCTATTTCGGCTTGTCGTGTGTGCGGCGCAGGGGAGTAGGATTTTTGTGCCTACACACTTTTTGGCACGCCCGGTGGGACCACTCACGATCAAAACAATATGCCGGAAGAAGTCGACAAGAACAATGTCATTCAGCTCCAGATGGATGACCTTCCACCTGACCTGGAACATACGGTGAGAGAGATGTGCTTAGCCTTCTCGCGAAAGTACATGTCATGCTTCTCCAAGAACAAGAGCGGTACAATCATCCGTAAGACGGATCATCCAAAGATATTGATGCCCGGTGATAAAAGATATGCTCGGCAAGTATCCGATGAAGAAGAGGGGGCGAGGAAAGGAAGATGAGGAACCAAGTCCTGAAGAAACCGTCGGATGGAGGAAATTGTCGCATTTGCCGTTGGGAGTGCAATGACCAATCACAACACGACGTTCTTCAACACTTTTCGCGATATCATTAAGGCTAGCTTTGGACCCGAGTTTGATCAACACTTTGAGGCTCGGCTTGGTGAGCTTTCAGGGCCAAGATACATACATACGCCTAAGCCACCACCAACAAAAGGAGCTACAAATCAAGAATCGGAGGAGAGAACAAGACACCGTGAGAAACCCGAGGGATCCGAGCCAAAACACATGGAGAAGCGGCGTTGGTACACCGAAATCCTCCAAAGATACAACACATACTCAATAGCTCCAATGGCCGGTGGGTTGCAGAGAAATCCCTTTGGCCCCGGTTACACGTAGAGTTCGTTGACTACTCCACAATTCATGCTATGCCAAACTCGGTATAGGCCATTTGGGGATGTCGGGACAATCTCATGGACCACGTAACTCAAATATGGATATACTCCTAGCGAGGATGGCCGATATGATGCAACACCAATTTGGGATCAAGCCTAAGAATCGGCCCTATGTGTATCAGTCACCCTATCCCGATTGGTACAACAGAGTGGCGCTTCCTTCAAGATTGAAGCCTCCTACCGACTTGACCAAGTTCTCCGGACAAGATGACACTTCTACTACCGAACACATCGGGTCGGTATTTGATTCAGGTTGGGAGAGCTTGCCAATGATGAAGCATGGAGGATTCGCTTCTTCCCATCATCCCTTACAGGCCGGCTTTCACATGGTTTGCTACATTGCCGGCCAATTCTATTGGAACCCGGTCCGAAATGGAGGACAAATTCCATTCATACTTCTACAAAGTGGTTCCAATGAAAAAGAGCTCGTCGACTTGATGGGGTTGACACGAAGAACAATGAGACACCACAAGAGTTCTTGCGCGCAGTTCAGGGGAGACAAAGAATTCCGCTATTCTTTGAACTTGCGGACCATCATTTGCCGGCCGTGGCTATTCGGGGATGCACCCAGCCATCAGGGAAAAGCTAGCCGGCATGGAGTTTGATGACCTAGGACAACTCTCGAGGCGTTTGTCACTCATGGCTACTCGGGTTCGAGCATCAAGAAGGACACCCGTTTTCGAGAAAGGGGCAACGTGTCTTATCGGGCATACCGCCACTTCCTAGAAGAGGGAGAAGATGAAGATGATGGCCAAGAGGACATCACCGTCGAATTCACTTGGGGCAAGGAGCCCGGCCCAGTCAACCAAAGACCTTTGGATGAAGACACTCAAGGGGGCATATGACTCGACGTCTCCAAGTCGGAAAAGCTCTTTGAGTTCTTAGTCAAGGAAGGACGTATCAAGCTACTGGATAATCATTCTATGAAGCGCCCAGATTGGGTCAAGATCGGCAAGTATTGTGGCTTCCATGATATGATCACCCACAACATTCGACCGCCGAATCTTCAAGCAACAGATTCAGAGAGCTATACAGCAGGGCCTCCTCAAGTTCAACAATAACATGAAGGTGGATAAAGAACCCTTCCCCGCAAACATGGTTGCTTTCGATTCGTGCATGGTTTACGCCATTGATTCTAAGGGCAAAGGCCCAATGAAAGTGCCGACTTACGAAAGGGCAAAGCAAAGTGGATCGATTGACCCTAGTCGGCAAGTGTCTAGTGCAGTTCTAAAGCATCGTGTTCGGTTTCCAAATAGCCGAACAGAGAAAGGAGAAACCTCCAAACCAAGGGTGACATCTCGTATACTGCTGAACAAGTGGCAAAGACAGCAAGAGAAGCAATATCGTAGAGATCAGCAGCTTGCCAGGGAACAACAGAGGTATGAAGAAGAGATGTACCACCGAGATCGGGAGGAGTATATGAAGGAACGGGAGGAGTCTCATTGGGACTGTCCTTTCTTCGTGCATTTTGGAATGAAGGCTTGAAGTTGCCCGCTAGGAACAATTGCCCCGAATGCAAAGTGGAGCAATATCACGAATGCACAGCACAGCACGAGTCAACCGCCCCATCCAAGAAAGACTAGGGGCACGCTTCCCGCAGGATGATCGGCGCTTAAAAAAATAAAGACAAGACACCTCACGTCAAGAAGAGGATTGCGACCAAGCATGGGCCGATGTAGAGGATTCTCGATGATGACATGGACTCTCCTCAAGAGTATGTGTGGCGAAGGGACAATGGTGCCCTCCTGGTCTAAGGAAAAGCCAGAAGAGAAGAGTTCAGCGCCTCAGGAACAGGGAGCTCAAAGAAGCAGCAGCCGGATGCAAGTAGGTGTAGCGCCCAAAGAAGAAAACTCAAGAAACCGATCATTCGCGAAGAGTGTGTTAAAGTTGAGCGTTCGGCGGCACATCAGCATGGTTTTCTACATCCCAATAGAGTTTGCAGCTCCTACAGAACAGGCTACTCTGGATCAAGAAGAGGATGCTTATTCAAATGACGATGCCT
The DNA here is from genome assembly GCA_015847255.1 of Hyparrhenia diplandra. Classification (NCBI taxonomy): domain Eukaryota; kingdom Viridiplantae; phylum Streptophyta; class Magnoliopsida; order Poales; family Poaceae; genus Hyparrhenia; species Hyparrhenia diplandra. The sequence continues at coordinate 265,562 of JADLZK010011779.1, forward strand.
TTCCGATCTAGACAGTAAAGAAATGATATATAGATCTCTTGGGACAATTGGCAATGTCAAGACAAACTGTATTTGACAAGCCCGGGAAACACAACCATCTGAAACCTCTCTACCTGAAGGGATACGCCAATGGAAAGCCTCTGACTCACATGTTTGTTGATGGAGGAGCTGCTATCAATATCATGCCCTATACAACTTTCAGGAAGCTGGGGATGACCAAGGAGGATTTGCTAAAGATAGACATTGTACTCAGAGATTTTGCTGGCAATCCTTTAGATACCCACGGAGCCGTTCACGTTGAGTTGATGATCGGCTCGAAGACTTTGATCACTACCTTCTTTGTGGTCGATAGTAAGGGGTCCTACAGCTTACTTCTAGGAAGGGATTGGAACCATGCTAATTGTTGTGTTCCATCTACCATGCATTAAATCCTTATCCAGTGGAACGGTGATGACGTTGAGATAATTCAAGCCGATGACTCAGTGAGTGTCGCCGCTACCGAACCATCGTTCTAGGAATATGAAGTTGTAGAATGTTTCTCAGGAAGAGAATGGGATGAAGGTCCTGTCAGTACTCTCTACAAGGATCAACAGCCGATTGAAGTAGTCGGCTCTCATAGCAAATTTTAGGCTTAAAAGCGTGATTTATGTCGGCCAAACAGACTGGTGTAAGTAATAGTGTCAAATTGAGGCCGACATGTAAGACTAAAGCTGTTCGTAGAACATTTTCTTCATTGAGAATGGCCGATGATTAAAGCTGTTCACTGTACACATCTACGACTGACCATAAGCACCGGTGAATACATCACTATTAGAATGGGATACCGAGCAAGACATTTGTCGGCTGAGAATGGAAAGAATGAACACACAGATATGAGGTGCGGTGACAGATGCAATCAGTAAGAGAACAAGAGGTGTGCACCTTGAGGAAATAAGAGCTAGTCGGAATTCATGATCAGGTATGGGTGCATGCATAAGGTTGTGAGCTGGTTGTATACATATATTTAATCGATGAATCAGTTTAATATGCGTGCCGATCACTTCTCTTGAATCTCGGCTTCTTAAGAATCAAGATCTGTAGTCTGCCGGCATCATGCCTTCAGCAACAATTACTAGCCGATCATATTCTCTTTTTGAGGTCCAGTGCTCCAATCGGCAATGTTTGCATGGCATTTCAGTTCTGGCTAAAAACAGAAAGCTTTACAAGAAGTCAGCTAGCCAATCCAGGTTCTAAAAGAGGGAAGGCCGACTTTCACAGTAATAAAAATATAAGTGATTCGGCCATGATGGCCAGCAATGAATGTAGAAGCTGGTGTTTTCAGAAGTACAAAGCAAAGAAGATAGATTGAGCAGCTTTATTTCTGTCATCAGCTTGCAATAAGACAACTTGAGAGTGAATCTCCATGGAGCCAATGGCGAAGAAAATCTTTGAAGTAAACACGCTTGGCGTCTCAAGCTCATGCATTAACTGTGACTGCGGGCCTGGAATCGGCATGCATGCATATTGTACAACGTCGAGCGATCAATGGTGAAGAACGACAAGACGAATGACTCCCATTGATGTCTTCATCTTCAACGGTGGTTTGTGCCATTCTACTCTTATTTCTTCAGCAGTTTCAAGGTCTTGAGAATTATTCCACTCTATATGTGATATAAATGTTTTTCGTTCATCCATTGTTGAAATGATAAATAGATGCTCTTTTTATGTTTCACCAGTGTCTAGTTTATAACTTTGATTTCTTTAAGATTTGGGTTTAGTGGTTGTAGTATTTGTCCTGAAATCTTTGAGACTTGTGGGTTGCATAAATTTTGAGCTTTGTCTAGAGTGACGGTGGAATTTGAATGGAGATAGAATTTGCTATGATATTGTTCTAAGAGATACTTGAAACCGGAGAATTTTAGAAAAATAAAATAACAAAAATTACTTGATGTCATATTGAGCTTTGTCGAACTGTTGTGACCACTAGTGAGATTATAGTCATATTCCCAAGATCAAGAATCACATACACGTTATAAATAATAAATTCCTTGATGAGGCGTGGACATTTCTCTTTGATTAGAATAAGATATGAGGCTATTCTAAAAATATATTATGCAGAAAAAACGGACATTTTGGACGTGTCCGCCAAGATTAAAACAATGGGTACTCCGATGCCCGCCTAAAAAAAAAAAAAATGACGGTCACGTGATCGCCAAATAAAATGAAAAGATGGCCGAAGGCCCAATAGCCTCATAGTTTTAAAGTGATTAGAGAGAATGACATGTACAAGGAAAGTAAAAAATACAAAAAATATTCACTTGCACTTCTTGATCTAAGTATATGACTTGTATCTCCTTATGGTTCAGTTTTTGACTTTGCAATATTATGTGATAAAGTTTTAATAAAATAAATAAAGAAAGAAAAACTCCGGAAGGAAAGTGATCAAAGGATGAAAGATAAGCAATTTCAGTAGCTGTTACGTTTTGCATTTGCTTGAAGATTGCCTTACGAACTAAAAGCCCCATGGTTGAAGAGATACATGGATGAGTAGAGTACCATTTTATTCAAATTTAAAAGAGATCTCGGTTATAAACATGATACTCTTTGCGACATGATCGGCATTGTAGCATCAGTTGATCAACAAAAAAATGGATATGATTGTGACATTTATACACATGCATTTACTGCTGACCTATTTCCACATGTATTGGAGAATTATTGTTTTACGGGGCTTACATGCAGGAGTGTGGGAATATGGTGGAAGCCTGTCTTTCCAAGTAGGCGTCTTTCAAAGGAAATAGAGACCCACCAAAGAATGATAATGCGTCAAGGGAAGACTACGGATCAAAATAAGTTCGAAGCATGAATATTCATACTCCGAACTTGGGGGCCTATGTTAACACCGAATTTTGGCAACCCGTAAGCGGTCGGGTGTTCGCATTCGGCAATCGATGATCGCGTTCGAGCCGGGCATTCGGCTATGTGCTATTTTTAGGAGACCGGCTTCATGACGAAGTCTTTTCTTATCAAGCCAAAACAGAGATGATGGTCGAAAGCAAGCTTCAACGCCAAGACCGAGAAGAAAAAAGGAAATATATATTTGCTAAAGGAAGACTCAAGAGATATACCCATATACGTAGATGAAATATACGCACAAGATGGAGCGTCACGTTGAGGCAGCATAAGGGACAAAAGGGGGCACAATACTACTCGGTCAAGGAAAGAATTGAGCTTGAGCATATACGTGTCATATACATGTATACATGGCCGGTCAGATATTGTGCTCAATTGTCTACGCTCGGCAAGATGATATATCTACGTAAAATATCTTTGGTGATTAGGCGGGGCCACAAATGGGAGAAGACGCGTCGGCCAGCAAGACTTCATTATCAAGGATTCTACGTAACGAGAGCAAGAGTCCATGTATCTTAGATATTTTATTTCCTTATGTTTAGGTATAACTTTGGGGCCAAGTTTTGTACGCCCGAGAGGTCAGCAGCCCGAGGTATAAATATAAGCCTCCGGCCATTGTAAACAGAATCTATCAAATCAAATACAAACAACCCGGCTCCGTGCCTTGGCCCGCCACCCTTCGAGTCCGGTCGTGTCGCCGATCTATCTGCGAGAGGATTCATCGACCCGCCGACCTCCGTAAGTACCGCAAGAACCTTACACCATGTCTAGTATCGTCGGGCGTGATTTAGATTATTGCAAGAAGTCTTGTTCACGCTTAGTATCGTCGGAGGGCGGATTTAAGCTATCGGGGGCAAGAGGGTTCTTTGGTCGATCATGAGCCATCCGGTGGGCTAAGTTCGGCCGAGAGCTAGTTATCGGCTTCATTAGGCTTCCTAATGAATTCATTAAGTTATGCAAGTGGTGCATGATTCTTATTTGTTTATCTATTTATTTAGTTATGTTTGCACACACTCTTTGCCCAATCTAGATTGATATAGCTCGGCTTTATCTTTTTGTTAGATCTAGATGTCATCAATACTTTCAATGCTTATCATTAGTTTGTCATTAGATCTATCTGTGCTTTCATAGCCGAGCCTAGATCAATCTAGGTTGCCACGTGTTGCGGGTTCTTGCGCGTTTAGTCATGAGTCGTGTGGCAGGCTAAGGTTTTACGTGTGAGTTTCTTCTTCATGGACCCTGGATTCGGCAACCTTGCCGAACACAGTTATGTGTTTACTTGTATCTTTCATGTGTAAATCTACCTATCGTTAGAGTCTAGTCTGGCAAGCCGTATCATGCGGTGGATTAGCTTGTTGCGATTGTATCATGTGGTGGATTGTTGTTGGGGACGAAGAGGGTTTAGAATCGGTTAAGTCCGGCAAGCCGTATCATGCGGTGGATTAGCTTGTTGCGAGTGTATCATGCGGTGAATTGTTGTTAGGACTGACGGGACGAATCTCTCGGCTTTGCTTTTAGATTAGGTTTGCATGTGTGTTGACACCTATTATAGCATAATATTAATAGTCAACTAAATATGAAATAAGGGCGTAAAATGAATATCAACATAGATTAGGGGCTTTACTAACATAATTTCACGAGCTTTGGTGATTTATATATATTTTTAGGGACTTAATGGATAAATGCAGAGAAGAATGGAGAAAGTTCGGAAGATACATCTCATATGATGACAAGACTTAAGCGCGGAAGTAACTCAACCCAAAAAGTGGACTAAAACATTCTAGAAGGTACCAGAGGACACCGGAAGAAACACGAAGCCGAGGGGAAGCTTCGGACCTCGGCGGCCGCCAGAAACCATTTTGGCGGGCCGCCGGTGGGTCCCACCCGTCATCCTCTCCTTTCTAGGTCGGTTTACCACCGACCTTGAGGTTGTATCTACACCGTTGCCAAGGTCGGTTTGATCCAATGGTCATCGTTCATCGCCAAGGCCTATATAAGAAGACCCCTAACGAGTGGTGAAACCCTAACTCATTCTAATTCATTCTACTTCATTATCTCTCTCACCGTAGAGGTATCCCAAAGTAAGGATAACCTCTCTCTAAGGGATTAGTGAATTAGAAGAAGATTAGAAGAGGATTAGCTATGTAATTAGAACTAGATTAGCCATGTAATTAGAAGTACATTAGATCTAACTTAGATCTAATCAAGACTAAAAAGGAGAGTTGAACTACACTTTGGTTCCGAGATGTCTACGAGTTTGGTATGTTTCATATCTTATCTTTGGATGACTTGTGATTTATATATTTATCTTTTCTATTACTATATGCTTTCTTTTATATGGTTAAGTATAGTTGTTATATTATTGCATGGGATCTTCGTCATTATTGGGGGCTCTAGTTATTCATGGTAGCTAGAGTTGTAATCGATAGTGTAGACTTGGTGTCTAGGCTATAGGTTACCCGAGATTGCGCCCAATCCCACGGTTAGTTGTGGTAGCCCCGAGGGGTGACAACTCTGTAAGGCCACGTGTAATCCACCACGTTAATTGGTGTTTTTCGTAGAGCTTTTGGCAACCTTCTCCCAACTACTTTCTTCCCGGTCTTCTTCGAGAGTTGGGGACGGACTTGTTGCTCCAAAGTGTAATAGTGTAATTGCTATCATAGAACCTTAGTAATAGAGAAGTGCATAGGAACCTTGAACTCTCTTTGACCTCTTGATTAGTTTAGTTATTCCTTAACATTTTAGGTAGTTTATTATTAGTTTATGTTACTTATCCTTTAACTTTTACCCCCTCACTATAGTCTAGTGGTTTGCTAAGTTAGTGGATGCATGATTGTGATTTATTAGAATCTCTAGCCAAAGCTTCCCCGTGGATACGATACTCTAGAATACTCATCCTAGGAAAAAGCTACAATGGTAGGTGTTACGTAAACTGCGAGAATCCTTCATATTCTTTTAGCACTTAACAAATGCCAACAAGCTTTTTGGCGCCGTTGCGGGGAAGCAATTGGCCTAAAGATTCTAGTAATGATCATGATGTGTACGCTAATTTAGTTTATCACTAGCTTTAGTAGGATTATCCTTGTTCTGTTGAGTTGTGGAATAGACAGGGACAACGGATGTCATTATGCGACCTTCCGACAAGATTCCATGAGAAAAGAAGAAAGATTGAAGAACCCAAGGTGCCCTGAACATTCAAGATTCATCACACATTGGAACCCTGATATCTCAAGGTATGTATTTAAATATATATATTATTCTAACCATATCTAGATTGAAGAAGAAGTCGCCGTCACAAGAATTCAATGCACTCATCTCAAGTGACGTATATAGAAGCTACACATTGTGGTAAGTATGATTAATAAAGGTGAGAAAGTCTTGCTCATGGACTATAAATTGATTGAGTAACTAACATTTAATTTCTTGCATTACATTACATGTTTACTTGATCAACTCATGCATTCACTCCACTTAGTTTATGCTTTCTCATAGTAGATCCATTGCATATTTATTTCCTTGCATATATCCATATAGTTTGCATCTAAAAAAAAAAATCCTCACCTTGATCATGCTCTTTTATCTCTATCTGATAAATCTCTATAGTGTTTTCATGCTACAATTGTTTGCTATAGCATGCTTTAGTTTGGGAGTATTCTATAGGCATATAGGGTATTTCTAAAGGTTTTTAAATTAAGCGTGGTGCTTAGGTTAAAATGCCTTCCTTAATTGAATTAGACATGGAGTCTAGTTTGGTTATTGAACTAAAAATTTGCTTGTGTAGACATTGGTTATTGTGTTGGACTAAACCTTGCAGAGAACTCTCAAATCCAATTTGGGTAAGTCAAGAGATGAATTTAGATCAGAGAATGAAGCAAGGCATATGATGAACTCCAACCTTGTGCAAAAGACATGGCTCATTCATAGAAAATTTTGTAAGTATCAAATATCATTTACTCTGTCTTTTGCCACAAGGTATCTTTTTGCCTTGATCCACATGCTAGAGTGCAGACCATATATAAATAAAATGTGTATAATACATGAATAAAAAAGAATCTGTGCTAAGGTAATCAAAAGAACCACCTTTTTATTAGCATAGATAAGATCTTATGAATTTTGGACAACAACCCCTGCTTCAATTGTTGTATTCCTTTGGGTATGTGTCCACTAATATTTTGCAGGAAAGAATCTGTGCTATGTCTATTCAATAAAGAAGAGTGTCATACAAAACATGATATAAAAGAAAAAGCTCTCACTCAAAAAAGAAGTGGATGGACAAAAGCAACAGGGTCATAAGAACATCAAAAGACAGGTAAGTGAATATAAATCTCATATTTGTATATAGCTTGTCTTATGTTCTCTTTTAAAAATAAAAATAAAAATAAAAATCTGAGCGGATGAAAGCTCATGCTAAAGAAAACAATAATAACATGTTCCTAGGACAAGTTCCCTTCGGGTATTTTTGGTCACTAACCTTGCGAAAACAAAGGATGAACAATGTCTAAGGACATGGTGATTGCAACACACGATTAGAGACGGTCCGGCATTTACAAGTGCTGAGTGACAGAAAGCTCAAGCATGGGGAAGAAGGTCGACTCCTCTAAAGATCATCGACATTACTCTTTCTCTACTCAAGCTTTCATCACTCCGACATCTTTGGTTTGCAATCCCTTTACTCACAATTACTTTTCTCTCTAAAGTTTGAATGGTTAATAGATGTCTTGCATAAAAATCAAACTTAAGATTTCATAAAATTTCCCACTAGAGAGAAAAAATAATAGTGAGTATATGCTAATTAAAATATCCAACCAAACTTTGACTAGCATAAAAGCAACCTTTAGCTCCATGACAATTCTACCCTTGTTTGAAATTACTTGTATATTCCTTCGGGTATATGTTGTCAACTAATATTGCAGAAATAAAATCATGAGAGGAGCAAAAGGTTCAAGCACAATTTAAAGGAAAGAAAGAAAGGACGATACAATAAAGGAGACAAGTGAGGAGCAAGATTCACAAGAGGCCAAAGAAGGAAAGCTTCGAAAGCGTAAGAAGAAAAGGACCACCACAAGGTGTTACTGCTGTCACACTCAATAATAAGGTAACATCTTGAGGTAAGTTATCATTAAATTAAGCTTTATCTTAATTATGGATTGTTCATAAATAAAGAATTAAACATGTTTGAATAACAATCTTGCTTGATTTAGCTTTATTAGCTGAGCATGTTTTGTTTCTTTAGTTGTTCCTATCACCACTTTCTTGATCTCTTAGTCCTCATCTTATAAGCCAGAATTTTGCTTACCTTGTTTTTGAAAGAACATAATCATAATCATGCTTTTGGTGTTTAGATAAGAAAAACCCTCCAAGAGTCATTAAGCTTGTTTTGTTATGATGAAAGTTTTTAACCACAAATAATCATGCTCAATCTTTCGATCTTGTCACCTAAGTTAGGTTTAAGAAAAGTGTATAATAAATCAACTCTATCTTGTTTGATGTGCCTATGGTTAGAGAAGAATGAATGAAGTTTTGGTTCTGTTGGTGTTTTCCCACCAACAGAGCCCATGCACTTGATCTCTACCATGACTTTACAAGCAGGACACACTTTGAGCAAAAAGGTGGAGTAGCCTATCAGTCTCTCCAAAATTCAACAAGTGAATGTCTTACAAGCATGCACACTAAACAAGACGTTGCCTACATTAATGTTTCACATCAACTCATAAGGCAAAGAACATGGGTGACGTTGTCTTTCACCATTTCATAGAGCACAACCGTCAAGATCAGGTGATTCGCTCAAGGAAACAACAAGGTAAGAAGTCTTGTTCAGAGGACTTAAAACATTGAACCCTCGCCGAAAGGTAACTCGGTAGTTATCCATATTTAATTATTAGCATTGCATCTCAAATTACATATCATATTTATCTTTTTGCATCTTGCATTAGCATATTTATTTCCTTACATTGCATAATCATTTTCCTTTAGCATATTTAAATTTTTGCATTAGCATTGCATTGAAAAATTCTCAAGCCCCATGTGAATAATCTTATGGCGTATAACAACCCATAAGGATATTCACCGTGGTGGCACAAAAAAATAATTATGCATTCATCTAGTTGCATTTGCATATAGTTCTTTGCATACATACAAAATTATAAAACTCCAAAAATAATTAGAAGAAAAATCTTGCTGAAGTTCTATCCGGAATAATCATGATTTATCTTGAAAATCTTTAGACACATGAAGCCTATGTGGCAAACCACTAATGCTTAATCAAGTTCCACTAGCTTTGTTGTCTATTTGAGTTCAGCAGGATTTAAAGGGAGAAAGACATGATAGGCTGACTTCATCGTCACTATCTACCTCAACTTCCACAAACCCGACACTCCAATCCGGCTTGGGGAGAGCACCCCGGTTATCACGATAAGTATCTCTACCACTATATTTATATTATTATTATTATTAGCTAATATTTTGGTTTGCTTAGTTTGCTAAGAGTATAGTTCATAAAATCATTTAAAGAGTTTTTTAGTAGAGTGTGATCTTTAAAGTGTGAATATAAATAAATAAATAAGAGTGTACAAGAAGTTTTCTTTTCCACCAACATAAAATAATCTCTGAAGATAAATCTCATGCATGGAGATGATGAATAGTTGCTCCGCCGTAATTCCTTTTTCAAGTACCTAGCTTTCAAGCTTAATTTACCTTGAACCTGAAACCTATGGGTTGCAAATTGCTTGCTCTAAGGTCTAGGTAATTAACGGATATGATATATGAGAGTCGAAGCTGCTATTGATCTTACTCCTAGTTATACTAGATTTCGGAGATTTATTTTTGAAAATTTAAAAGTGCACATGATAAGTTTCTGTGTGACAAAGTGTTGAACCTCCTATCATAGCCATATATACATGCTCCCCTAGATTAAGAAAACCTTTTGACATATATAGGCTGCTTGCTTTGCATTGAGTTTGTTCAATCTTTGTCGACCCCTAGAAACTTGTCATGCTGATCATGTACACTCCACTATATCCACGATATATATACCACTATCCCTTTCACTTTAGCCACTAAAAAAATGTTCTACTCCTATCCCGGGGAGAGAGCAACCAAAAATATTTCCTATACCCATTCATTCATTGCTAGCCAATATCTTACAAAAGCTCTATTACTTTGTCTATCTCTCAAAAAGTTATTGCAAAAGAGATTTGGGTTGTATATCTTAAAAAAAAAAAGAGATGAAAAATGGACAAAAAGTCCTACGGGCAGTAGAGCCTACCTCCCTAAGAAAAAAGAGATGAAAAATGAACATGTGTTCGAGGGCGAGTAGAGCCCACATCTCTAAAAAAGAAAGATAAAAATGGACAAGTGTCCGAGGGTGAGTAGAACCCACATCTTTCAAGAGAGGAAATAAAAGACAAAAGTCTAGGGCCAGCAGAGCCCACCTCTCTAAAAAAAAAAATAAATAAAGAAATAAAAAGATACAACCCAGATTCTCTACAAAATTTCAAAAAGAGAGATAGTTCCTCAAGGAGCATAAGTAAGATTTTTCCTTAGTCATTCTATCCACTCTACTATATTCTCTACTATCTATATATTCTATCCACCATACACATGCACCACTTGATCAGTATGATTTGTTAATTTGGATCCATTGCTTGAACTTACAATATATGCTTAGTAAGTTGATATAGTTTTTCTCCTACCTATGAGCTCCACATATAAGCCTTAGATATAGGGTGAGAGAGAAGAAGGCATAATGTCTTCTTGCCTTAGTCCAAAAAATACCACATATTATGAGAGAGAGGCAAAACAACCTTGTTGCCTTAGTGAGGATCCACAAATATTACAAATGAGAGACTTGAGAGAGTCATACAAGGAACTTTTGAGTTTTATTTTGAAAACACGCAAAACTCCGGAAGGATGAGTTGATCAAAAGAGTTTGAAATATAGTGTTCGACTTGGATTGTTCTATCTTTCAATTGCTCATGATTGAAGAAAAAGTTATAAGCTCCAAAAGGTAAGAGGTATATGAGTAAATTTAAGATTTGAAAAGTTTATTTATCTAGAGAGAAATTTTGTTTGAAAGCATGTGTACTTTTGAGGTGTGATAGCGTTGTAACAACTCCCCGATCCATTGCTAAGTTTGGCTTTGCTAGGGACTAGCAAAGGGTAAGCTTTGGGGAACTTGTTGACACCTATTATAGCATAATATTAATACTCAACTAAATATGAAATAAGGGCGTAAAATGAATATCAACATAGATTAGGGGCTTTACTAACATAATTCTACGAGCTTTGGTGATTTATATATATTTTTAGGGACTTAACGGATAAATGCAGTAGAAGAATGGAGAAAGTTCGGAAGATACATCTCATATGATGACAAGACTTAACTGTGAAGTAACTCAACCCGAAAAGTGGACTAAAACATTCTAGAAGGTACTAGAGGACACCGGGAGAAGAAACACGGCCGGGAAGCTTACGGGACCTGGCGGCCGCCAGAGCCATTTTGGCGGCGCCCGGTGGGTCCCATCGCCATCCTCTCCTTTCTAGGTCGGTTTACCACCGACCTTGAGGTTGTATCTACACCGTTGCCAAGGTCGGTTTGATCCAATGGTCATCGTTCATCGCCAAGGCCTATATAAGAAGACCCACGACCCCGGGGTGAAACCCTAACTCATTCTAATTCATTCTACTTCATTATCTCTCAGTTTGTAGAGGTATCCCAAAGTAAGGATAACCTCTCTAAGGGATTAGTGAATTAGAAGAAGATTAGAAGAGGATTAGCTATGTAATTAGAACTAGATTAGCCATGTAATTAGAAGTAGATTAGATCTAACTTAGATCTAATCAAGACTAAAGGAGAGTTGAACTACACTTTGGTTCCGGAGATGTCTCTGAGTTTGGTATGTTTCATATCTTATCTTTGGATGACTTGTGATTTATATATTTATCTTTTCTATTACTATATGCTTTCTTTATATGGTTAAGTATAGTTGTTATATTATTGCATGGGATCTCCGCTCGTATTGAGGGCTCTAGTTATTCATGGTAGCTAGAGTAGTAATCTATAGTATAGATATGGTGTCTAGGCTATAGGTTACCTGAGATTGCGCCCAATCCCACGGTTAGTTGTGGTAGCCCCAGGGGTGACAGCTCTGTAAGGCCTGTGTAATCCACCACGTTCGGATTGGTGTTTTCGTAGAGCTTTTGGCAACCTTCTTCCAACTACTTTCTTCCCAGTCTTCTTCGAGAGTTGAGACGGACTTGCTACTCTGAAGTGTAATAGTGTAATTGCTATCATAGAACCTTAGTAATAGAGAAGTGTATAGGAACCTTGATCTCTCTTTGACTTCTTGATTAGTTTAGGTATTTTATTATTTTAGGTTTAGATAATAATTATCCTTTGACATTTACCCCCTCACTATAGTTTAGTGGTTTGCTAAGTTAGTAGATACATGAATGTGAATTATTAGAATCTCTAGCCAAACTTCCCTGTGGATACAATACTTTAGAACACTCATCCTAGGGAAAAGCTACAATGGTAGGTGTTCTGTGCGCTTGCAGAATCCTTCATATTCTTTTAGCACTTAACAAATGCCAACAATCTGTCGGCAGCTCTGTGCAAAGGGGCACTCAAAAAACAAGTGTTCAATTGTCTCTCTGTCACCTCTGTTGCACAAAACACAGCATGTACCCCCCTGAACCTGGAGATGTCTTCTTTCTAGCATATCTCTTGTATTCAGCCTGTCTACCAAGATTAACCAAATAAAGATTTTAATTCTAGGTGTGCACCTAGATTTCCACATAATCTTGAAAACTGGATGGGCATCAATACCATTAAACACTGAAGAATAGTATTTCCTCGAGGTATATTTGCTTCCCCAAATAGGCACCCATCTGTCATTAGTGTCTTCATCATACTCTAGGTCTTGAAGATGTTGCTGCAGGTTCTCTAGTTCTTCAAGTGCCTCGGTTGAGAGGGGCAAAAAGAACATGGAGTCCAGATCCTCAATATGCATAGTGTCATAGACCGAGCTGCTTTCAGATTTTGCAAATGATGCCAGTCTTGGGTATCTGAATGATAGAATCTCATCAGTCCACAGATCATCCCAGAAACACACTGTTTTTCCTTCCCCAACCTCACAACGTGCAATGCCTCTGAATAACTGATTCAGTCTAAGGATATCCTTCCACCAGAAAGATCCCACCTCTCTGGATGCATGTGGTACCTTGCTAACATAATATTTGTTCCAGATCATCCTCACCCAAGGTATATCAGCCTTGTCATAAAACTTACTAAGGTGTTTCATTAGCAAAGCATCATTCTGCAATCTGAGGTTAATGACACCCAAGCCACCTTTATCTTTGGGTAATTGGACTATTTCCCATGCCACCAAATTGGCACCTTTTTTCTTTTTTAATTACCTCTCCGGAGACACTTTGCTTCCTTCCTCTGTCAACATAATCAATGACACCAACAGGTAATCTGATTGTGCACATGACATAGGTGGTTATTGGCGTGATTCTTTGAGTTAATCATCTCTCTAGTGCGCCACTATATGATAGCCATGTTGAGCAAAGCGATAATCTTCTTTCCACCCCCGTCCATTAAAGGAGTGAGATCTTCAATTCTTGGTTTTGTTGTACCCATTGGTAGACCTAGATATGTGAATGGCATTGTCCCAACATCACATTCAAATGTACTAGAGAGTTGTAGCATTTTTTCATGGCTGACATTGATGGGGTACATTTGTGACTTCCTGTAATTGACTCTCAGCCCAGTGGACTCTGCAAAGCTTTCAAGTATTTCTTTGAGAAATATCAGCTGGGTATCATCTGCCTGAAGAAGCAACAGAGTGTCATCGGCATCTTTGGATAATAGGGAAATCCTCTCGGCTGTGGTAGGGGCTGTTGCAGGAAATTCCTATTTGCGGCTTCATTTATAATTATTTGTAGCGAGTTCAGACCAACACAAAAGTAGAGGAGACGGTGGATCCCCCTGCCTTACTCCTCTTTTACACTTGAAATATTTACCAGGCACTCCATTTAATAGAACTGCTGAAGATGATGAGGATAGTATACTGTTCATCCATTGCAACCACCTAACAGGAAACCCAAGGTTTGTCATCATTTGTATAATTACTGAGTGCTCAACAGTGTCAAATGCCTTCTCAAAATCAAGTTTCAGAATGACAATTTCTTTTCTTGACTGGTGACATTGGTGGATATACTCATAACTCCATGCCAGGCAATCTTGTATTGTCCTTGTTCTGATAAACCCATATTGGTTTTGATGTACCAGGCTTAGGATAACCATCTGCAGCCTATCTGCTAATATCTTGGTGATCAATTTCAGTGAGATGTTTAGGAGAGAGATGGGCCTAAAATCATTAACTGTCTCTGGGCTCTCCTTTTTTGGTACAAGGGTGATGTATGATTTATTAATGCATTCAAGGTTAGCTTCCCCTTGATAAAAGGCCTGACATAGCTCATAGAAATCACCTTTGATGATTTGCCAGCATTTCTTCAAAAACAAGCCATTGAAACCATCAGGCCCTGGAGCCTTATCTGAGGGCATTTTCTTGATAATTTTATCCACTTCTTCATTGAGAATTGGTGCTGTCAGACCATCGAGCCCATCAATAGGGTGTATTAGCTGTTGGAGATCAAACACCATGTTTGGGGAGGTACTGTTACCCATTCTGTTCCTGAAGGAGGACCATAACAATCCTGCTTTTCCTTCATGATCATGGATCCAAGCTCCTTGATCATTTTTGAGCTGTGAGATAGAATTTCTCCTGTATGAGACTGTGGCCATTGCATGAAAAAACTTTGTACACTCATCCCCAAACTTTATTCTATTGACTGTATATCTATTTCTCCAATAAATATTCTTGTATTTGAGCCAAGTCTGAAGCTGTCTTTTGACTATATTCCTGAGATTTGTTTCAGGAAAGAATAGTCCTCTTTGATCTTCAACTGAATCCAAGCATTTAATGACAGCATTGCAGTTAGAGATTAATAACCTGAGGTTGGAGATTTTCTTACTCCAGTGCTTTAGAGAAGATCTCAACTTTTTTGAATTTTAGGGATAGGTGCTTTGCTATGTCTCTCGTTTTGCTAACCCCCGCACAGCTTCAAAGCAACTTTGTACAACATCTCTGAAATCATGTTGCTCTGCCCAATAATTTTCAAAACGAAAGATGTTTGCTTTTGGTATCTTTGTTCCAACTGAAATCTGACATGGCAAGTGGTCAGAAGTAATCTTTGCAAGTGGGTTTACTTCAGTATTTGGATACTCTATTGTCCAGTTGGTTGAAGTGAAAAACCAATCAAGCTGTTCTAACAGAGGCTCAGACTGCATGTTGCTCCATGTGAAAGCTCTACCCTTTAAAGGTAGTTCTATCAGCCCTAGATGTCCAATGGCATCATTGAAAATGAAAGTATCATTGAGATTGCCACCTGGTTTATTTCTATTTTCCATAGACCTATAGAAATTGAAATCTCCAACAAACATCCAGTTGTCTTCATCCCCAATATTGTGGTTACGAAACCAGTCAATGAACTCACTTCTTTCTGGTTCATCACAGGGGCCATACACTGTGGTCAGGGACCAAGTTTCACCATTGTGCAGAGAGGAAAAACGTGTAGTAATACCATACCGCTTTTTATCCAGAACATCACCACTGAAGACAGAGCTGTTCCAAAGCACTAGTATACCACCAGATGCACCAATTGAGGGGATGTAATCGAATTTATCAAATCGTCGTGGGGCAAATTTTCGGATATATGAGGTATCAAATTCCTCTCGTTTTGTTTCTTGAAGACAAACTATGGAACAACTACTTTCTTCTATTTTATCTCTCACTTTGCATCCCATTTTTCGGTGGCATTAATTCCTCTAATGTTCAAAGACAAGATGTTCCAATTGCGTGTATCCATTAACAATAATTTGGGATGAGTAAACGACTAACACCACCAGGGTTGTTAGTGAGGAAAAAATACATGAGAACCAACTCTGTAATTTCAGGATAAAACCAGCTGCATATATAAAGGTGGTAAAGATGTCTTGAGTAGCTTTCAGACCCATAGCGTAAATTCAACTAGGCGAAGATCGGACCCATATTTGCGCAGACTCAACCATATTATTATACATAGTTTTAATCAAAAGAACAGCCACACAGACACCCATCAAACTGACAAAGTTTCTGCTAAGCAAAAGGAAGACACGCATACGACACAAGCACTAAAGTTGATGTAGACTGGTTCTCTACAGCCTTGATCCAACTCCATCACCCCGGACTCCTTATTCTGTGTCTTCATTGATAACCACCTGAGTGCTTGGCGCCTGCATGAGCGCATCATCAGTGAGATCACTAGGATCTACACCACACTTGATCCCCCAACTTTGAAGTGTAGCAATTGATATGGGCCTAATCTCACCTGTGAGTTCATCAATCTCTATGGCCCGAGTTTTTGCTGCGCTTGGAGGGCTCTTTTGTCGATTCTAACGCCGCGAAAAACCCTCCTTTCTGGCGGGAGAGCCTTGTGCTCGGCGTCTGCAGGATTGGGTGGAGGAGTGCGAGCATGAGAGATGGAGATTTTGGTGGGAAGAGTCATACCCTTTCTTTTTGGCCTGGGACCATCACCTACATCCTGTGTTTCATTCTGACTGGGCCTAGGTGAAGTGGGCTTACTTTCCTCCATTTGAATTTGAATTGCTGGGCCAGAAGTCTGTTTTTCAGGCCCATCAATCATCATATATCGAGACTCTTCAGGGGTAAGATGTTGCGTCCTCTTGGATTTGCACAATACCACCTTCATCAATAATCAGGGGGAGGCTGTGGGGGGTCACCTCGGCTTCTTGGAAGTAGAAGCATCAATCAGCATGTGCAGGCCAGCTTTCATCATTTCTGAGTTGACTGGCTTCCAGGGGATAATTGCAAGATTATTTTCCTTCTCAACGGTGACCAACTCCTTCTTTCCATTCAGTAGGGTGGTTTCCATAAAAATAGGTTTCAAAGCAATGCAAGGAGGGGAGGGGCTACTGCTGCCTGTGGTATGTCCTTGCGGTGGAAGATGGCAATGGTGGCACAAAGTGGCTTCTAGCTGCCTGGAAACGAGCTCTGTCTTCAATATAGCTTGAGTTTACCTCATTGGATGAAGAGCTGCTATCAGAATGGTTGAAGACTTCTTCAATTGCAATGTCAGGTCCAGTTGCTCTTAGGAACCTCATTGATGAGCCGGACATATCAATGTCCATGAGATCTTGAGGCACAAGCGGATCTTTGTGGAACTCCGAGCTTCGAGGGCACTTGGTTGTTTAGACCATTGTCGGCCAACAAGCACCTGAGGATCCCAAGCAGGCCATGCATCTCCATCATCTATTTCCTCTTCATTCTCCTCTTCAGCATCATCTATCTGCATTTCATTGTTGTCCCCATCTTGCTGTGCTGCCTGAAACTGAATGTGATTCATAAACATAGGAGGTTCAGGGTGTGGATTGCCACCAAAAAATCCCAGGTTCCCCGCACCCCCCGCAACTCATTACGCCAATCGGTTGGAGTGGATTTGCACCCATGACAAGCTGGGCCATGCTCGAGGATGAGGCTCCCCATCAAATGGCACATCATCTTCATCGGCGGGAAATGCATCCGGAAAATGCCCATCCAAAATATACACACTGGTGTGCGACCATGATCTGCCCATTCCTCCTACAACTGTTCCCCTTGATACAACCAGACTTCTAGGAACTCTGTTTGGTTCCAACAGCAGAGCTTGAACTAGGATTCTTGATTTGTTCTCATCTCTGTACCATTCTAGCAGCCTACCAAACGGTGCAACTGCAGCACGAACATAAAGCTCTTTCTGAAAATCTAGTGGAAACGAGAGAAACATGACCCAACAGATGCGGGTGTAGGTACATGACCTATGATTAATTCCCTCATCATGCCTGACTACTCTGACCAAATGATTTTGGGACATAAACTTACCACTGCTTGATAGAATAATCAATGCTATTCGGTCACATACAATGCCTTGCTTCACGGAGGGAGCAATGATAGCAGCTTGGGAACTATGGAAACTTCGAAATGATAAAATCTTTCAGAGAAGAGATCCTACTCTAAACATTTGGCTTGGCAATTTCAAATCCCAGGGTGTAATGCAATCAGTTAGATTCAAGGATGATTTAAGATCATCCTTCTGTGTTTGGTTAGATGCTTTCAGTTAAATACTCAGTATGTATTCTCTGAACTCTTTATAAATTAATGAAACGATTCCGTCTTGTGGGGATCTCCCCACGGTCTTTTGGGTCAAAAAAAAAAAACAAATGCCAACAATGGTGCCTAACATATCTCTTCTCCTCTTGAAATCGCTAATCTCAAATAGACAACAAAGCTAGTGGAACTTGGTTAAGCATTAGGGGTTAGCCACATTGCTTTAGTTTGCACGGGAAATATTTTTGGATTTTTATTATTTTTTCAAATTTTTATTTTATTTTTATATGCAAGATAAGATAAAATATTGATGCATCTTTATTTTATTTTTTATGCCACCACAAGCAAATAGCCTAGAGGTGTTTAGCCTCGAAGATATTCGCATGGGGCTTAAAGATTTTTCATAAAACAAAAATATTTTTTGTTATTTTCAAATGCGTATATATAATACTTGAAATGATAAATATGATATGGAAAGAATAAAATATGCGGTGCAGGGATTTAAATATGGATAACTTACCGACTTACCTTTTGGCGAGGATTCGGTGTTTAGAGTCCCCGAACAGGACTTCAAGTTACGCTCTTTACTCCCATGGTATATCGGTTGCCACAATCGGTAGCAATCGATGATTCTATAGTCTCTTCGATGATGATGTTCGGGAGATGTCATCTTCTTCCTCCATCTTTTGGATGATGAACTCTTCTCCGGAGTAGTTGATTCTTCTTTCTCCGTGGATGTATTAGGTGTAAGAGCTTTAGCCTCTTTACTTACCTTATCTCCTTCTAGATTCTTGATCCATCGTCTATTATGGCGGCGACGAGCTGCCTCCTTTTCCCCGGGATTTGTATACTCATTATAACTATTAAAGTAAACACGTACCTTCTCTTTAGGAAATTGGAAATGAATCTCTCCTGTATGGATGTAGATGATTGCACGAGTAGTATTGAGGAATGGTCTCCCAAGCACTAGTGGAGGGTCTTCTTCCTTCCCCATGTCCATGACTACAAAGTCGGTGAGAACATAGTGGTCCATAATCTTGATCGGCACGTTTTTTTTTGGCAATTCCTTCGGGAACTCTGTAGGATTGGTGCGCCATCTGCATTTGCACATACGTTGGTTGCAACGGTAATTTTCCAAATAATAATTCATATGTTACATTTGCCATTAGATTAATAACAGATCCCGTATCGCAAAATGTATTATAGAAAGCTAAACATTGAATAGAACATGCGATGGTAGGCGTACTGGATCATCTTGTTTATGAAGCATTGGAGACGAAGCAAATGGTCATTATAAGATATTGTTTTATTTACTACCATTACCTTTGTAGGCTGTGCCGTCTTGTTCTTGTTCGATTCGATTCCTCTTACGTTCTTGTTGTAGACTTCCATCTTCGGTTCTAAAATATAATGATGGGAATTCGGGGAATAAGTAAGAGAGGTGTGTACCTTGTTCTTGAAAGTGAATTTCTCCTTTTTCTCTTTGATATTGAAAACAATCTTCGCACTATCTGCGTAGATGACAGCTGTTTTTTAGGCGAGCATAAGAATGGTCTACGAGTATGATTGTTGCTCTTTCATTTCTTCGGTGTCTACAACTCGCGAAGTCTGGCGGCACGTAAGAGAGCCTCGATTCCCACACACACGTCTTTAAGGATCCCCGGGATAATGAGAATGATTGATCTCGCAAGCTGCAAGCACATATTCGTTTTTTCCAAAGTGGTTCACTATAAATCTTTTCATAAATTACCTTTGGTAGTATGTTTACGCTTGAGCCAAAGTCACGAGAGAGCATTGTCGAATGTGTGTTGTCCAATCTTGATTGTAATGACTGGCCTCCCCGGATCTTCCTTTTTAGGTGGCATCGAATCATCCAACCAACAAACTTCACGAGGTCTCTCTATAGTAACGACCTGCATTATAAATATCGACAAGGTTTGTTGTTTCTCATTCTTCCCGCTGCCCGGAATCTTTCTGGTGTGGTTAGTGGTGGATAACCGAGAAAAATCGAGATTCTATCATCTTATTAAAGCGTCTTGATTCTTTATAGCTGAAGAAAAGCTTTCTAAACGAGTATTGATAAGTTCAAGAGCTTTATCATTAGTTGCTATCTTTCTTGACAGATTCTCCATGGTTTTACCTTGGTTAACAACAAGATCTCTCAAAGAAGGTTGATAAGTATTAAAATTGTTTTGGATTGTTACCTTGGTAGTTTCCTTGATAGTTGGGCCTCTGTTGGTTCCAACCTTGATTATGTTGAGGATGGAAATTATTGTTGTTATTGATGAAGTTGATGTCCTCCAAGTATCTCGGACAATTCTGCCGGTGTGGCCTAAGTTTCCACATTCTTCACATGTCATACGTGAGTCTTGAATTTGCATAACTGCCTTGGGTTGAGGATCTCTATCCTCTAGCTTCTTCATGATAAGGTCCATTTTAGCAGATAGCATGTCTACCTCTTTCAGCTGGTGCATTCCTCTCTTGCGAAGTTTGACGCTCGCACTCCAACCTTGGTTGGAAGCCATCTTCTCCACAAGTTACGTGGGCACGAGTCAATGTAAGTGATAAGAAAGCACCACCACGCAAAGCATCCATAGTTCACGAGCACTAGGAACAAGCCCATGATAGAAAGTCTGCATCAACAGCCACTTCTCCATCCCATGGTGTGGACACTTTGAAAATGTATTCTTGGAAACGCTCCCACGCAGGGGATTGATTCATCATGCCGTTGTTTGAAAATTCGATATCTTCCCTCTTAAGGCATTTGTCTTGCCTACTGGAAAGAACTTAGCAAGAAAGGCTGTGGAACATATATCCCATGTTGTATTCTTATCTTTTGTAGCATAAAACTATTGCTTAGCCCTTTCCAATAGTGAGAATGGAAAGAGACGGAGCAAGATTGCATCTTCGGATACGTCCTTCATAGTAAATGTCTTTGTAAATCTCCAGGAAGTGTTGGAGATGTGCACTAGCATCTTCATGTGCCTTTCCACAAAATTGACTTGCTTGCACCATGTTGATGAGCCCTGGCTTAAGCTCAAAGCCTTTGTCTCCAACCTCTACCTTCGGACCAACAAGAATATTATCCGTGGTAGGAGCCGAGAACTCACGAAGTGTCTTGGTTGCCATAGCTTCAAATTGAGATGTCAAGTCTCTAGTAACTTGATTAACTTCCGATTCAGTAGGTCTTGGATTCTCAGACGATGATGATGATGATAATGATGTAGGTGCTGGAGTTTGTCTGAGTTTTGCTCTGGCCTGCCTGATTAATTTTTCAGGATCTTCAACAAAATTCTCTGGAAGGTTTTTATTCATACAACTCCCTTGCATAAGATCAAAAACAAATAGAAAACAGGGTTGAACCTGTTTGAGTATGTGATAATGGGTTCTCAATGCATTAGGTGATGTAAGGGATCTCTATGGTTTCCTTATATGATGTGTTTATAGGATTTTTGGCTAGCACCCTTTCTAACTAGTAAGAGTCGAAACAATACCAACTTAATAGGAATAACACTATCTCGAGTTTTGGCTAATACCCTTCCAAACTAGAAAAGTTGGAAAGAAGCACTAGAAAAACTTTTTGAAGTTTTGAAAACATCTTTTCAAAATTGAAAGATTGACTATGCTCTCCCGGACTAGAAAAGTTTTGAAAAACAAAGTCAAGAAAAAATTAATTTCTCTAAATAGACTACGCCTTCGGCAACAACGGCGCGAGAAATGCTTGTTGATATTTCTTACACGATCCCAATTAGGAAGGCGAAAAGAAATATATATGGGATATCTATCTAATCATGTTAGCTTGGATATGGGATTAACCTCATGATCCAACAAAGCGGAGTTAGGCGGTGTTAGTAGTGGGATGTAAACTTAGCATCATTATCCATAGTGGAGTTAATCTCACCGGGATATGTACTCAAGGTATACCACTCATTTCTAGGCATTACCTTTACACTAGTCTGTCACCCTAGCAATAACGCTCTAAGAAATACGGGGCATGGTATTCTTGATTGGCCTTGATAAAAGAATGAACATGATATGCGCAGCGCACGTATAGATAGAAATACCAATTATAGCACTTCACAGGGAGTAATCCGGTATCGTATTTATATTTTACCCACGGGGAAGGGAGTCTATGGAAAGTAGAGAGAAAAGGGTGTCTAATAATTTATATTGTGATTTATTTATGAGATCCACCTTACGGTAGTGTAATGCAGAGTAGCCATATGCATCTAACATAACTCAACAGGATAAGTCACAGGATAAAGATAATTATAATAATGATAAATACCCAAGTCTAAGATCATCATAAGCCACTAATATCATACGAGCTATTAACATGTTATAGAAAGAATAGAATGAATATTCCTAAGATACTCCTAATCATATATATCAATGAATACTACAATTAGTGCAATACATCTAGTTATCATGGCAAGGTTGGATTACTTCTACACATGGCAAGCATTACCAATAACAACCAAGGACGAAACTTGATCATTACCGTAATCAACTCGACTAGTCCTACATTCGGAGGGGTGGATTCCAAAGGACTCAACAGACTGTCACTCCCGCGATCTACCACACGGCCCGGAATGTAGGGTGCAATTGCGAGATAAATGTTGTATAAATACCACGTTTACACATTGCTTATCACCCACATAGTGATCATCTATATGGATGCTATACAATTCCATGCATAAAAAATATAAAGCAATCTTACTAAACTAAACATATAATCATAGCAAGCATAAACACATATCAATAATAATATAATAATTATAAAGATCAAAGCCATAACAATTGTATTCTAAATATAAGAGTACTTACGGATCGAATACAAGAGAGAAGTCTCAAGAACGATGATCCTTGCTACTTCTTGACTATCGTAAACTCAAGATGAACTTGATCTTCAACTAGAACTAGCTAGATAGCTAACTACTTCTAGTATGAACTAGAGCTTAGGTCTAGACTTGGCTGAACTTGATGGGTATGAGTTGATGAATGAGTATGATAATGATATTCTTCTCGGCCACGGGGTTTGGTCTTCTTATATAACACTTGACGATGAACGTGAACCCTTGGATCAAACCGACCTTGACAACGGTGTAGATACAACCTCAATGTCGGTAGTAAACCGACCTAGAAAGGAGAGACATTGCAGGGGTGACCCCACGGCGGCCGACCTACATGGCAACTGGCGGCGCCGCCGGGGTGGAGTGCCACCTTGGCATCCCGTCTTTTTACGGTGTCCTCACGGTATCTTCTAGAATGTTTTAGTTCACTTTTTCGGGTTGAGTTACTTCACGGTTAAGTCTTATCTTCATATGTCTTGTATATTAGGAACTTTCTCCAATCTTCTACGCAATTATCTATCAAGTCCCCGGAAAGTCACATAATACAAAAACTTGTGGAATTATGTTAGTTAGACCCCTAGACTTATGTTTGTCTTTGACTTGAGCCCTTATTTCATGTTATTTAACTTGTAATTTTATGCTATAACAGGTGTCAACAGTTGGTTGCAATGGCAATTTTCCAAATAATAGTTCATATGTTACCTTTGCCATTAGATTAATACCGGATCCCGTATCGCAAAATGTATTATAAAAATTCCACTGATTGATAGAGCAATGAATAGTTGGGGTACCTGGATCATCTTGTTGACGAAGCATTGAGACCGAAGTAAATGATCATTATAGGATTTTATTTTATTTACCACCATTACCTTTGTAGGTTGTGCCGTCTTGTTTCTATTTTGATTCCTTCTTCTATTCTTGTTGTAAACTTCTACCTTTGGTTCTAATAAATAAGAATAGGAATTTTGGGGTTGAGTAGGAGAATAGTGTACCTTGTTCTTGAAATTGAATTTCTCCCTTTTTTCCCTTTTATGTTGAAACAAATCTTTACACATGCATAGATGATAGCTTTAGCTGAGCATAAGAATGGTCTACCGAGTATGATTGTTGATCTTTCATTTCTTCCGGTATCCACGACTGCGAAGTCCGCTGGTACATAAGACCCTCTGATTCCCACACACACGTCTTCAAGGATCCCCTCGGGATAACAGAGTGATTGATTTGCTAGCTGCAAGCACATATTTGTTTTCCACAAAGTGGTTAACTATAAATCTTTTCATAAATTACCTTGGGTAGTATGTTCACGCTTGAGCGAAATCACATAGAGCATTATTGAAGGTGTGCGTTCCAATTTTAATTATAATGACTGGCCTCCCTGGATCTTCCTTTTTAGGTGGCATCGAGTCATCCAACCAACGACTTCCGAGAGTCTCTCTATAGTAACGACACGCATTGTAAATATCGACAAGGTTTGTAGTTTCTAATTCTTCCGGCTGCCCGGAATCTTTTTCTGGTGTGGTTAGTGGAACAGATAACTGATAAATCTGAGATTCTATCATTTTACTAAAGTTGTGCTGATTTTTAATAGCTGAAGAAAAGCTTTCTAAACGAGTATTAATAAGTTCAAGAGCTTTATCAATAGTTGCTATCTTTCTTGACAGATTCTCCATAGTTTTACCTTGGTTAAGGACAAGATCTCTTAAAGAAGGTTGATAAGTATTAAAATTATTACCTTGGCTATTACCTTGGTAGTTGCCTTGATAGTTGCTTTGATCGTTGGGCCTCTGTTGGTTTCAACCTTGATTACATTGAGGACAGAAATAATTGTTGTTATTAATGAAATTGATGTCCTCTGTGATCTCTAGACAATTCCTGCCAATGTGACCTGTGTTTCCACATTCTTCACACGTCATGCGTGAGTCATGGATTTGCATAACTGCCTTGGGTTGAGGATCTCTATCCTCTAGCTTCTTCATAATAAGGTCCATCTTAGCAGATAGCATATCTACTTCTTTTTAGCTGGTGCATTCCTCTCTTGCGAGGTTGACGCTCTTCACTCCAACCTTGGTTGGAAACCATCTTCCCCACAAGTTCTGTAGCATGAGTTAATGTAAGTGATAAGAAAGCACCACCAGCTGCAGCATCCATAGTTTCACGAGCATCGGGCACAAGCCCATGATAGAAAGTCTGCATCAACAGACCACTTCTCCATCCCATGGTGTGGACATTCTGAAATATATTCTTGGAAACGCTCCCACGCTTCCGGGATTGATTCATCATGCTGTTGTTGAAAATTTGAAATCTTCCCTCTTAAGGCATTTGTCTTGCCTATCGGAAAGAACTTAGCAAGAAAGGCTGCGGAACATATATCCCATGTTGTATTCTTATCTTTAATAGCATAGAACCATTGCTTGGTCTTTCCCAAAAGTGAGAATGGAAAGAGACGAAGCAAGATTGCGTCTTTGGATATGTCCTTCATAGTAAATGTGCTGCAAATCTCCAGGAAGTGTTGGAGATGAGCACTAGCGTCTTTATGTGCCTTTCCACAAAATTGGCTGGCTTGCACCATGTTGATGAGCCCTGGCTTAAGCTCAAAGCCATTGTCTCCAACCTCTACCTTCGGACCAGTGAGAATGTTGTCCGTGGTAGGAGCTGAGAACTCACGAAGTGTCTTGGTTGCCATAGCTTCAAATTCAGATAATAAATTACGATTAACTTGATCAACGTCCGGATCGGAAGGTCTTGGTGTCTTAGAAGATGATGATGATGATGATGATGTATGTGCTGGAGTTTGTCCGAGTTTTGCTCTTGCCTCTCTCGATTAACTTTTCGGGATCTTCAAGATAATTGTGCGGGACGGTTCCAATTCATAGAATTCCCTGCATAAAATAAAAACAAATAGAAAACAGGGTTGAACCTGTTTGAGTATGTGATAATGGGTTCTCAATGCATTATGTGATGCAAGTGATCTCTCTTGTTTCCTTATATGATGTGTTTATAGGATTTTTGGCTAGCACCCTTTCTAACTAGGAAAGCTAGAAACAATACCAACTTAATTGGGAATAACACTGTCTAAGTTTTGGCTAACACCCTTCCATACTAGAGAAATTTGGAAAGAAGCACTAGGAAAACTTATGTAGTTAGAAAAACACATTTTAAAATTTTAAAAGATTGACTATGCTCTTCCAAACTAGGAATGTTTTGGAAAACAAAGCCAAGAAAAAAACTTTAGCTCTAAATAGACTACGCCTTCAGAGCAGCGGCCGGAAATGCTTGTTGATATTTCTAACACGATCCATATTAGGAAGGCGAAAAGAAATATATATGGGATATCTATCTAATCATGTTAGCTTGGATATGGGATTAACCTCATAATCCAACAAAGTGAAGTTAGGCGGTGTTAGTAGTGGGATGTAAACTTAGCATCATTATCCATAGTGGAGTTAATCTCACCGGGACATGCACTCAAGGTATAGCACTCATTTCTAGGCATTACCTATACACTAGTCTGTCACCCTAGCAATAACGCTCAAAGAAATGCGGGTATGGTATTTGTTGATAGGCCTTGATAAAAGAATGAACATGATGTCTGCAAGCGCACGGATAGAAATACCATCGTAGCACTTCACCGAGTAATCCGGTATCGTATTTATATTTTACCACGGGGGAAGGTAAGTCTATGGAAAGTAGAGAGATAGAGGCATCTAATTATTTAAGAAGTGATTTATTTATGAGATCCACTTACGGTTGTATAATCTGAGTAGCCATATGCATCTAACATTACTCAACAGGATAAGTCACAAGATAAAGATAATTGAATAAATGATAACTACCCAAGTATAAGATCATCATATGCCACTAGTATCATACGACTTATTAGCATGTTATAGAAAGAACAGAAAAAGAATATTCCTAAGATAATCCTAATCATATGTCAATGAATACTACAATTAGTGCAATACATCTAGCTATCATGGCAAGGTTGCATTATATTCTACACATGGTAAGCATTACCAATGACAACCAAGGACAAAACTTGATCATCACCGTAATTAAAGCTCAACATGTCCTAACATTCGGAGGGTGGACTCCAAAGGACTCAACGGGAGGAATTTGTCACTCCCCGCGATCTACCACACGTCCGGAATGTAGGGTGCAATTGCGAGATAAACGTTGTATAAACACCATGTTTACACATTGCTTATCACCCACATAGTGATCATCTACGTGGATGCTATACAATTCCATGCATAAGATATAAGACAAACTCACTAAACTAAACATATAATCATAGCATGCATGGATACATATCAATAAGAATATGATAATGATATAGATCAAAGTCATAACAATAGTGTATCAATAATAATAATACTTACGGATCGAATACAAGAGCGAAGTCACAAGAACGATGCTCTCGCTCTTTTTGCTTGACTATCGGGAACTCTCAAGATGAACTTGATCTTGAACTAGAACTAGCTAGATAGCTAACTACTTCTAATATGATGAACTAGGGCTTAGGTCTAGACTTGGTTGGACTTGGATTGGTCTTGATGTGAATTGATAATGAAGTAGAATGACTTAGGGTTTCACCACGGGGTCGTGGTCTTCTTATATAGGACTTGGCGATGAATGTGGACCCTTGGATCAAACCGACCTCCAGCAAGAATGGTGTAGATAAAACCTCAAGGTCGGTGGTAAACCGACATAAAAATGTGAGGCTAACTGGTGGGACCCACTGGCGGCCGCCTAAAGGCCTCGGCGGCCGAGGGGGTCAACCCCTCTCGGCTTCCTGTTTCTTCCGGTGTCCTATGGTACCTTCTAGAGTGTTTTAGTCCACTTTTCGGGTTGAGTTACTTCACGATCAAGTCTTGTCTTCATATGTCATGTATATTCCGGAACTTTCTCCATTCTTTCTCGCATTTATCCGTTAAGTCCCCGGAGACTCACGAGAATACCAAAACTCATGGAAATATATTAGTTAGACCCCTAGACTTATGTTGACATCTAACTTAAGCCCTTATTTCATGTTAATTGACTAATAATATTATGCTATAAAGGTGTCAACAACTGTCTTGAATGCTCGCTCAATGTTTTCGTTGTCGGCTTGTATGTCATGTTGTAGAAGATGTTTTGTGGCATGCGGAGGTTGTTTGCCCTTTGCTTTTGGCCAAGCGTCCGCTTCATTGTTCTGTTCCCTTGGGAAAATTTTTGACTGTGAACACCGAAACCTTCGCTCTAGTGCTCTGACCACCGCCGGGTAGTTTACGAGTTCTGGTTCTTTGGCCATGCATTCTTTTTCTACTTGGCCGCTACTAGCACCGAGTGCATTCTGACTTCGACTATCTTTGCTCCATAGGATTTTTGCCTTGGTGAGGCCTAGTATGAGCCCCTCATACTCGGCGCTGTTGTTTGTTTGTGCGCATTCCAGTCTTGTGGCAAAGTAGGACTTGATTCCTGAGGGTGACATTATGACAGCGGAGGCTCCTACTCCATGTCTGCCCCAGGCTCCGTTTGTATATACCATCCACAGTTGCGAGTCTTGTTCTTGCTATTTCTGTTCGTGTGGTGTCCATTCAGCCATGAAGTCTGCCAGCACTTGTGATCGTATTGCAGATCTGTGGACAAATGATATTTCGAGCAACGAGAGCTCCGCAGCCCATTTGCCGATTCCGCCCGAGGTTTCCTTGTTCTCAAGACCTTCGCGAGTGGTTGTGAAGTTGGTACTATCACTTTGTAGGAGTGGAAGTAATGCTTGAGTTTTACGGATGCGCACAAAGAGGGCGTCTGCTATCTTTTCAATTTTCGTGTTACTGATCTTCGCTCCTGATAGAGCCTCTGAGACATAGTGGCGGGAGCTAAATGAGACGATTGGCTTCGAGTTTCTCCTGTACCGCTACAACGCTGATTGCATGGTCGAGAGCTGCGAGATATAGGAGTAAAGGTTTTTCTTTGTCGGGAACTGTTACTGTCAACTGCTCTTGTAGGTATTCTTTGACCTTGGCAAAGGCGTCCGCCTGCTCTTTGCCCCAGTGAACCTTGCCACCTCCGCGTAGAGCTTGGAAAAAAGGGAGGCTCTTCTCCACCGATTTTGAGATGAATCGTTTAGGGCCGCTATTCTGCCCGTGTGCTATTGAACTTCTTTCTTTGTTTTTGGTTCAACCATGTCTCTCGATTGCTTTCATTTTCTCGGATTAGCTTTTAACCCTTACGAAGGCGACGATGTAGCCTAGTACCTTCACTTTGGTTACCCCAAAGACACACTTTTCGGGGTTTAGTTTGAGGATTTTTTTTTTTTTGAGGTTGGCGAAGGTCTCTTGCAGATCCGAGATGTGGTCTGCTTCTTTTTGCTCATGACTATGAGGTCATCTACGTACGCAATCATATTTCTGAGCAACTATCCCACAAGAACTTTGCCTGTCATTCTAGCGAAGGTTGCGCCAGCATTCTTCAAGCCCTCTGGCATTCTGACAAAGCAATATGTTCTGAATGGGGTGGTGAAGCTTGTTTTCTCCTAATCTTCTTTTCTCAGCCAGATTTGGTGGTATCCCGAATAGCAGTCCAGGAGTGAGAACCTTTGACAACCTGCTGCTTTGTCGACAGAGGTGTCTATTCTCGGCAAGGGGTAATTGTCCTTTTTAGTGGCTTTGTTGAGATCCCCGAAGTCTATGCACATCCTCATCTTGCCGGAGGTTTTCTTTGGTACCAGGACTACATTTGCTAGCCAGTCGGTGTACTTGACCTCTCTATTGACTTTGGCATCGAGCAGCCTTTGGACCTCCGCTTGGGCCGCTAGTATTCTGTCTTCTGACATTTTTCGCTGTCGTTGCTTCTTCGGTCTCATTTTTGGGTTGATGTCTAGGATATGCTCGATGGTGTCTTTGTCAACGCCCCTAAGGTCTGCCGCCGACCACACAAATATGTCCTTGTTGTTGATCAGGAGCTCCGCCAGTTCCTTCTCCTCTTCTGTGGATCGTCGTCTATCCTTATCTTCTTCACCTTCTCCTACCCCTTCGCACTTGTCTGCCCCCTTTTCATGTCAGGGGGTTCAGGGTCTTCGCTTTCTGTTTGTACGGAGTTGATGTTTCTATGTCCTCAATATATGGCCTTCTCTATGTTTCTGGCCTCCTTTTGGCTCCCGTGCACGGTGATAATTAATCCGGTGAAGGGCTAGGATTTTCATGCACAAGTAGCCCATATGTATTGCCGCATTGAATCTGTTTGTGAATCCCCTTCCGAATATTGCGTTGTATGGCGAGTAGATATCGATGATGTCGAAGGTTATGTACTCCGTTCTCGCACTTTTTTGATCGAGTTCAGGACGCCAAAGCGGCGGACGATGCCGGTGAAGAACTTGACTGTCTCCTGTGACCTCGTGCGTGAGATGAGCATCACCTCGATCCATTTGGTGAACTTGTCGATGGCGACGAGGGGATGCGTGAAGCCCCCGGGCGACCTCATGAACGGGCCGACCATGTCGAGCCCCCAGACCACAAAGGGACAAGTGATGGGGATCGTCTGGAGGTCCTAGGCGGGGAGGTGTGTCTGTTTGGCGAAGAACCGGCACCCCTCGCACCGGTGCACGACCTAGTTGGCGTCAGCCACAGCCGTCGGCCAGTAGAAGCCTTGGCGGAAGGCCTTGCCCACCAGAGCTCGAGTCGAGCGTGACTTTGTGCCTCGCCGGTCCGTGCAAAGCCCGACTTTTTCAGAGCTTGTATAGCGGGAGGTTGCGCCGCCAAGCCGAGCTATGAACCCGCTAAGCGTGGCAAGACATCCCGTGAGCCGCGCACGCTCTTGACATTCTTGATCGGGCCCATGTTACGAATGGCCTCGATCTTCTCGGGGTTAGCCTCGATGCCGCGCTCAGACACTATGAAGCCAAGGAGTTTCCTCGAGGGACCCCGAAGACGCACTTCTGCGGGTTGAGCTTTACCCCAAACTCACGGAGCTTGCTGAAGACTTGCTCGATGTCGGGGATGAGTTCTCGGCGCGCCGCCTTGACTATGACATCGTCGGCGTATGCTTCAACGCGCTTCCCGAGAAGCTCTTTGAAGACTTTTTGCATGCACCTTTGGAAGGTGGCGCCAACATTTTCAGCCCGAACGACATTGTCACGCGAGCGTAACGCTCCGAAGGGGTGATAAAGGAGGTTTGAGCTGATCGAGCTCGTTCATCTCGATTTGGTGGTAGCCCCGCGTCGAGAAAATGAGGCGCCTCGCACCCGGAGGTGGAGTCAACGATTTGGTCGATGCGCGGCAAAGGAAACGGATCCTTTGGGCATGCCTTGTTGAGACTTCGTATAATCAACACACATTCTCCATTTCCCATTCTTCTTCTTAACTAGTAGAGGGTTGGCTATCCACTCGGGATGAAGCACCTCCTTAACAAAGCCGGCCGCTAAGAGCTTATCTATTTCCTCGGTGATTGCCTGCCCCCCGTCGTCGCCGTCGCCGGCGGCCGCTTCACCGGCCGAGAACCAGCTTGATGTTTAAGGAGTGCTCGGTGAATTCCTCGGTATGCCGGGCATGTCCGAGGGTTTCCACGCAAACACGTCGAGGTTCGCGCGGAGAAAGTCGATGAGCTCGCTTTCCTATTTGGGGGTGAGCTCGGCACCAACACGAACGGTGCGCCCCTCCTTGTCGACCGCCACCGTCTTGGCGTCCTCGTCGGCTCGAAGGAACCCGCCGCCTTATCGAGCTCGGCGGATGAGCTCGCCACCTTTGCCGGGCGTGCTCGACGTGTTCTTGAGCTCGGGTGGAGTCCTCTCGTCTGCACCCACGCGAGCATCTCGGGCAGGAGCCTCCAACTCGATGAGGGCGTCGGCGCATCGCATAGCCTCCTTGTTGCGATTGAAGGCGCTCGAAGGTGGAGTTGACGGTGATCACGCCCTTCGCCCGGGGATCTTGAGCTTGAGGTACGTGTAGTTGGGCACGGCCATGAACCGCGCATAGCATTACCGCCTAACAATGAGTGGTACGCGCTCTTGTATGGGAGCACCTCAAAAGTGAGCACCTACTTGCGGAAGTTGCTCGGGTCGCCGAAGGTGACGGGGGAGGTGATCCGCCCAGCGGGAACGCCCGCTTCCCCGACACCACCCCGTGGATGGGGTCCGTCGAGGGTCGAGACGAGCTCGGGTGATGCCGAGTGCCTCCATGGTGTCGACGTAGAGAAGGTTAAGGCCGGCCGCCGCCGCCCATCGGCACCTTACCGGGGGCGCTTGGTGCCGCGGGGATCGGATCGACGACGAGCGGGAACCACCCCGGGTGAGGAATGTGCACGTGGGTGGTCCTTCTTGTTGAAGGTGATCGGGCGCTTCGCACCACTTGAGGTAGGGAGGGTGTCGTGAGGCTCAAGTGAAGAGGACCTCGCGCTCACGAGGGCTTCGGGCGGCGCTTTGGACTCGTATGTCGGCGGCCCGCCCGAAGATGACGTTGACCGCACCGCCCTCGAAGAAGACGTCCCTGTCGCCCGCCCGCTCGTCGAACTCGTTGCCGTTATGCTCGTTGCCCGCCCCGCCCCTGCCTCGTGCGGGCCACGAACTTCCGTAGGAGGTTGTCGTCCTTGAGCTTGTGCTTGAAGGGACCTGGTTGGGGTTGGGGGAAGCTCGAGCTTCTTCTCGAAGAAGTCCTTGGGGTCGTTCGGCCTTGCCGCCTTGGCACCCGGCTTCTTCTTCTCGGCCACCGCTACAAAGTCGTCCCTCGTTGTGCGGCGCTTGTTCTTGTTCTTTTCTTGGGCCACGAGAGCTCGACCCCTCGGCGGTCTCGTCGGCGCCTTCTCCTTGCCCTTGCCGGTGGTGCCGTGGAGGACAAGGAGGTCGAGGAGCTCCTTCACCGTCTTGGGCTTGCGGATGCCGAGCTCACGGATGAGCGTCTCGTGTGTCGTGCGAAGGTGAAGGCGGTGATGATCTCCGCGTCGGTGGCGTCCGGTGAGCTCGTTGCGGGGGCTTGAGAAACGCTGGATGTAGTCGCGACGAGACTCTCGTTCTTCCATTTATGCGGTTGCGGAGGCCCACGTGTTGCTCGGGGGCGAGTAGGTCCCCACGCAAGTTTGCCGGCGAAGATGTCGCGGAGGTCGCGCCAGCCTATCGATCAAACCAACAAGCAAAGTGCTCGAGCCATGATCACATTTGTGTGTCCGCTGAGGCATGAGGGGAGGTTGCGGATGATGAAGAGCTCCGCCGGCACCCGGCTTGGCATGCGCTTTGGTGTAGTCCTCAAGCCGATTACACCGGTGGTCCGTCCCCGTTGTATTTCTAGACGAAGGTCGGCGCGGAAGCGCCGAGGGAATGGTGCGTCTTGGACTCGGGAGCCGAACACCGGGGGGGTTGCCTCCGTCGGGCGTCGGGCTCCTTCCTCGAGCTCCACCTCGAGGCGGGGTGTCACGAGCCTCGGGGAGAACGCGCCTACCGCCTCCCGACCTCGGGAGTGGGGCTGCGGCCACGGTCCTCCCGCTGGCCGTGAGCGCCACCCCTCCTCTTGCTGTAGGATCGAATGGGGCGGTCGCCACACGGGTCGTCGGCGCCGGTCGCGTGTGCTGGTGGTCGGCCGCCTCCTCCGAGCCTCTCGGCTGGTCGCCACGCATCGATGGTGTCCCGTATGCGTCGCGGTTCTCGCCAACTCGTGGCGGGCGTGGACTCGAGGGGAGTCGTCCCCGGTGGCCTACGGTTGGAGGAAGCCTGTGCTCCTCTCGAAGTCGGGCGATGTGACTCCGAGCTCTCTCCATCTGCTCCGCGGCCTTCTCGATGAGGACCGCAGCCGCTGGTGGGCCCTCTGAAAGTCTCTAGCTTTGTTTTGGCTAATTGATGAAACCCTAGGACTAACCTCTATGCTAAGTGGTTGAATTAGTTGAGGTGGTTCTAGCAAAGTGATCATGGTGGATGGGCGATGACGATCCAAAAGATTGATCAAGTGCTCGTGTTTGAAAAAAGAAAGAGAAAAACAAAATCCTATGGGCTCAAGGCAAAGGTATAAAATAGGATTTTTGTTTTGCGGTCAAGACGCAATAGAGTGCGTGATCGGATTTAGGATAGATAACTGTACTATAAAGAGGGGAAATCTTTAATTGCAATGGTTATCTAGTGCCACTAATTTCAATTTCGAATTGCATATGCATTGGGGTTAGTGACGTGGGAATTTGATGAAAAACTCATTTGGAAAAGACTTGAGAAATGCTATCAAATATGGTCTTGAGGATTGAAATATTTTTGAATAAGATAGCATATACATTTGGATCAAGATTTATTGAGAAACTTGGAGAAGAAAAAGAAAAAGAAAGAGCAATATTATATGACGTGCACATACCTTCATATATATACATGTATATGGATATATACATGCACTCATGCACACGTACAAGAATTAACTTGCTTGGCTAGCATATATACATGTGTATATATGCAACACATGCACACGTACACAAGTTCCATGCTTAGCTTCCTTGCTTGCTTGCATCTCTCGTACATGGCAACCACAAGCAGTGCAGCAGCAATTCACAGCTCGGCAGGTTTGAATTTAAAATGGCGAGGTGGCGCATCATGGTTGGCTGGCTGGGCATACTCTTGGCTGTTGTGTGCTGCCGTCGGCACTTTTGTCATAAAAGAAAATAAAGGAAAAAAGAAGAAGAGAAAGAGAAGCTGCTGGGCCGGCCTGTTGCTGCCCACGTCCGAGCTGCTGGCCCATGGCCTGCCGTGCGCTGCGGCTGCCGCTCGGCTAGCAAGGCAAGCTAGCAAAGGCATCGGTTCATTTCAGTACTGATTCATTCCTCTGCCTCGAAGCAGCAGCGGCCGCCCGTGCTCTCTGTTCTCGGTCAAGCAGCGTCGCATTTCCTCCCGTTGGCCAGCAGGGCTCCAGCGAGTGCGTGGAGGCAGTGAGGGAGCCGACCGTTGGGAGGCAGGCACCATCGGCCAGCGAAGGGATAAGGCCGAGCGGCTCTGCTCCCAGCTCTCCCTCTCGGTCATTCTTACAGACTTACAGTGACCTCTTCGTTCCTCTCTTTCCCGTCTCAAACCCTAGAAGAGAAAAACTCAAATCCTCCGTCCCTTCACTCTTTTGATTTGTGCTCCAATCAAGTGAAGGGTGGTGCTCTAGAGATCGAGAAAATCCCCTCCCTCTCCTCTCCTAGCTTGTGGCTCATTTGAGAGTGGATTTGGGGAAACCCTAGGTGCATGCATTGTGATTCAATTTCTTGGCACTAGATGATTCTTGCAATTGTGGATTTCTTGTTTCTCTTGGAGAGCACCACTCCTAGACGGTTTGGTGATTGTTGGAGGCGTTGGGAAGAGAAGGTGATTGTTCTTGCCCACCTCCGGTGATTTGTGAGGGGTTTGTGATCTTCCCCGGCGGAGTGCCAAATTGATACTCTAGTGGATTGCGTGTGTCATTGAGTTACCCCTCAATCGCGTGGTGTCAAGAGGGCCTAGTGAGGCAAGGCGCGAGTCGCTACCTTGAACCACCGTTGAGACGGTCGACACAACCGGAGACTAGCTTGAGGGTGCTCAAGTGAACTCCGGGTGAACAAATCATTTGTCATCTCATTGTGATTGATTGTCTCCCGGTGATTGGCTTCATATTGTGTTCATCATCTTCCGGTGATTGAATTGACTTGCCACTACGTGTTGGTATAACACCTCTACTCTCTACCTTGCAATTACTTTGAGATATATATTGTGCTTTTGTAGAATTGCTAGTTGAGTAGCTTGCTAGAATTATTTAGTGTAATATTAGCTTGCTCATCTAGTTGGTAAAGTAGAGACAACAATTGTGTGAATTAGAGATTGTAAATCCTAGAGCTAGAGCAACAACATTTACGCTTTGTTATTGTCTACCAAATTGTTCTAGTGATTTATAGAATTTTTATTAGGCTATTCACCCCCCCCCTCTCTCTAGCCATTTAGGACCTTACACCCTCCCCGGCCTCTCGGTGCTTACGGCTCGGGGGAGGTCGTGGGCGGCTTCGTGGACTGCAAGGTTCTGCGTTGCGGGACGAAGCGGGGTGGAAGGTCGTCGACCGTCGATGCGGCGCCGCGCCTCCGTCTCGAGTTTCCGAACTCGACATCGTCCCTCCTACCTCCTCAAGGAGGCGTCGCATTCTGCGTGATCTCGCTCCGCCTCCTCGAGCTCCTCCTCGAGGCGCTCGTGGACATCGTTTGGGCGGGCGCGGAGTCCAACGACCGTCCATCCCCTTGTTCCGGAGTGTCGGGGTGTCTTTGGGAGGAGTCGTCCTCGCTACCCCACATTGTGTGTACCGCGCCGTCCGGTCCGGCACATGTAACACTCGCGGCGGGGTCGACCCCTGCGAGGCTCGGTCGCCAGCGCGACCACGAGACCGAACATCCCGAGCTCGGTGCTTGAGGGGTATCGGTGAGGGAAGAGCTGCAATTAGCGGGTACATCGTCGAGGCGGCGAGGAACTCGTCGGGGGAGAGCGCAGCCTAGCCCGCGAGCTGCAGGATGACGTTGGCGGTGGAGAAGGTGGCCGTCGCGGAAGAGCTCCCCGAGTTGGCTCATGGCTTAGAATGTGCGGAAGCAGGTCCGCAATGGCGACGAAGAAACGGTCGGTCGCCGCTCGGATGGGACTCAGCGGTCCGGAGGTCGAATCCCGGCGGAACGCAACAGCACGGAGTCATCCGCTTGTCGATTTTGACTTGCTACAATTTTCTTTGGCAAGTTGCTACAACTGCTACTAGAAGAATACCCGCGTGTTACCGCAGTTTTTTCAATTTTAAAAATAGATTTTTTAAAGAAAAAATTTAAAATAAATTGTTACACCATCGAATGTACAAGAATATATATTATATACTACTCCGTTCCAATTTGTTAGTCATTTTACGATTCAATCAAATGCAACAATAATTCGATGAATCTGGACTCATCTATATACAAATACATGCAACATTGAATGCACCTAGACTTTTAATTTGGGTGCTAGAACGACTAACAAAATGGGACAGAGGAAGTAGTACTAGTATTAGTTTAGACTTATCAGCCGTTTATTAGGCATAGTATCCCCTGTTTTCGCTAGGCGCTAGGCGGATTTTCCTCGGCGACCCTCCGCCTAGCAACTAGTCGGGAGTAATCGTGCCTAGGCGTTGCTAGGCGTTTTCTAATCGGTGAATAATCATGTATAAATACTTAAAAGAAAAGAAAAAAAAGAGGAGATGAGGGGTCATGAAAAAAAGAGAGAGAAAAAGGCCCATTTTGAGGCCCATTCGAAGGCCCAATCAGCACATAACCCTAAGCCTCTGTCCCTCGCTCCACCCGGCTCCTCATCTCTCGTACTCTCATCTCTCTCGACTCCTCCCGACGCAGCCGCCGCCGCCACCTCTGCTCTAGCTGCTCCTCCCCCCGCCGCCCGCCGCGCCAAGGCCGCGGCGCGCCCCTCCCGCCCGCCCCGCCGCCGCCTCTCTCCGCTTCCTCTCCCCCCGCCACGCCGCTGCCTCGCCACGCGACCTCCGCGGGACGCTCCTCCACCCCCCGGCGCCGATGATGAGCTGAGCCCGCCTAGGGGTCCGACTACCCCCATAGGCGCCACGGTGGGGCTTCGCCTAGCCAAGTCGGGAGGAATCCCGCCTAGGCGGCGCCCTAGCGGAACAGGGCATAGTATAATATTTTTTCTTTCACAACACAATAACATTAACCGGCTTATCAGACATAGAAATCATCACCAAACATCTCTCGAGATATGCTTTTGAAAATGATAAGTTAATAGGAAAAATAAAATAGAACATTTTTCGAATATTAGATCAAATTATCGAAGAATGTGGATAACTTACACGCAAGGTGTCGTGGTCGTATACCACGGTCACGAATCGACCGCTAATGTGTGCAACGATGGCCTAGCTCAAGAGACAATGACACGAGATTTATCTTGGTCGGGGCTAATCGGGCGCACCCTAGTCCAGTGTGTGGCACTATCCGAGCTCAAATGCTCGTGATCGGGGTGAATACAAGTGGGCGAGAGAGGGAGATGAGCTCCTGTGGTCCTCGCGTGAGGATGTGTATCGAGTGAGTTGAGTGTCGGTTGCTGGTGTGCTAGAGAGCTTGCCCTTCCCCGATGGCTGAACCTCCCTTTTATAGCCGCAAGGGAGGTGCAATGTATAGCCTTTGAGAAAGGGACCTAAGAGGAGAAGAGATACAAATGGGGGGGGTGGAGGAGGAAATGTCGCCGCTCGGTCGTCGGGCACGCCGGACCGCCCCGCAAGTGCGCTCGCCGCCCGCCTGCGCCATAGCCTATCTGCGGGTTGTCGTTGAGCCGTGTAGGGGCCGCTCCATATTTCAATGTCCCGCTACATACGACCACCGAACTCGGGAGCTCGTCGGTTGGCGGACGGGAGGGGGGACAATGAGCTCGTTGCGCCTGTCGTTGCTGCCCACGCTCCGCCGTCTGCCGTGTGCTGCACACGCCGTCACGGTCGGACCTGCGGCGGCGCCATCGCCATAAATGCGTACTTCATGTCGCGGGAAAATGTGTGGACAGGAGAGCCGGAGGAGGAGCTTGGCGCCGTTGCCGAGGTCATCTTTTGTCTGGTAGTGTTTGTCCGTAGTGCTCGGTGCGGCATGGCGTGGCACGACAATCCATACCCGCTGGCGTGCCGTTGGGGATCTCGTTCTTCCGACGATATCTTTCCGTAGGTTCTGCGACACCCGACCCGATGGCGTGGCCTCACCGTCCAACGTTGTGCTCCGAGCCCGTCATTGTCCGGGAACCTGTGTTGCGAGAGCTCGTTCGAGAGACGGAAGGAGCTCATCCCGGTCGAGCTCGGAGCTACCCTGTATACAAGTGAGAGCTCGTTCGAGAGGGCGTAGAATGGGCGTCGGGCCAAGCTCGAGCTCGTACCCAGAGCTCGTCCCTAGGGGAGCTCTTCCGAGGAGAGATACCTGTCGAGCTCGGGCTCGATTGAGGTGAGGGATGTCCGGCCTCATTCATCCGCCAATGATCTCGGTTTATCTCGCGATATGGACCTCGTGGCGGATCTGGCCTAATTAACTACGGCGAATATCTGTGTCCCACACAAGGAATATAAATTTTATCCATAATAAATTTGCTATTCCAAACATTGTACTGTAGGTGTAGGCAAATTGCAAAGTTGTTCTTTACTCGGTTCCAAATTATTATAGTTCATTTTAGTTTTGTTAAGTTTCTTTTAGTTTTGATCAAATTTATATAAAAAACACCAACATATGCACTATTAAAGTAGTTTTTGTTAAACTCTTTGAGCAAAAGAAAACGTTTTCATTGTATATGTTAATATTTTTTTTCAAAAAATAGTCAAATTTAGAGAACTTTAAATTAAAAGAAAGCTAAGGACTTGTTTGGAACACATGAATCTAAAATTCAAGACCGTTGACCTCATCCCAATCCAGTACACCATAAGTAAGAGCTGTACAACTTTACGGTAAAATGGTGTAGGTGTAAACATGAGGGAGAAGACTTGTAATCCAAAAACATCCGTCCCAGGAAGGCAAGACGACATTGGCGTTTGTTGCATTTGCCCCTAACTGAACGCCTTGGGTCTCCTCTAGGATGATCAAACCTCATGCGGCCGCAACAGTTTCTTACTCTAGTACGTACATACAACCTCATTTTCAGAGGAGCTACATCCAGTCTCGGTGATGATGGACTGAAGGTGTAGCTGAACCCTTGTTTTAAATAGCGGGCTAAGCCATTTAGCGGCAGCCTCCCTAAAAGGCTATTTAGCGCTATAGCGAGCTATGATAGCGGCTAAGCCATTTAGCGGCTAAGCAAAAAATATGCCAAACATTATATAATTTTATACATTACATCAAAGTAGTTTGTAGTTCATACATGATACATCAAACATCATCACATCACATAGAGAAATACATGAGTTCTAATACCTTGAGATGAGATTTGGGCCCGCCAATCAATTTGGACCAACGGAAATCAGCCCAATATCTTATAGCGGCGCTAAATGAGCTGCGGTTTAGCGTTTTTAAGCGCTATTAGCAGCTAATAGCGGCAAATAGCGTTTAACGCTAAAATGGCAATAGCATAGCGTTACCCTGCCCGAACGCTATTTAGCGCTATAGCGCCCCGCTATAGCGCTATTTAAAACAGGGAGCTGAACAGTCACTTATCTTACAAGTTGGTAGCAAAGGCGCCTTTGGGAGACTTCTGGATGACTCGATAGTGACGCTTGCCTTCAGCAGAATGACCATAAGCATCAGCTCCACACTGGCATACATACAAGTTCAGGAAAAGAAGATAGCATTTCAATTGGAGCTGTATGATGAGATAGGAATTGACAGGCAAATGCATCATGGTGTTTCTTGAGATAGCTTGAAGAAGATAGCATATCATGGGGCATGGCTAGGAGGAAGGAACGAAGGAAACAATGTAATGCAGATGGCAAAAAGAAAACAGTTCACGTACATACATACCAAGTGAGAAAGCATATCGACGGTAAGATCAATGTCAAACTCCTGGAGCTTCAGTGCATCGATGATGAAGTCAGCAGACACATTTGGGAACATGTGGGAGAGATATGACACCGCACCCGGGAGGTGAGCATCCAAATCACTCCCCAAATATTCTGATGAATCGAGTGCCCTATCAGCAGCCTCCCCTTTGGAGAAAGACTCGGCAGAGACATTGAGCTTTGCGAGGCTCTCAGCATAGAAATCCAGAGAAAGCGAATCCGGGAGATGGTACTCGGCAGACTTGTCAGGAGTAGTCTCATTGCTTTCATCAGTTCTGCCAGTCTTGTTGTTCTCCGAGTCAGTCGTTTGATTGAGCCTCTCTGCTATCGAGGAAGGAACGAAAGGAGCGGCATATGGATTCAACTGAAAACCCCAATCCATTTTTCGTGATTCGCAGGACCTGTCAAATGCACAATGGAATATCAGTGCAAGTTGGCATGAACAAGGCCAGGACTCGTGACTTTGGAAATGAAAGGCATGGTGGCCTATGCAAACTCACTCAAATAAGCAGGAGAGGTCACAGTTTTCTGAATGAAAAATTGAACATGGAGAGCCTGGACATACACGAACATACTATACAGCCAAAAACATACAGACACGTGACATGTATCAATTTTCACAGCACAGGTAAATCATAGTCATGTCAGGTCCTAATTTGAATTTTCGTGTGCACCAAACTTCACAAATTTTCCAGCAATGCATGTCTGATGTGAAAATCATTTTTAATTAGATCTTCCAGTTTTATCAAGTATCAGGTTTTGTAATAAAATTGCTAGTACAAAGCGCAAACAAACATTTTTTTTTACCCACCGGACACGATTTAGAGAAATGGAACAGGAGCATCTTGTGAAGTGTGTGCGTCGTGGATAATATATTGGTGTAGGCAGAAAAGGCATGGACAAAATCCGAGCTCATATCAGACCCCAATTTCAGCTAAAGTCCAAGCAAGTAGCTCGATGCCGAATGGCCTTGACGCCAAAGGCAACGAATCCAACGCGACACCGAGAGGCGGCACCGTGAAGAGAACTAACGCGCGCAAGCCGGCAGGCAGGAAGTTAAGAGGGCGCAGGGCCGACGGCGTGAGAGCAAACTACGGCCGTACCTTGACATTACGGCGGGGGACGGCCAGACGGTGAGGGCGGCGCGCGGCGGCGGCTCGTCGGGCCCGGCCGATTACTTCGTCGGAAAGGAGGACGAGGCGCCGGGAAGAGGGGAACCGACCGGGGAGGTAATAAAGCGTGCGTGGTAGGTGGGCCCAGAGCGGGGCGGAGGCAAATCGCCGCGGCGCCGTCTGGACGGCCGAAGATGGGCGTGGTGTCGCGGATGGACGGCTGGATGGCGTCTGCTTAAGCTGGCCTGCGTCTATTAATGGAGCTCGCCTCTCCGTGCAACTTTTGGAGGGTCCTTTTTGGCTGAATTCAAATTAGCAAACTCCGCCATTTTTGGGCCGACGCCATTCTCAACTCTTGAAGCTTACGTCATCGAGTAACCCGTGCAAATGCAACGCAACTTCACAGTATACCGAGCATTTTTCGGGCGGGCGGTCGAAAAAAGCCCGGTTTATTTCGGGCTAAGAAAATCCTGTCCAGCCCCGCCCCACTAGACATGTTGGACCTCAATTTTCGAGCCGAGCTCGGGCTTGGACGGGTCGCCCGTTATATTTTATAGTGCAAAATAGCTAAAATCAACATTTTAGGTCGGGCTCGGGCCAAGATTTTTTTTTTCGGGCTGCAAGATCTACGCCCAGGCCCGCCATGATAAGGTCCGTGGGCGGGTCGGGTTCGGGCGGGCCGGGCCATCGGGCGGGCTAAAAATGCTCAGGTATACTTCACAGTAGCCAGCTGCTACTAGCTGGATATGGCATCTGCTGATTTTTGCTTTATTAGGGTTCTACGATCTGGAGAGAGTTGGAGGGGATGATGAGGATTTTGACTTGGATTTAATTCCTAATTTTTTATATAAAGGTTTCCCCAACTTTTTATTCAAAAAGCAAGTCTCAACATCCAGGTTCAGCTAAAGTCGCTAATGCGCATACAAACAAGTTTTAGAACCGACTGCAGGCCAAAGCAAGCACCGTACATTACATCCTCAATCCTGACATTTACTAAAGATTGTGCACCCTACTGACACAACAGTAACGGCGGTACCTCCCTGATCTATTAGGCGAGGATCCCACCTCAGGGCAGCAGAACATATTAGGGTCACTGGTCTTATATTTGAAGTCTACAATCTTGATCCAAATTGGATTTTTTTTTTAAATGGTATCTAAAAATCCAAAAAGCCAGAAGAGCCAAGTTTAGACTTCTCAGATCCAGCACCCTTAAACCCCTCATTTTCTTTTCCCGATCCAGCACCCTTAAACCCCTCATTTCCTTTTGTTGGGAAACCAACTGCCAGTTAGCAAGATGATATCGAAGTGACCCATATGTGTATTCATCATATTAATGGCCTATCTGGGAAATTTTATAACAGAGAGCAAGTAGATAGGGATACTAGATAAGCATGCTTTAAGGATTTAATTCCTAATTCCTTTTAATCTCCTTAGGTTATGGATTAACAGAATAATAAGTACTGCAGCTAACAAAGGTGTGTTCACACTCTGGTCCGAGAGGGTGGCCTATAACGTGGCCATCGGTTGTGAGCCCATATATACGCACGAATAAACCATCGGTTGTGGACATAAATATGACACGAAGTTAGTAAACATTCATGTAACCTTAGTCATAAATTAGCTAGTGGTAGCACTGATAGACAAACAACTAGTATATAAATTCATTGTATATGTGCCTTCCTCTCCAGGCCATGTCATCAAAATCATATATTACCTATACTTTATGTGCATGTCCTTTGGGCGCTTTAGCTGATTACATTACATCATAAATGATAGTAAGCGCTATCAGCAATATGACCAATCTCATATAATGTACCGTTCTTGGGGTGTTTCAATCCACGCCCACAAGCATAGCAATGCTTAGCATCGATAAAACAACCATTCTTATAATTATCATATTTACTCCCACGAAGTCCGTCTAAAAAGAACGAGAAACATTATAAATAATAACAAGGAAGGAAATAGTAATTTGACTTATGGGTTTAGAACAAACCAATTGTTTTCATCGCATCCAGAGAAAGGACACAGGTTGGTACCCAAGTATCGTAGCTACATCTCAACTCTGCAAAGAAAAGCTCCTCTTTTGAATTTTTCAGGTTTCTTTTTGCTGTAAAATTCACATGACCATAGATACCCTTCGTATCCAGTATTCCACAGCTTGTGATAGCACTAATCAACTCATATTTAACCTAAATGTTGAAAAAATAAATATTGAAGAATGCATAATCAATTGCAACAATTTAATAAAAAAAAGTAAAAGAATAACAATAACTTATAAATTACTACCTCTGGCCACAAATTTCATCATACTTTGATTAGTAGCCAACTTTTGGAACTTCAACCATCATTAGTTTTCAAAACATTTGGTTTGGTAACATAAAATCATATGTAGAGATTTTTCTAGAAGTGATTTCATAATTTCATACATTCAGATATATTTTATATTATGTCGTAAAAGGCCAGCAGAAAAATATTTATGATTACATGCATTATATTATATCAACAATATATATAGATGATGCATGATCAACTTTTGTTCATGATATATTAATTAAAGTCGAACTGTTTGTAAATTGTATCTTCCATGGTATCAAATTGACTAGGTTTAAGAAAAAAGGTTACAGGGGTTTCATATAGTTCATAATAGTTTTATACATTATATCAAGAAATATTAATCGTTTAATATGACCCCAAATGAGTACACCAATGCTTGACAAATTTGGGTAATTGATTTATTGACCTATGGACAAAAAATTTAACTAAAATGCCTATTATTAGGCAATCGCAATAAA
The DNA here is from genome assembly GCA_015847255.1 of Hyparrhenia diplandra. Lineage (NCBI taxonomy): Eukaryota > Viridiplantae > Streptophyta > Magnoliopsida > Poales > Poaceae > Hyparrhenia > Hyparrhenia diplandra. Next base: position 309,856 of record JADLZK010011779.1, read on the forward strand.
TTTTGTGACATGTCTAAATTCGTGCAAAAGAGGACAACTTAGTTTGTTCCTTAGATAACTTGACTTTACTGAAATTAAAATGGGCATCATTTACATTACTAACAAATGTTTAACTTAGTCAAGATATGAACAAACTATCACTGATATAAACCCACCAAGGACTCATTCGGTGCTCATTCAATATGGTTTCTGGAAACATAATTCAATTTTTTTTTTTTTGCAGATTAAAATTTGATTGACTAGTGCTAATTTTAGTTCCATCTATTTGATCAATTGTGTAATTGGGTAATTGCAATTATACCACTATAAATTATAGATGCAGTTCCACCATCACTAGTTCCATTATTTACTGGTCAGTCTCCAATCCATCTCCATCCTACCCTTTCTCCCTTGGTCCTTGTTGGTAAGGACGTAAGGTAACCATTGACACTTATTGGCAAAGAACTCAACCGGTAAGCTACTTTTCTTTTTTGTTTTTTACCTCTATGACTGCTATGACACAGAGGCTAGCCTGCCCCACGCACCTACCAGTTTGACATCCCCAATTGCCACATTGGTTTCTACTACCCTACCCAACAAAAGCTACTACTGCAGAAGCAGCTGTCATTCCTCACTTTTACAAAGCAAAAACATCCATGTACAAATGTTAGGTAATACAAAATAAAACTATAACCCCTTTCCAGTTGCTGTTTTCTAGCTTGTAAATGCTACTTTTCATGAAAATCAATACAATAAATATTTTACCTTGTTATTCTCGTCCTTGTTGTAATGCTCCAGGGCACTAACTGCAAGTTCATCAGACTGGCGCTGATTTCCTGCCTCCTCTGGTATGATAGATTTGCGGTTCCACACATTTTTAGCTGCACTGATGAAGTCATCCACCAAAGATTTGAAGTATTGATCATCCTGGACGTATGAGGAATGGTAGTCCTCAGTATCAGAACAAAATGCTGGCAACCTGTATTGAATGAAATGTTGTGTATGGTTTTAATTTTTTATACACAAAAGAATTGCTAAAAGAGAATAAGATGTTTAATGTGATAATTAAGGTCACGCATAGAGATCTTCTCCTTTAACAAATCAGTTGACAAGGCACAAAGCTAAGACACAACCAATTTATTTTGGCTTGAATTCATTATGATCAATCCTTTAGTTGGAACTAGATTGCAATTTTTACCTTTCAAAAAAGAAGAAATAGATTACAATTTTCAAGTCTAGTAAAAGGCTATAAAAACTAAATTATTCACAGAACTCTACTGGAAGACAAAAACTCTATGTAATATTTATGAAAAACCATTTATAATATTTTTTTTTCTAATCCTCTGTAATATGAGTGACCTCATTAGTCATGGTGGTGCATGTGTTGGATAACAGGCAATAATAGAATAATCTTCATGTAAGCATACAAAGGTGAGAAAAGATATTCAGCTTCCACTGCAGGCCCAATGTCAATAGATGGTAGTGGCGATGGTGGTGGTGTAGCACCAGGCGGAGATGGCGGAGATGCTGACGGAGACATAGGAGTAGTGTCAAATTCTTCATGCTCTAGCTTGGTGAGATGAGGAGGACTGTGGTTGAGGATATGGCAACGCTGAAGGCGATTAGTATTAATGAAAACAAAAGCAGAAATAAAAACTGAGTAATAATGCGAAAAGCGCGGAACGTTTCCTGGGGGAACGATCCGACAGACTCCACTTTATTTCGGGAATAAATAAGTTCCACCACTTTCTTTTTTTCGGTAAGCATGTGTTTTTCTTTTCCCTTTTTTTATTCATTCTCTTTCTTACCGCCTTAAGTTACGGTATTTTTTTTCAAGATTTTTTTTTAGAGACATAAAACATTCAGGGACAAGTGGTATATAGGGATAGTAATGGGTGGGGGAGATCAAATAAAAGCAACTTTTATATAATAGTAATAAGCAACCATGTGCTTTTCTGCATGTACTCATGTCAAGCGATGATGTCGTGAAAAAAAGTAAAACATTTTTTAAAAACTGCTATAACTCTTGAATGGTGTATCCGTTTTTTAATTCCGTCTGCACCCACGATTGTGTTTCTCATTTAAAACAACAAAACTAGATCCCACTTTCGAATATGTTTTAAAGATTTTATTTTTTTTTTAATTTTTTTTTTTTCTAATAGCAAAATTATGTGTAACTTATATTATATAACTTATAGAACATATGAGAAAGACCAAAGTACAAGATGTCTTTGTGTAACATGTACATATAACTTATAGTGTATAATTTATAGAATAACAATAAGACCTAACTACGACATGTACTTGTCTAACATATATGTATAACTTATATTATATAACTTATAGAACATAACAAAAAGACAAAAACTACAATATGTCTTGTGTAACATATAATTATAACTTATAGTGTATAATTTATAGAACATAACAATAAGATCAAATTACAACATGTGATGTCTAACTTATACTTTTAACTTATAGTGTATAACTTATGGAACATAACAATAAGACAAAACTAGGTAATGTAGTGTCTAACATATATGTATAACTTATACTTTTTAACTTATAGTGTATAACTTATAGAACATAACAATAAGACCAAACTAAAAAGATGTACTATCTAAGTTATATTGTATAACTTATAGAACATAGAAAAGACCAAACTACAAGATGTATTGTCTAACATATATATATAACTTATAGTGTATAACTTATAAAACATAACAATAAGACTAAACTATAATATGTATTATCTAACTTATACATTATAACTTATAGAACATAACAATAAGACCAAACTAGAAGATGTACTGCCTAACTTATAGTGTATAACTTATAGAACATAACAATAAGACCAAACTAGAAGATGTATTGTCTAACATATACGTATAACTTATATTGTATAACTTATAGAACATACAGAAAAGACCAAACTAAAAGATGTAATGTCAAACATATACTTATAACTTATATTGTATAACTTATAAAACATAACAATTGATATTAAAAAAAAAAAAAAAAAAAGTCTTCAAAACATAGTCGAAAGTGGGATCTAGTTTTGTTCGTTTCATCGCTTAGAATACACCGGTGTAGACGGAATTAAAACGGATACACCATTCAAGAGTTATAGCAGTTTTAAAAATGTTTTTACTTTTTCGCTGACATCATCGTTTACATCAGCACATGCAGGAAAAAAACAAAAAGTAAAAGAGAACACGTTTTCCTAAAAAGGAAAAAAAACGGGAATGATTAGTTTCCAAAAATGGATAACTTGCCTGGTCGGATCGTCCGCGAGTTAACGTAACTTCGCGGACGTCCGCGATTTAGCCACGCCCGTAATAATGGCAGTTTAGTCGAATAAAGTTTAGAGAGGATGCTGTCGCCTACCTGTCCAATTCAAAATCAGATTCTAGTCCTGATTCCGGCGATTCCGGTTGGGGTTGGGGTTTAGGCACCCAAGCAACACTGGCAGCACCAGATGTGAGAAACACGTTGTAGAAATCAGAAGCCATCATCGGAGGAGGGTTTTACAGCTCACCGAACAGGCGGCGGCGGGGAAGTCATGGGCCTGGCGAGCATCGGCGGCTGGAGCAGCGGGTTCTGGTTCCTCGTCGCTTGCAGGAAGGAGCGCCGGCGCGGGTCGATGGGAAGCGCAGAAAATAAGGTGCCGCTTCCTCGTCGCTTGCAGGAAGGAGCGCCGGGGCGGGATTCTTGATGGGAAGCGCAGAAAATAAGGTGCCGATCAGCCGGCTCCGATCCGAATACCAAAATTATATATTTCCTCGTCATCGTATCGAGTCCGCATGCGGCACATCGACCGCCGATCGGTTGGGCTGGGTCCTCGTTAATCCCGCATGATGAGCCTGACGACGGCACAGCATTCAGATCCGGAGCCTTTTACTTGTATGCATTAAGTTGGGTCCAACCTCCACACGGCTAAAAAAGTTGGAACGCACCTATAAGGACAATATTGCTGTCTATGTCATTCCGTCTGGTTTGCCTCTAACGGTGTCAAACATGCAGGTGAAAAGTCCATTTTGTCATACGGTAGGGCCCATTTGTCAGCCACTGAAATTTCATCTTTCTCTCTCTATGTAAATCACAGGAGCAGCCGGCCCAAGAGGGAGGTCCAAGGCGTGCTCCAAGAGAGTGACAGTGGGGCTGGTGGTTTTAGCATAGCTGTGTTGACTTCGGGCGGAGACCTGCTTTGACCGTCGGTAGCTCGCCGACGGTGACCTCGATGGCGACAAGACCTACCCATCTTCTTCGCCCCTCTCTATCGGCGACACGCTGGTGCTACTAGCTCGCCATCTAGAGCACGACGGCAACCACACCGGGCGCTCGTTGAGGTTGTCGCCGCCAGGGCCGGCGGCTGGAGCACCACGACCTCACCGCCCTGCCACGCGGCGCGGCGGCGTCACACCGACCTACCTCCCACCATCGGCGACCGGGCGCGCTACGGCCGCGGAGGGCACGACCATGGAGCGCGGCCATCCTCCGCACGACGACGCCCTCCCGATCATTTTGCGGCCGGCTGGTGGGCCCTTCTCCCCGCCCAGGAGGGACGCGGATGGCAGTGGATGGGCTGCGCGGAGGCCGGGCGGGGCGGCGTGGCGAAGCGGCCGGGCAGATACGAGCCGCGCCTGTAACGGGGCCGAGGGCGCAGCAGGAGCGGGGCCGGCAACGGGCACGTGGCGAGTGGCGGTGCGCGGGCGGTGGCCATGAGGTGCACGGCGCAGTACATCGTGTTCTCTACCGCCCGCACCTTGAGGGAACCAGCAGACGATGCTCGGGGCGACCTGATCCAGAGGAAGAAGTGCCCTAGCCACTGCCAGCATGGACCCACCATGCATAGAGAAATAAGGGAGAGGACAAGACTATGAGAGGGGCATTTTGGATGTTTTCACCGCCAGGCCCACACATCAGAGCTGGCAAACGACATGAACTGGATGGAAGGTGGACGGAATGGCACAGAGGGCAAAACGAAGTTCAACTTGTCCTTACATGTGCGTTCCAAATTTTTAGTGGCGTGGAGGTTGAACCCAACTTTCGTAATGGCATACAGGTAATTAAAATGCTCACAGATCCGTCCGTGTACGTACTGCTGTGTGTTGGTGTTGCTGCAGCCTGCTGGCCGGCGCTTCGGCCCATCCAATCCAATATTTTGATACACACACATACACATGGGTTGGACATTGACCCATCCAATAGAAAATTATTTCTCTTCCTTTCTAGATGCATATATAGCAAAATAAATGTATAAAAAATCTCAAAACAACTTATAATTTGAATTTGAAACGGTGAGAGTACATAATTATTCATTGTTTATTTGGACTTTCCCCACTTCTTCCAGAAATTCTCTTTTATACAATGGTACGTCGCGCGGTATCATCAAGTTATAATAGAAGAGCAATACCCATAAACATGGATAGATGCAAATTCTATGCATACTTGAAGAATAACTTACAAAAAAAGGAATGAAATATAGCACTGCAGAAATCTCTACTAGTTACTTTTTATATAGCATTACATGACGTGTCCACATTTCACTCAAGACACAGCTCTTGGCAACACATATGAACTCAATTAGTACTTCATTACATAGGCATTTAACTGTTTATAGTAATAATTGTATATGTTTATGACACGGCCACGACACTAGACTGAAGATACTCTCCAAGGGTGCCTTCATGACAAGCTGACCAAACTAGTACAGTCCAAGTGCTTAGATCATTCCATCTGAATCCCAATAATGTTTGCTCATAGCAACGTGACCCGCACCATAGAGCTCACCATCCGTTGGGTGCTTAAGTCTTCGATGGCAGGCATAACAATGTTGCGTATTGATAGGTGTTGGGTGATTGTTGAGCACAACACTTTATTGATGATGATATGGTTTTACAAAGTGGCCATTCAACATGGCATTTACAAAAGATGTCGGGGGTATTTATAGGGGACCCCCCGACTTCGTAAAAACACCAAGATTACAAAAGTTCTCATATGAATGCCTACACTCTGATCTTCCCAGCGAAGTCGTTGTCATGACCCAAAACGAGATCGCCGGAATAGGGCCCAACAAGGGGGGGGAACGCCCGCCGACTAGGGCCCAAGGCCCTAGCAGCGCTCCCGGCCGGCCGCCGCCATCGTCCGCCCGTGAACGCCGCCACGTCAGTTGCTTCGCAATTAAGTAAGGAATATATTTAAGGAATAAAGATAGGAATAAAATAGGGAATAAATAGGTTGCTTGTAAAAGAGGAATTCCAATCTATAAGGAAACCTCTAGATCTTTCTTAGCATTCAAGTCTCCCTCGGACTATAAATACAAGGGGCATGTAGTCAGTTGAATCTTAAGAAGAAATAAATTAAAGGGGTAACTCCCAACAGCTCTCCAGCTCTAGGCTCTCTCCCTCCCCTTCCCCACAAGGTGACCGCCGTCGCCGCCGCCGCCGCCTGGCCGCTCGTCCACGCGCCGCCATAGGGCAAAGACCCAGCGCCCGCCGTCGATAAATGCGCCACGCTGCCCGTCCTCCTCCTCCCGCCGCCGCCCCCAGCTGCACCACCACCATCACCGCCATCTCCTTCCTCTTATTCTTCCCTAAATCAGCCCCAACGCCTCCTCCGTCGCCTACACCATCATCGCCGTCAAAGCTCGCCGTCGACATGTCAATTCCGGCCCAATCTAGCCGAATCGACAGTCATTCTCCTTGTCTTCGCAATGATTCTCTGACTCTTCTTAGTTGTCCATTGTGGTCTTCGGCGAAGCTAATGTTTTCATCTTCGCTTGAAACCTGATCCCTTGATCTTTTGCTTTCGACTTTGTTGATTCTTTACTTAAGCCAATACTTCGCGAAGTCTTTCTCGTAGCCTTTTCTTAATGCTGTTCTTTCCTCCGAAGTTACTTTTAAATGTCCTGCAACTTCAAAGTCTGGGATAAAAGTTTATGAAAATCAAAGTTAGAACCCAACAATAGGCAAACCCTTCGAATAGTATTTATCATATTTGCTGCCTTGAAGCCCACCTAAAACCAAATAAATTGTAATTACTTACAATTCCATGGAAACAAAAACTTTGAATTTTATTGTTCAGATTCAAAACTAACCAATTTTCTTAATCCCCTTGAAACAAATCACACAAGTTGGTACATGGTGCCATTTTCCCAACACAAGTCAGCAAAGAAAAGCTCCTTTGCATTCAGTTGATTCCCTTTAGCTGTGAAGTTCACATGACTAAAGTAGCCCTCCCCTAATTAACATATCATTACACATGGTGGTAGAGATTAACTCATATCTGACCTGAATTGTTAAAGGGAAAGAAGAAATTAGTGAAGCACAACAATTATAAAAAATGAAACATTTAACAAAAGGTAAAAAGAATTTGAGCAATGAAGAGTTACATAATTATACACTATTTAATTGTCACATTTTATAAATGCAACAACAAACTTTGATGATACATTAAGTTACATGTAAAATGTAAGCTGCTTGTCAACAAATATGTGGTTTGTATGTGTAGCCCCATATTTACCAAGATTTTCTGGAAATATTGCCATTAATATTAGCTAAAGTACAACTGATGTTAGGCACATACAAATGGTTATCTTGTCTGACTAAGCTTTGAGCTAGATTACTACAAAAGGCACATAATAAGTTCTCCAGAAATACGTGATGAAAAAACTTTTTGTAAGACATACATCAGTTTATGAAGTAGTGAGATAATTGTCCATGCCCATGTTTAGTATGTTGCAGTGACAAATGATATTTGATTATTTATTTAATGGAAGTTTAAGAGCTAAGCAACTTTAACGTTTTAAGCTTTGCGCCAGTTTGCCTTCTTAGCTGTCACCAAAAAGCCACGCTTCTCATCCCATGTGTCCCTTATTGTCCAATACCACCCCCAGCCATTTCTACCAGAGTTGTAATCAATCATGCTTTTACAGCCTAAGGTCAAATTCTTTCTTTAAAAAAAAAACCAAGGTCTAGTTCCAAATCCCTTTTTTTCGAACACCTAGTTCCCAAATCCTACAACGACATATAAGTAATAAGAGTAACTTATAAAGCAATTCTGGCCTTTTTAGCTTTCTTCTAACTCTCTAATTGCTGACCACAGAACCTGTCAGCACGCTCCCAGGTGTTTTCACTCACCACACGCATATAAGTATGGACCGCTTTCGTCAAAAATATTTCGTGTGCACGCCTACGTGAAGACTTCGATACGAATCTGATCAACACCAATTCATAAGAACTGGGGAGAACTTAAGTTCAACCAAACAAACTTTAGGACTGTTTAGTTTTGAGGAATGATGGACCTACAAACTTATCAAAGAGAGTTTTTTTTTTAGATTACACAGTACAACGCAGATGCTTAATACGCACGCACACTCACCTCCTATGAACATAAGTACGCAAAGCCTACCCCTATGAGCATCTTCGAAGGACTGAGCCCGCAAACCTTGAAGTTCAAGTCACCACAGTCGCCTCATTGTCGACGGGGACGCCGCCTTACCACTTAATGCATAGCGCTGGAAAATACTAGAATACATCCGGATAATGTGTTGCACCCAGAATTTAAACTCTGAGAGAGAACCTCCCAACCAATGGTCTTTGCTTGCGTGTCTTGACACTTATAGAAGAGAGTTGAAGCCATCTTTCTACTCTTCTATAAAAACTAGTATCGTGCTCGTGCGTTGCTACGGGACAACAGAGCTTTTTATAATAAAAAACCACATTGATCGCATGATAAGATAACAACATTGTAAAATTAAATACTGTATTTTAAAGTGATATATACCAAAAGCTAAAGTTTGTGAATTAACGCAGTTACATATAGTGACACATGCTCACAATCTCTACAGTATAACACATGTTCAATTTTGACTATGCCATCACACATAGTTTATTTAATCTATTGATCTCACACATATGATTAGTAATTTTGATCTCATCCCACACAACATGAAAATAAGTGAGGTGACTCCTCCCTACAAGGATTCTGTGTAAAAATAACTGATACATGGTTCTGTCTTTCTGTGTCACAAAGAATTAATGGTCCAAGCCAAACAGTGTTTCTAGTTTTGTACTTCGAGGTACAAAGTACAAATCAGTACTGTATAATTCTGTCCTTGTCTAGAATCAATGTTTCCAATGTTATGTCGGACAAAAAAACAATAATGATATTGATATTTGCAACATTTCATTTATAGGCAACCACTAATATTACATGGGTTTCAGTTCACGTGTACATCTATTTTGGTGAAAGAAAATCTTAGATGCACAAATAAAAATACACATCAATCTTCTTTTTGTGTATCATTCCATCTGCTTGTGGTACAACAATTTTCTCTGAGCTCCTATCGAGTACTCACATTAATTGTTTCATTCATATCATGTACTCACGTTGTTTCACTCTCCTTCCCGATAGTTTTACCAATCTACAAGAAATCAATATTAGAAAAAAACAAAACACACCCATGGACACTACCTAAATAATAGAAATTTATCACTTGACACATTATTATTCTCTAGCAGTGTGGCATGAGGGTTCTTGCCTATGAAAAGGTTGAAACTTACCCAAACATGGGATCAAATCAAACAACCATTATTTCCATCATTATTATGCCACTCTACATATTCATTAGAGTGGTCAGAGATCATGATCAAGTAAATAGTCTATGCACGAGACTAGTTTCTTGGTCCAATGTCCTTCAGCACACAAATCTGCTCCTCCCCTATCATAACGTGCAATTAGTTTAATGGTATTTTGGCTACATCAATGTATACTTCCTCAAGAATTTCTAGCATTAGTGATCTTGCCCTGAAGAATTCAGTCAACAAACTGGGAGGCATCGAGAAGCAAAAAAACTGATGCACACAAAATATACAATAGCACAACGACACCATTATTGATCATCTACTGAATTAACATAGTGGACATGCCAAAATCCCATGGTGATAGTGGGTGAGCAGAGTCAGCAACTATATAAGCTGGGAAAAAATAAAATGAGGGCATTTGAGATGGTAAGGCTAAGAACACATGATCATCTAGTGCCGCTTTTGAGCGATCTAACTTTTTGCGATAGTTTAGGATCGAGTGGCGCGGAGAGCTAACCCGTCCTTTGACTTGATTGTGAAAATGCTAACACACATGCACATGGTGATGTACACTTGGTGGTGTTGGCACATTTGCAAAGGCGGCGGTTGTATGCAGGGTTGAGTTGGGTTTGGGAACCGCTCATCCTCCCACCGAGTTTGCGAGGCGGGATTCGGCGCTTTCGAGAAAATGAGATGCATATTTTCTATTGCGCCTGATGCATCGTGGTGGAGAAAACATGCTATTCCTCGTGCTCAAGTTTGGTATACTTGATGGGTAGCATGTTGAAGCAAAGGCGTCGGAAAAACGACGAAGTTTCGCAGGAAGCAGCGACCGGAAGGGTCGACCGGACGCTTGACCGAAAGCTGGTCCTTTGACCGGATGCTCCGGTGTGTGCGTCCGGCAGAGAGCTTGTTTTGGCGATCGTCGTCGAGGACCGACCGGACGCGGTGACCGGAAGCATCCGGTGCTGACCGGACGTATGCACCGGAAGCATGCTCGTTGTTGTCGGTGTGGGGCGGCTCCGCCCCCCTATCTGACGGACGCTTGAAAGGGAGCAACCGACGCTGGACCGACCCGCTGGTGAGTCCGGTCGGCAAGGCCGGGTCAACTCGCAAAACCGTGGGTTTGAAGCACCAACGGCTCTATTTGGCTTGGGGGCTATAAATAGAGGGTGTGGTCGGCCATGGCAGGTGCTTAGCACCTTGGGGACTTTATGTCCATGCTTGAGAGTGCTTGAGAGCCCTCCCACTCACTTGTGATTGATAGAGTTCATCCAAATCAAAGTGAGGAGTGATTCTAGTGCATTCGCGTTGAGAGATCGATTCGTGGCACTAGGTGATTGTGTTGCAAGCCGGTGTGCTTGTTGTTTGGAGGTTGCCACCTCCTAGTCGGCTTGGTGGCAAGAGACTTCGTGAAGCACGCAAAGAAGATTGTGCGGTGCTCCGGAGAAGAGATTGTGAGAGGTTCGTGCTCACCTCGCGGGGATCGTGAAGAGCAACTCTAGTGGAGCGTGTCTTTGATTTACCTCACTTGTGAGTGTGGGTTCGATCGCGGTGCCTTGGGAGGCTCACTTGAGAGTGGTGTCTTGCGGTGCCTTGCGGGGCATGCCTTGAGCCTTGAGGGGCAAGTGATCGGAGAATCACACCGAAGAACCATATAGGTGAAACACCGACGGAACCACCCAAGGTGTTGGTCGACACAACGAGGAGTAGGGTGAAGTTGGCAAGCTTCCCGATAACTCGGTAAAAAATCACACTTGTCTACTATTCTCGGTGGTTTGCATTCTCCAAATCACAAGCTTCGTATTTACATTCATATATACCTTGTGCTTGTGCTTGTGGAGTAGCTCTTGCAATTACTAGCTTGTGTAGCTTGTTAGTTGCTTTGCTTAGTTTGTGTAGCTAAGTAATTTGAGTCTTTGGGTTAGGCGTGTGTCGCCTTGTCCTTAGTGCAACTAGTGAGCTTAGGATTGGCTTTGTGCTTTTGCTCATTAAAATTGTGTAGGAGCTCACCATTGTTTGAAGTACTAGTGCATAGGTTTGTGTGACCTTGCAATAGAAACGGTTAGGAGCTCAAGCTAGGCTTATCACCTCATTTGCTTTGTGTAGGATCTTTTGTGAGGTGATTTAGAGTCATAGCTACAGGGGGTGAAGTCTTGGCTAAACGAATAGTTTCAATTCCGCATTATATTTGTTTAGCCGGCACAATTAGTTTTAGAAAGGACTATTCACCCCCCCTCCCCCCTCTAGTCCCCATCTCGACCCAACAAGGCCCGTCGTCTAGCTTCGGTTGCACGACCGACGGGCGGTGTCCGCACGAAGATACGAACCAATTGTTTCCTAAATCGTGTTTTTGGTCGGTTTTGGAGATTGGAAACGCCCAAGGATGGTTTCCTAAAAGGATAAGACCACCTCTATATAATAAAGAGGTTCATGGCCGATTTGATCCCATCTACATCCAATCGTTATATCAAACCCTAAAACTCCTTTTTACCCTCTTCCAAACCCTAACTCTGCTGTCCGGGCGTTCTTCTCGATGAATTTCGGGGCGTTCTAGGTGGCCATGCCCTCACGTGCACTCTCCCGACGGAGTTGCGATCCTTGCCGCTTGTACGGGTCGTTTTCGAGGTAAGTTTTGGCCGAGATCGAGCTCTACATCGATCTAACCGTTCTCTAGATCGGTTTCGTCGGTCAAGTTGCGATCCTTGCCGCTTGTGCGGGTTGTTTGCAACCTCGTGGGTGTCCAAAGCCTTCCCGGTGTGTTGGTTCCCTAATCCACGTCAACACCTTGTAGTCTATCCCTATTCATGCAAAGACCAAACAGATAGCTGCAAGGCTATAAAAAAACTGTTTTCAATAACATCGATTGTCACAGTTCACGAAGTTGGATAGAATACAAATCAAGACAATGAAATGAAAGTTAAAAGGAGCTCCAAAAATGACTGTCAAACCCCAAATTGATAAAAACGCGGCACCATCCGGCAAAACAGAGGTAGTGGTATCACAAAGTAATGAATAACTAATGAGAGTTGGATACAGAATGAGACAATCATTTGAGTTCCTATGTGTCTAGATTGCCAAAATAAACTCATACACTATACACACACCTCTTGCCCATTTGTCCCACAGATTGCCTGAAGTTAATAGGTGAGTTCATCTTTGGAACACTTTGTCTCACAGATTAATAGATTATTATGGAATATTGGATCAGATCATCAGAGGCATATAACACATGAACTCATGGGCTTTTTATGGAAAAAAAAAAAAAAATCTCACCACTGGGCAACAGTAATTCTTGCGATCTTGTGTGTTGCACCATTTTTTCCTAGCAAACTGTTCAATGCAAAAATATAATACAACCCTTAGATTGGTTCCATAAACAAATCTGATAAAATCAATTCCAGAAAAATAACTGATCCAAGTTTGTTTTACACAGATAATCCATGGCACAAATATAGATTCTTTGGTAGAAATAATTCCACAGCCATGCATTTAGCCTATTACCTTAGATCCAAAAACAAGCACTGATCCCCTGACTTCCAGAACTTATACAAAAAATGCAAAATAAAGTTCACTAATAGTGAGGAGACGAACTAATGAACTACAACTGCTTCTGTGAGAGTCTATCATCTTCTCAAATCCTAGACTTGTATCACTGCAGCAGTCCATACATGTTGTTATCAGGAGCATTCAACCTGGAGGGTAAAAGTATAGAAGTCATAACAGGAGAAATCTCAGTAGACAAAAGAATAGCAGCAAAACTTTACAGAATCAGAATGAAGGCCTAAACTATCCAACAAAAATCAGCCTGCTATTATATCAGCCATATAAATGAAATACATTATGTACCAGCATTGGAAATTTGACATTAATAAACCACTAACAAGTGCTCAAGTGTAAGCTTTGAACATTACCTTGTCTGTTGAAACCTTGATGCATGGAAGGAGTCAAAGACTGGTATGAGATTCTTTGACCTTGATTCTATATTTCTATGTTATGGATTTGGATCCTAAAGTTTCGCCCTTCATAACTTGAGAGTGTATCTGGCATCAGGCAATAAGCAGGCATTGCAAGTTATAAGTCCCAGCATGTCAATCAAATAGAAATTATGAATTTAGCACTGAAAGGGAAAAACATGCAAGAAAATACCTCAGATCGATCTAGACAAGATTGGAGATTGCACAACATGAGTTTCGACTGACAAATATAGAAATTATGGTTTTCATCAGCACCGATGTGGGACACAGATATTTCGGACTAAGTTAACCATCCTAACCCGACCCTAGCGTAAGCGCTAATAGGAGGGAGTGCCCGCTAGTCGACTTGACGCCACCCACGATAAAAGCCGAACCCGACGGGAACGTTCCCGCCTCGGAGCGAACTTCGCTGGACGCTAGGGTCTAAGGACAAGCTCGAGCTCGTCCTAAGGGAAAGCTCCGCATCGCACGAACTCCCCGGGAACGCAGGATGCGACGGCTACCGCCGACAAAGCTCCTCTCCGTCTCGAACGAGCCCCGAACACCAAACCCAAAGACGATCGGGGAGAATCGGGGACGCGATGATTAGGGTCCAAAGATTATAGCTACGCGGCGGGCGCCGCGTCTACAACCAGATTTTGTCGACGCAAGGGATCGTCGAAAGACGCTGCGGGCGTGGGGGCTGTCGGACCACGCCAAGTAACGACAAGCACAAAGAGATGACCGCTACGCGACAAGAATGACCTCGACGGATTAAGTCAAGCTCTACATCGAGCTCTCGGCCACACATTTTCCTCGCGACCCCAAACACGAGCATTTAAGCGCGGGCGGCGCCCATGACCCTCGTGGGCACCGGCGGCGTGCTGACGGGGCGGTAGGACGCAAGAAGTACAACGGGCGGCGGGACGAGCTCATTGTCCCCTTCTACACCGACCGACGAGCTCCGAGCTCGTCACCCGTGCACGCTACGACGGGATACGGAGCCGCCCTATTCTACCCTACGGCGGCCGCGAACGTGAAACGGAAGTAGAGCGGCGGCGCATACAAGACGCCGGACAGCCCGGCGTGCCCGACATTGGGAGAACTCTTCCTCTTCACCCCCAAAACTTGCATTCCTTCTATTCTTAAGCCCTCGCTCGGTGGCTCTTGTGAGCTCCCCTTGCTACTATAAAAGGGAGGGCTCGGCCACCAGGAGAGGGCAAGCTCTCTTGCACATAGAAAGCACACACACTCACCGCTCGATTCCACTCATCGCATTGAGACTTGGGAGCTCATCTCCTCTCTCGCCACCTTGTATTCGCGCCCGATACGAGCAATTTGAGCTCGATAGTGCCACACACCGGACTAGGGTGCTCGACGCCCCGAACCAAAGATAAATCACCGTGTCATTGTCCTTGAGCTAGGCCATCGTTGCACATTAGCCGGTCGGTTCATCGCGGACCGTGGTATTTGACCACGGCCGGTGGGCGCGGGTAGGGGCAGCGCTAGTGTGACGTTCACCACTTCGATGGCTCCCTTCACCACCGTTCCGGCGTCCGGCGCACCGATGCGCTTCGGGACCCTGGACTCCATCGGCACCAGCTCCGAGGGCTCCCTCGTCGGAGTCACCTTCCCGCGGATGGTGTGTTGCATTTCTTAAGCGCAATCACTAGAAACAGGTTTAGAACCCATCTCTAATAACGGCGCTAGAAATGCGCCGTTGACATTCCCAAGTGAAACCACCGTGTCGGTGATCCGAACGGGATTATCAACGGTGATAGATCTTGCCAAACAAGATATTCATCCGCAAGCGCACGGATCTATCATTGTAGCATTTCACCCAGAAGTATTCAGGGTATCGTTATTTATATTTTCCCAAAGGAAGGCATGGTGGAAAAGGATCTAATAGAGACATGAACAAGATAACATGACTACGTAATGGACCAATGCTTATAACAGGGATATAAGGGAACGGTAAAGGGATAACTTGACACACTCACTCCAAGCCAAACTCAAGGATAAAGATAAATAAGGAATAAAGAAAGTCCTAAGTGGAGCATACAGATTCTAGTCATGGCTATGCATAGAACCGGTTGATAGTCGTGCAACACGCATGAGCAGGAGGTCGGAGCCGAGAATGAAATGGATTGTGGAGACCTCCGGAGCATCCGCCCCGAAGGAAGGCATTTACTTAACTCCTACAAAGACACACGAACGTGGGGGGGGATTTCAAGGACGGTCAAGGCTTGTCACGACCAAGCCGCCTACCCCTCAACCGTGGCATGCACTCATATTCGAAGGATACCGCATCCGGACACCACGTCCCGCATACTAGGACACTACTCATGTCCCCATGGCCCCCACCCTACGGATGGACGGAATAGAACACGAGCAAGCCCGAAGGACACAACGAACGCCATTCAAAGACAATCCCGACACTACCCAATTATATTGCATGAATGGTTTAAGCATAAAGTTCTATATGACGATATCACAACATAGAAACTATAGACTAGTTCATGTGTCATGATCATGTCAAGAACAACATGTTAGATCATAAGATAAATCATGAGGCATAGAAATAACATGAAGACTCTAATCCTAATGCACAACCAAGATAAGATAAGAGCAAGGCTTTGAAAGAATACCATAGAAAGATTTCTTCCCGCAATCCATCTTCCAAGGAGCCAAGCCCTCCTTGGTAGCTTTGCCTAGCTCCACATCCTAAACTACTAAGAAGTGGAAGAAGAAGAAGAAAAAAGGGAAAAGAAGAAGAAGAAGAAGAAGAAGAAGAAGAAGAAGAAGAAGAAGAAGAAGAAGAAGAAGAAGAAGAAGAAGGAGAGAGGCTACATTGTGAGGTGTGTGTTACACAAGTGAGGGAGTGCCCATCTATTTATAGGACCTTCACCATGGGATCCTCTCTTGGCTAAGCCATTTGGTACTAATCCCGCACCGTTTTCTGGGGCAAGCAAACCCGCCCCCCAACTTTTCCAGGTGGAGAGGGGCCGCCAGGCGAAGATGGGCCGATTTGGCCTCCGGGAGGGTGCGCGCGCACCCTAAGGTGTGCCCGCACCAATATGAGCTCCGTTTGGGCTGAAATTTTGCATGAGCACGTGGGCCTCGGAGTTAGCTTCGTTTCGAGTGTTCGTTCGCTGAAATCCGATTTCGTATGAGAAAGTTATGCCCAAAACATTGAACCCATGTCCCTGCGGTCCGTTTATCATTTCATGTTGGACACGGGCCTCGACCTCTTGGGCTTATGCTTGATATTGATATTTTATGGACTTTTTCTCCCTTGGGCTTGATGTTCTCGTGAATGCGCTTTCCAGGGAGGCGCCTTTTTTGGTGCATTTTCCACTTGGTTTTTATATAAATCCTGCAAAACATTATTTGGCACTACAAGTGGAATTATGTCAATAATAAATGTATATGTGTGTAGTAAGGTATAGTTTCACCCCTTATTGGTAGAATGTTGACGTTAAAAATATGTCGTTGGTGACCGTCAACATGGTGCAGGACGAGATGACGCCCGCCTCATCCGCCACGCCCGACGACGCGTCGGGTGCGCGCCCGACGTGATTCGACTTCCGGGTCCGGTCCCATACGGCGACCTACCGACCACTTCTTCTCGCCGCCATCGCGGACCTGCTCCCCGCATATCCTCAGCCCCGAGCCAACTCGGGAGCTTTTTCGCGACGTCACCTTCTCCTCCGCCAACGCCGTCCCTGCGGACGCCGGGCAGGGGAGCCTCTCCCCGACGAAGTTCCCCGCCTCACGACGAGATGTACCCGCAGTGGACAGCCCTCTTGCCCCGGAAGTATGGCATCGGAGCTTGGGACGGCGGGTCTTGAGACCGTCGGGCGCCTTGAGCCTCGCAGAGTCGACCCCACACGCGAGTGCTACATGTGCCCGACGCCGGACGGCGCTTGCATCGGCTACCACGGCAGGACGAGTCCTCCCAAAGACACTCGCACACCGGGTCGAGGCTCGATGGTTCGCTCGACGGCGCCCCCCAAGAGGGTACACGAGGCGTCTCGACGAGCCGAGGAGGCCGAGCGTGAGATCGCAGAACGCGACGCCCTCCTCGAGGAGGTGGGAGGTCGCCGGCGGTGCGAGCTCGAGGACGTGAGGTGCGACGCCGCATCGATGAGGCCGATGACCTCCCGCCAGTCTTCGGGCGGGCGACATGAGAACCTCTCGCGGCCACTGAGGCCGCTCCACGAGCTCCCCGAACCCGAGGCACCGGGAAAGCTCAAGGCTCCACCAGCGTTACGCTCCCTCATCGAGAGGGCCGCGGAGCAGCGGGTAGAGAGCTCGGAGTCGCACGACGCCTCCGGAAGAGCACGAGGCCTCCTCCAACCGGAGGCCGAACCGAGGAGAGTCCCCACGTGTCCACGCGACGCCGACAAGTGGGAGAGAACCGCGACGCCCGAGACACCCTCAACGCACGACGCGGCTGGAGGCGAAGGAAGCGCCTGACATCGGGCGCGACCGTCGCGACGATAGACGAGGCGACACCCGCCCGGCCGAGGTCCCTACGGCAAGAGGAGGGGCGCCGCGGTGATCGGGAGGACCGTAGCCGCGAGTCCGACTCGAGGTCGAGGTCGGCGAGCGCGCTCCTCACCCGCGTGGTGCTCGAGCTCGGCGGAGCGCGGGGTGGAGCTCCCACGGGACGGAGGAGACCCCGGGTGTTCGGCACCAGGTTCCACGACTTTTTTTTCCCTCCGCTCCGAGCCCCGACCTCCGTCCGGGTACAACGGGGAGGCGGACTGGCGTTGGCTCGAAGACACCGCCGCGTGTCGGCGGGGGGAGCCGACCGGCGAGCTCTTCATCATTCGCAACCTCCCCTATACCTCACCGACACGGCCGGCTCCTGGCTCGAGCACCCCGCCGGGTATGATAGGCAACCGGGCGCGATCTCCGCGATGTCTTCGTTGGTAACTTTAGGGGACCTGCTGGCGCCCGAGCAACACGTGGCACCTCCGCTAGCTTGCAAGCAAACAGAGGAAACCAGAGCCCGCGCGATACATCCGGGCTCACCCGTGCTCGCAACGAGCCCACCGACACCATCGACGTCGAGATCATCACCGCTTTCACCTTCGCACCACCTCCGCGATGCTCATCCGCGGAGCCTCGGCACCCGCAAACAAGACGGTGAAGGACCTCCTCGACTCGCCACGAACCACGCCGGGGGCGAAGAGGCTATCTCGCAGCCCTCCACGGCACCACGGGCAAGGGCAAGGAGAAGGGCCGATGAGGCCGGGCGTGGGGCTCGAGCTCGCGGCCCAAAAGAAGAACAAGAACAAGGCGCCGGCGGGGCGAGGATGACTTCGCCGCTAGCCGAAGAAGAAGCCGGCGCCAAGGCCGCGCCTCGGTGCTCCCAAGGACTTCTTCGAGAAGAAGCTCGACCGCCTCGCCCCAACCACGAGCGCCCTGGTCAAGCACAAGCTCGTGGATCGCAGCTCGCGAAGTTCGTGACAGCACAGGAAGGAGGGGGCTGGTGACGAACACCACGAGGACGCAGCTCGATGGCCAGCGGGCGACAAGGACGCCTTTCTTCGAGGACGGCGCCATCAACGCCGCTTCTTCGGGCGCTCCACCGGCGCACGAGTCCAAGCGCCGCCGTATTCCTTCAGAAGTCCTCTTCACCGAGCCGCGGAAGACTCTCCTACCTCAAGTGGTCCGAGGCTCCGATCACCTTCGACAAGAAGGACCATCCTGCTTCACGCCCCACATCAGGGAAGGTTCCCACTCGCCGTCGACCCAATAGTCGGCACCAAGCGCCCGGCAAGGTGCCGATGGACGGAGGAAGCGGCCTCAACCTCCTCTACGCCGACACCATGGAGGCTCTAGGCATCACACGAGCCTGGGCCCCCACCCTCCACGGACCCCATCCACGGGGTAGTGCTTGGGGAAGCGGCGTTTCCACTGGGTCAATCGACCTCCCCCGTCACTTCCCGGCGACCCGAGCAACTTCCGCAAGGAAGTGCTCACCTTCGAGGTGCTCCCCGCATAAGAGCGCTTACCATGCCTTGCCGGGCAGCCGTACGCGCGGTTCATGGCCGCTCCCAACTACACGCACTTCAAGCTCAAGATCCCTGCGGGCAAGGGCGTGATCACCGTCAACTCCACCTTCGAGGCGCTTTCCGCGACAAGGAGGTGCGGTAAAGACGCCGACGCCCTCATCGCCGGAGAAGCTTGTTGGCATTTCTTAACGCAATCAAAGGAAAAGTGTATAAAACCCATCCCCAATAAGAGCGTCGAGAAATGCACCGCCGACATTCCTAAGTAAACCACCATGTCGGTGATCCGAAATGGAATCGTCAACGGGATAGATCTTGCCATCTTAGATATTCATCCGCAAGCGCACGGATCTATCATTGTAGCATTTCACCCGGAAGTATTCAGGGTATCGTTATTTATATTTTCCCAAAGGAAGGCATGTGATTAATAAATTAGCATGGCATCTCGATTAGAGGAACATGTGTTTGCTTAGACCAAAATGTTCATAACAGGGGTAAGCAATACGGTATATGGATAGTGTGACACACACTTAAGAATCCACCAAAGAAAAGGATAAAGAAAATAGATAAAGAATAAATGAATAACCTAAAGGAGTAGATGTATTACCAAAGCACTTTCTTCTAGAAGACAAGCCCTCCTTGTAGCTCTTCTACTCCAAGTGTTAACTAAGAAAGAATAAAGAAAAAGAAGAAGAAGAAAGAAGAAGAAGAAGAAGAGAGAGAGGTAGAGGTGGTAGAGGGAGAGATTGCCGGGTTTGCCGGACTCCAAGTGGTGTGTGTTGAGAGAGGGAGAGAGGGGGCCTACTTATACATTTGGAGGAGGGGCCTAAGTGCTAATTTACATCAAAACCGACACGGTAAACCTTCCTTGTATGCGCAAAACCGACCAACGCAGGCGGGAAACTCGTTTGGAAAGTGCACGAACCGCCTCCCGAGGCCGGGCCGAACCGCCTCGGAGGGTGCGGCCGACAGTGGTGGAAAAGCGCACCCCCCCGGCTCGGCCCGGCCCGGTCTCGTGGGGTGATCTTTTCGCTCGAAAAGTTGTGGGCCGGGCTGTACTCGGCCCCATTTGATGTTTTGGGTCGATTTGCTCTTGGGCTTGGGTTTTGCAATAATGCGCTTCCTGAAGGCGTATTTTTGGTCGATTTTCCACTTGCTTTTATTATAAATCTGCAAAATAAAATACAAGACACTACAAGTGGAATTTATTAGTGATAAAAGTATATGAGTATAAAAGGTTTAATTTTACTCCCTTTATGGTAGTAAGTTGACGGGAAAAAAAATATGTCGTTGGTTATTAACAACAAACTCCCCAAGCTTACCCTTGCGCTTGCCCTCGAAAGCAAAAAGAGATAAGTACTTGGTTGTTGATCGGGAGTTGCTACTATGCCGATTACGTTTTACAAGTGCCGTGGTTATAATAAGAGTTTCTACTAGAGTTTGAATAAATGGCACATCTTTTTCCCACCCTTTTATTACCTTTCATCAGAGCGGGGCTTTCCGGCTTTTCTCAAAGCCTTGAGCGGTTGCCGATAGAACGGTTATAACAGAGGTGCTTATCATTCATCCTTTTGATCAACTTTTTTATCCGGGGATTTTATTTAGATAATATTTTTTTTCTTTTCGAGAAAGCATGGGCTTTATTGCTATATATATATATTTTTTTGGAGAGGTGGGCTCTGCTCGCCCTAGACTTTTGTCTTTTATTTCCTCTCTTTTCTTTTCTTTCTTTTTTTTTTTAGAGATGTGGGCTCTACTCGCCTCTCGGACACTTGTCCATTTTCATCTCATTTTTATTTATTTTTTAGCATAGCCCAAAAACATTTCTCTTTTTTTTTTTTTTTTTTAAAGCATTGATTCCTGACGCCAAGTTTCTCTTTTGGACGAAGTCATAGCAAATCCATTTATACCATATCATATTTGGCAACAACTTAGACTAGATAGAGCACATGCAACCCACATGAATCGTTTTTTCGGGATGAGTTTTAGAATTAGCCACTAAACCCAAACTTTAGAGAACTCCGAATTATAAACTAGGCAATGTGCAAAGCATAAGACAGAGCAACTATTCATCATTTCAACAAGGGACTAAGACTAAACATTTTTATAGCTCATATATATAAGCATTAAGGCACAAAGAAGAGCTACTTATTCTATTTTTTTTTTTTTTTTCAATGCAATATTGCTGAAATGTAAACATGCTAAAAATAAAATAAAATTTGATGGAATTAAATATGCAATGCAATGATACCTCGGGGGGGTCCTCCCCAAGCTATCTGGAGGCCTATTGATCGGGATCAAGCCTTGGTACCTGCACGCTTCCTCGCGGCGGTGCGAGTAGCCATGTTGGACTCCAATTGGGTCCATCTCGCCGACTCGCCGCTCCCGATTCGGCCGCCACATGCGGGTATTTTGCACATGGGTATTGAGCGTGTGCTCAATATTCCTAGTGCGGGCGTCGAGGTGCTGCAGTACTTGACACCGATAGCCTCCACCCCTTGTGGTGGTTGCTCGCGGCCGAACCGGGCGGGGGCATATCGTCTGAGCCGTCGTCAAAAGTCAAACTGTTGGCCCTCCATGCCGCCAGATCTCCTTCGTGCCACTCGATGGTGCCGGTGTCCGAGGCGGCGGCTCCCACCTAGGATCATACCCGGTATTACGCCTGGGGTCCCCATAGGGTGAGGCCATGCTGCCCGGAATCTTTGGTGTAGGCCGTGGGTCGGCGCCGTGGCGTGAAGTAGGGCTCGTGGGAGGAGGATCCACCTCCGGTCTCCTAATATCGCGTGAAGAACCGATGGGGGTATCTTTCCCCGCAAGCTATCGCCAGCCTCGAGCTCAAATGTTAGTGCTCTGGCTTTTATACAACCGTAAGTCCGGGTTAGGTAACCGAACTATAGTTGCATAGCCGGAAAAAGATGACCAAGCTCGAGATGGTAAAACCTTAATTAAGTGCCCTCGCACTAGCCGCAAGAACAGTCCAAAGGTCCCCGGGTGTAGAAATGTACTCTATCTGCTGATTTTCCAAAGCCCCAATCGCAGAAGCGAGGCGTGTGATAAGAGATGTGCAGTGTGACAGGAACAACAACTTTTGTGATAATATGTAAAAGTTCCCGCACATCTCCACCACCGGAGCTACCTTAACCTTGTGAACAATAGCATAGAGTAATTTTAATTCAACCTCATTCACCCATCTAACACCGTGTCTAGGAAACAAAGTCAACGAGATCCAGCGATGGATAAATCTAAGTGATGGGTCTTTGGATCCGTGAGTGGCGAGGTTTGAAAGTACCGGCCTCATGTGCACCGGATATCTCCTCCCAAAAGTGGTTTCGACAAAGCCGGGGGATAGCAAAGATCTATATTTATTGCACATCTACAATTGAAACCCCAAGAACGAGCTAGGTCCACCCATGTAACGTGATAAAGTGTACCAAAGAGGCGGAAAGAAATTCCTAGCTGATCCTCTACTAGTGTGGATAAAAAATCGAATTGTTAGGAGGCGAGAACCTTCCTCCTCGAGAGGGGGAATGTCCCCGCCACCCGATCGCTCTCCAAAGGATAAGAAGTTCATCGTCCATACCGCCTCGATCGAGGAGGTGGGGTCGATTCCCGGGCGTGTGTTGGAACACACGATCCTTGAGTAGGAGATATGCTTGCATCTCCCGCCCTTCCCGAAGGTCGAGGTACGGCGCCGTCGGCTTCGCCGATTGTCGGGGGAGCTTGAGCTTCTTCCTCCCCGACGGGGTGCAGCATCTTCTTGCATAGGAGAGCCTTCGAGGTTGTCGGTTGAGGGCGGAGCTTGTGCTTGTATGTCGTGAGCTCTGCCTTGACGACCGCCTCAACCCGCCGAAGATCCTCCCGGCTTTCTTCATGGCTCTTTGCAAAAACGATCGAGCGAGACTTCGGTGTGCAAGGGTTAGTTGAAAGTATGAACTTTCACACCCGAAATCTTGCTCGGCACAATGTTTTTGGTGGAGAAAATGGAGTGTGGAACAAGCGGGAGAGAGTGTGAGAGTGAGAGAGAGTGAAAATGAGGGGTGGGAGTTCGACACCGGTGCTCGGGCTATTTATAGCCGAGTCCACGGCCGAGGGTTGCTTCACACAACGGTTAGGAGCCGTTGGCGGCGGCGGGCCCCGAACGGCGCCGCAAGACGGTGCGCGCCACCTTGGGTGCGCTTGCGCACACCCCCGCTCGCCGCCGCCCGCCTTTGGCCGGCGTGTCCAACGGTCATGAAAAGTTCGTGGCCGTTGTGTGCTCATGCCGGTTCGGCCGTTTTTTTCCCCTTTTTGAATTTCTCCAAAAATTTTCAAATATAAATTTATTTTTAAATAGAAAAATCATTTTAAAAATATTTTTGTATATACTTTTTATTTAGAAAATATTTTTCTTTATTTTTCATGTAAAGACTTATTTTATTTATAAAGATTTTTATTTTAGTTTTCCCAAAATATTTTGTTAATAAAAAATATTTTATGAAACACATAAATATATAAATATATATATGTAGATTTTTAATATACCCCATTTTTTTTTTTTTTTTTGGATATACCCCTTTTTTTTTTTTTGGATATACCCCATTTTTTTTTAGCAGTTATTTATAGTCACTGCCTCGACTTTCCCCCCGCATCGGGGGGAGACACCGCTCCGAGGGTCTCGAGCGGATCCTTCAACATTCCACACCGGTCTTGATGACGATGATTGCCGGGTGTGTTGTTGCTTGTACCCAATGAATGGGCACTTTACCGCCTTATCCTTGATATGGAAGACGATGAAGCCCTTTCCTGCATCGATGTCGGCCTTGGCAAGATATAAAGAAATGGTCTCCCCAGAGAGAGAGACACATCCTCCTTTGGGCCCATGTCCAAGACCACAAAGTCGCAGGATGTATTCATCTTGGATCTTAATCGGCATGTCCTCCAAGATTCCCTCGGGCTGCCTTGTTGATTGATCCGCCATTTGGAGGACGATTTTGGCGTGAGTAAGTGTCCCTCCATGAATTTTGTTGAAGGTGGTCTTGGACATCACATTAATATCGCCCCCCGTGTCACAAAATGCATTAGCAAAATTGTGGGGGCCAATGGCACACCGATGATCGGACGTCCGGGATCTCCCTTCTTGGCAATGAATGGCGAGTCCACGGGGATCTTCTTCACTCTCGGGTTGGCCGAGCCTCGGAGAGATATCATGTTAATCGACTCGTGTGGGACCTCGGGTTGCCCCGGGATCCTTCCCCGAAGTCGTTAACCGGCACTTGGGCCGCAATCCGGGCTAGCCGTGTCTCTATCATCTTGTTGAAGCCGAGTTGGTTTTTCACGGCCCGACGCCAACCCTTCAAGCTTGTTATTCACACCTTCCAAGATCTTGTCTTGGTGGCTCATCTTTTTGGTGAGATTTTCGTTAATTTTTGCCCGGCCCAAAGCACCAAGTCCTTTGTTGATATTTACTTAGCGTTGTCACTAGAAGTAGATCTTAGAACCTATCTCAAAGAACACGACCAAAGAATATGTAAGGGTATATCTTATTGCTATTGGGGATTCCCAAAGCGCCTTTAAAATACCGTTGTAGCACTTCACCCGGGAGTATTCCAAGGTATCGTTATTTATATTTAGCCCAAGGGAAACAAAGAGCTAGGAAATTAATAAAGGAATGATCTGTTTGTCTACTATAACTTTAATTCAATTAGCGTGAGGGGAATAATGGAAATTTATAGGAAGGGATGATGATGTCACAAGACAAAAGCAGCTCTAATTGATAAGTGAGGTAAATCTTTGTGGGGAGGTAGGAAAAAGTATAGGATTCTTGTATAACTTTACTCTACTTTTATGAATCTAGTCTAATCAAATGTGGTGTTCACACAAGTTGGGGTTCACACGATTTGTATGCTAGGCAAGAGGTAAGCAATGGTGAAAAGAAACACCACCGACCTCGCTACTATGTTACTGAAGCCTTATCTTTTGAGAACTTGCCTATAAACACGTGGTGGCTTACACAAAGACCGAAGGGCCGTCACTTCCTTATCGGGCTACCACAATCCATCCGTGCGAAAGAAGCGATAACCACAGGTAAGATTGAGTCTAAGCACCACGCTTATACTTCCTCTTACTACTCTAGTTGTGTGCACGAAGATCAACCAAAGCACCTCTTGCGAGACAATGATCACACACGTGCGAGGGTCCAATATGAACCAAGACCGAACCGCAACTTAAATGCACCACTATGGAAGACTATATCATAACAACTATAGACTAGAGAACTAGACTAAAGTCGTACTAAGTTAATAAACTAAAGTAAAGGAGAGCAAGGTTTATATATGCATAAATGAATAAAGTCTTACAAGAGAAAAAGATACAAGATCAGACTAGGAAACTCTAGAAGACCGGCTCCTGAATCCCGAGCGAGGCGCTCACTACTCAACTCTTCTCTCCCACACTAGAAATACCTACACTACTAATACAAGTGGAACTAAACTACTTGAAGCTTGCAACCATCATGAATGGAGAGGGGGTGTGGCCCTCTATTTATAGTGGAGGTTGAGTAGGGGCTACTCCGCCGCCATGTCATCGATCCGCGTGATCCCACCTCGTAGCCCTTGGATAAACCGCCTTAGAATCAACGGATGGATAAAATAATCACGTGGAGAATGTGGTAGGCGTGGGGGACGTCGGTGGCTAAATGGGCCATGGTCGACCATGGTCCATGACGTGTGGGCCATCCTCGTCTTTGAAGATCTTTGGCCCCACCGCTTTGCGGTTTGTGTGTCTTGAGTGCGTAACTTGTCGCGTGTCATCCGTTTTTGTACCCACACGATCCAGGGGACGTCTTAGCCGACCAATCGTGTCTTCTCTTAGTTTCCCATGGATTGGTGACGTGGCAAGTCACGTGGGAAGGGTTTGGGCCAATGGTCAATGGTCGGCCGATGCTTGCCCATTGGGCCTTGACCTTCCCGCCCTTCTAGAAGCTGTCCCCACATGTCGGGGATGTCTTGTGACGAAATGTTGATGGTCGGCCGATGCTGGTCTTGTGGCCAAATGTCTTCAAATTTTGTGTAGAGTCATCCTAGAACATGGAGATCATGATGGTGATGGTATTTTGCCCAATTTCCATACTTGGGTCACCGACCGGATGGCGACTCTACGTGTTGTTCTCGCCGGATTTCCTCCGAATTCACATCTCGGAGAAAAATAATGACATCTACAAGTGGAACTAGGTTATTGGATAAAATATGTTCATGAAATGTTGTTCTTCCTTTCGAAACAGGGGATATTGGCGGGTGTTTTATATGGTGCAAATTAAGGGTGTTTTCACCGTCAACATCCTTCAATGATGGCCGACCAGGGGTTATAATTGGAGTTGTACCCCTGGTTGCCTTGGAATGGCGGCTTTGGGATGGTTGTTCCGGCCCGCTGCGGTTGGCGATACCCCGCTTTGTTGTTGATGAAGGCAGCTTCTTCACGGGTCTCGTGGCGCTTATCCCCCGAGTGGCCAACTCACCACACGCCTCACAGTCATGTGAGCGCCTGCGGGCGTAGACCGGGCGCCGCTGGGAAGTAGCATCGTGGCCGCGCTCCTCCGCCGCTTCCGCCAGAAGATCCATTTTTGCGGCAAGCATATCCGCCTCCTTCACGGTATGCATGCCTTTTTGTGTTTTGGGCGGGGCTCTGTCTTCGCCCCAGGCTCCGATTTGCCACCATTTTATCAATCGGGGCTGTTGCCCGATCGATGGTGAGCGATAGAAACGCGCCACCAGCGGCGGCGTCGAGGTGCCCCCTTCGATATGGCCGTGGAGACCATTGTAGAAGTTCTCGAGCACCGGCCCGGTTCTCCATCCCGTGGTGTGGGCATGAATGTATTCCCGCAGCCTCTCCCACGCCTGGGGATAGGTTCCATTGATGTCTGGCTGAAATTGGCGATTCTTCCCCGGGGCATTGGTTTTGCCCATGGGGAAGAACTTGGCGAGGAACGCCGTGGAGCACTTGGCCCACGCATCGACGACTTCCTTGTCCTTGTAGAACCATCGTTTCGCCTTCCCCACGAGGGAGAAGGGGAAACAAAGCGGAGCCTCGATGACGCTGGGCCGCGACATCTTTGATGACGATAGTATCGCACGCCTCAAGGAAGTGCTTCGGAGATGAGCATTCGCGATCCCCTCACTAGGCAGTCCACAAAAATGGACTGGCCTCGCACCATGGTGATCGGCCAAAAAGACGGCTCAAAGTTTTTGTCCGCCACGTTCACCGCCGGCCCGGTGGGCACGTTGGTGACAGCGGGAGTTGAGAAATCGCAGCGGCGACCACGGGGCCATGGCTTGAGTTGCGGTTGGTGCGGGGATGTCGGTCTCGACCGTTGTCGGGGTTCCGGCCCGAAGAAGAAGCGGCATGAGACCGGTTCTTCCTTAGGAGTGCCTCGGATCGGAGATGAAGTTTTCCCGGCAGAGGAAACCTCGACATACACTATATCTGTTTTCATCCACAACAGGAGAAAACATAAAAAGATTAGCCTGTATGAGCAAATGGTATCCACGCACAGTTCATATTCATAGCCTATTTATTTATATATATATATTTTTTTTCACAATGCCTTCCCAAGAACGGCGCTTTAAATGCTTGTTGGCATTTCTCAACGCAATCAAAGGAAACAGTATAAAACCCATCCCCAATAAGAGCGTCGAAATGCACCGCCGACATTCCCAAGTAAACCACCATGTCGGTGATCCGAAATGGAACTGTCAATGGGATAGATCTTGCCATCTTAGATATTCATCCGCAAGCGCACGGATCTATCATTGTAGCATTTCACCCGAAGTATTCAGGTATCGTTATTTATATTTTCCCAAAGGAAGGCATGTGATTAATAAATTAGCATGGCATCCGAATAGAGGAACATGTGTTTGCTTAGACCAAAATGTTCATAACAGGGGTAAGCAATACGGTATATGGATAGTGTGACACACACTTAAGAATCCACCAAAGAAAAGGATAAAGAAAATAGATAAAGAATAAATGAATAAATGAATAACCTAAAGGAGTAATTCTAATGTATCTAGTCATGGCCATACAAATGAATAGTTAGGATCATATGCAAATTGATTTAATCGTGGTTAGGTCTAGGATAACGGGAGACTTCCTGGATACCATACGGCCCGATAGGAAGCATTTACGAACTCCTACAAAGACAAAGCGAACGTGGGGGATTTCAAGGGACGGTCAAGGCTTGTCACGACCAAGCCGCCTACCCCTCAACCGTGGCATGCACTCATATCCGCAGGTGTCGTAATACCCGAGCACCATGCCCGCATATTAGAGCACTACTCTTGTCCCCCGGGATCCCCCCACTCGTCGAATGGACGGACTAGAACAAGAGCAAACCCGAAGGAACAACGAACCGATATCCCACCTCTAATCAAGTTAGGCATATGATGATCGATGAAGAAATGTGATGAACATGTCAAGATTATGATATGTAAACTATATGCTAGTTCATATACCAACACAAGAACATGAACAAAACTATACTCTAGTTCATAAGTTAGGCCAAGAACATAGATATAAGACTTGCAAATAGAAGAATGCTCCATAGAGTAGATGTATTACCAAAGCACTTTCTTCTAGGAGACAAGCCCTCCTTGTAGCTCTTCTACTCCAAGTGTTAACTAAGAAAGAATAAAGAAGAAAGAAGAAGAAAGAAGAAGAAGAAAAAGAAGAAGAAGAAGAAGAAGAAGAGAGAGAGGTAGAGGTGGTAGAGGGAGAGATTGCTTTGGTTTGCTTTGGACTCCAAGTGGTGTGTGTTGAGAGAGGGAGAGAGGGGGCCTACTTATACACTTGGAGGAGGGGCCTAAGTGCTAATTTACATTAAAACCGACACTGGTAAACCTTCCTTGGCAAAACCGACCAACGCAGGGCGGAAACTCTGTTTGGAAAGTGCACGAACCGCCCCGAGGCTGGGGCCGAAACCGCCTCGAGGGAGGGTGCGGCCGCACGTGGGGTGTGCGCGCACCCCCTGGGCTCGGCCCGGCCCGGTCTCGGTGGGGTGTCGTCTTTCGCCTCGAAAAGTTGTGGGCGGGCCCGGCTCGCCCGCATTTGATGTTTTGGGTCGATTTGCTCTTGGGCTTGGGTTTTGCAATAATGCGCTTTCCGGAAGGCGTACTTTCGTTGATTTTCCACTTGCTTTTTATTATAAATCTGCAAAATAAAAATACAAGACACTACAAGTGGAATTTATTAGTGATAAAAGTATATGAGTATAAAAAGGTTTAATTTTACTCCCTTTATGGTAGTAAGTTGACGGGAAAAAAATATGTCGTTGGTTACCGTCAACAAAGCTCATCCCCGAGATGCTAGCGTGGGTGCGCGCAGAGGACTCCGCCGAGCTGAAGAAGACCGCGAGCACATCCAGCAAGGTGGGGAGCTCCTCCGTCGAGCTCGAGAAGGCGGCGGGATCCTTCGAGCCGGGACGAGAACGCTAAGACGGTAAAGGTCGACGAGGAGGGGCGCACTGTTCGCATCGGTGCCGAGCTCTCTCCCTAAATAGGAAAGCGAGCTCGTCGACTTCCTCCGCGCAAACCTCGATGTATTCACGTGGAGACCCTCGGACATGCCCGGCATACCGAGGGAAGTCGCCGAGCACTCCTTAAACATCAAGCCCGGTTCTCGGCCGGTGGCAAGCCGACGGCGACGACGACGGCAGCGGCAGGCAATCGCCGAGGAAATAGATAGGCTCTTAGCGGTGGGCTTTGTTAAGGAGGTGTATCATCCCGAGTGGATAGCCAACCCTATACTAGTTAAGAAGAAGAATGGGAAATGGAGAATGTGTGTTGATTATACGAGTCTCAACAAGGCATGCCCAAAGGATCCGTTTCCTTTGCCACAAGATCGACCAAATCGTTGACTCCACCTCCGGGTGCGAGACACTCTGTTTTCTTGACGCATACTCCGGCTATCATCAAATCGCGATGAACGAGCTCGATCAGCTCGCCACCTCCTTCATCACTCCCTTCGGGCGCGTTACTCGCTATGTAACCATGCCTTCGGCCGAAGAACGCCGGCGCCACCTTTCGGAGGTGTATGCGTAAAAGTCTTCAAGGAGCTTCGGAAACGCGTGGAGGCGTACGCCGATGACATCGAAGTCAAGACGAAGCGCACGGAGAGCTCATCCCCGACCTCAAAGAAGTCTTCGCAAACTCCGTGAGTTCGGGTAAAGCTCAATCCCGAAAAATGCGTGTTCGGGTCCCGCGGGAAAGCTCCTAGGCTTTATCGTATCGAGGCGCGGCATCGGCCAACCCCCGAGAAAATCGAGGCCATCCGTAACATGGGCCCCATCAAGAACGCCAAGAACGCACGGCGGCTTACGGGTGCTTGGCCGCCTTAGCGTATTCATCGCTCGGCTAGGCGAATGAAGTCTCCCCGCTATACTGTGCTCTTGAAGAAGTCGAGCGCTTCGCCCGAACTGCCGAGGCCCGGGCCAAGGCTCGACTCTTCCGAAGAGCTCTTGACGAACCCGCCCATACTCACTCCACCCAAGCCGACGAACCAATGCCGTCAGACATCGCGGCCACCTCACGGTGGTTAGCACTG
Source organism: Hyparrhenia diplandra (assembly GCA_015847255.1). NCBI lineage: Eukaryota > Viridiplantae > Streptophyta > Magnoliopsida > Poales > Poaceae > Hyparrhenia > Hyparrhenia diplandra. The sequence continues at coordinate 340,972 of JADLZK010011779.1, forward strand.
TGCTCGTAGTGGAAAGAGAGGGAAGAAGGCCACGCGCAGCTCAGATGCAGCGACCGGTCTACTTCGTCGGTTAAGTCCTCTCCAACATGAAGACGCCGATATCCTCGGCTCCAAGCTCGCCTATGCGCTCCTCCTCGATCACGCCGCAAAGCTACGACACTATTTCGACGCTCACCCGATCACCGTCGTCTCCAAATTCCTCTCGGCGAGATCATCCGCTAGCCCGAGGCCACCGGGCGCATCGCCAAGTGGGGAATTGAGCTCATGGGATCGGACATTTCGTATGCCCCAAGGGACGCCATCAAGTCCCGGGTTCTTCCCGACTTCATGGCCGAGTGGACGGAGACCCTGCCGCCGCCGAGACCCGACGACGTCGAGTACTGGATGCTCTACTTCGATGGCTCAGTGAAGAAGTACGGCGCCGGGCGGGTCGGGTCTTGGACACCGCCGCAACGCGCGCGCATGAGGTACTCGATCCGTCTTCACTTCACCGCCTCCAACAATGTTGCCGAGTACGGCTTTGGTCAACCAGAGGCGATCGTCGCCGAGCTTGGCATCAAACGCCTCAAGATCGAGGAGATTCTAAGCTCGCGTGGCCGATCAAGCCACAAAGGGAGGCCGGCTGCGCCAGCCCAAGGATGATTGTGTACTCCGCAAAGGTACGCGAGCTCGAAGAACGCTTCGACGGGCTAGAGTTCAAGCACATCCGTCGTCAGCATAACGGTGACGCCGACGCCCTCGCCCTTTTGTACGAACTCAAATGATAATGACACACCTCGATGCAAAAGTTGTGCAAGCATCCGATCCCTTTTTCACGGCACAGTTAAGCAATGGCTGCCCTTTGCCTCCAACAAGGCCCGCCCTTGCTCGGGGCTACGAGGGACGGGGCGCACACCCCCGCCTTTTTACGAACTCTTTTTTCGCAAACAACACGAACACTCGGGGAAGAGCTTGATCAGCTCAACCTCGCACGCGCGTTACCTATCTTTCGATGGCGTCGAAGTCCGGCTAGCTAAAAGGGATTCTCGAACAACATCCTCGGCGAGGTCCAACACGGTTGCCCAACGAGCTCTAGCGCCCCGCGGCCAACGAGTAAAGGGCCCGTTGCCTTAATCGATAGGATGTAAACTCGTGAAACTACGAGCTAACTGGAAACGCAATCACAGGGGAAAGATAAAACGAGTCATTCATAAGTTAAGCAACTTGTTATTTTTTACATTATGCCCCGAGCTCGGGACTTTGTTCATAACAAAGAGGCAACGCCTCAAGCCACCTAACTTTGCAGCTCACTCCTCATCGTCGGACGAACTTCGTCTCCACCACCGCCTCGCCGGGCGTAGGCTCGAACACCTCGAGCTCCTCGGCGGCGAGCCGAAAGAGCTTCCGCGGCAGCTTCTCGAACGGGGCCTCCGCGGTGGTGACGAGGTCTTCGGCTCGACGCCCTCGCCGGCTCGGGCCGCCCTGCCCACTATCTTGGTCGAGGTCCGCATTTCGGGATGATAGTGGGCAGGACCACGGCCGCCTTATGGACGGCACGACGGGCGTTGTCCCTCACCACGGTAGGGCGCGGCACTGGTGCGCCGCCCTTCCACCTCTCGACTCCAAGGGGCCTCGCAGACGCCCTCGGCGGCCGAGCACGAGGTTGGTGTGCTCGCGCTCCGCCTTCGTGCCGCGGCCTCAAGCCTTCATTGCCCGCTCCAAGAGACCCGAGGCCTCGGCTTCCCGGGACCGGGAGCTCCTCGGCCGTCTTACGGAGACCGTTCGCACCGACCACGAGGTCACGCGTCCGCCGCTGAAGGTCCTTCTCCTTCCGCCTCCAGCACGAGCTGAGTATCGTCGGCGAAGACTCGGCGGCCAGGGACTGGTCCTTCCCCTCAAGCTCCCGAGCCAGCCCCGCCGACTTCTTCTTCTTGGCTGCAGAGGAGTAAAACAAATCAAACTCGTGAGATCAAAAAGCAGGAAAAAGAGGGGCTCCTTACATGCCAACGCCGATAAAGCTCCTCCCCGCTCCTCTCACAAGGTGAGATTCTCGGCATCGAGCCGAATTCTCTCAACCTCAGAAGCGCCAAACAAAATCGACCCATCGGCGGCTTCGTGGTCGTAAACTAAAATACCCGCCTATCGGCCCTAAACGCTCAAAGGAAAAGAAGGGAGATAATGAGTTTGGGAAGTAGCGATTACCTTCCGGCTTCGGCCGCGGTCTTGGAGCGCCTTCCCTTTGGCGTCGCGCTCCCTCTCCAACGTCATGGCCCGACGCTCAAGCTGCCGAGCTCGAGCTCCTTGTCATCAAGGCCGGCGGAGGTCGCCGAGCTCTTTTCTCGCATGAGCTCACGCCGGCGACGGCTCTTAGCAACGAGCTCCTCCTCACGCTTCACCGCCGCCGCTTCGTCTCGGGCGGACTTCGCCGCGACCTCCCCGAGCCTCGGCGGGCGGCGTGTTCCCGGACCTCGCGGATGTGCTCCGCAACGTCGTCGACGCCGCTCCAAAGCTCACGGTGCAGCGGCGGATACCCGGCCGAGCCCCGTCGCATGGGACCGGGCTACGCCCGGCACGCCGAAGAGACCCCCGATCTCGCTTCCGGCCTCCACCACGTTGAAGCCGACGACCGCCGCGCCCCTCAAGTCCCGCAGAAGAGCCGAATTAGCACCATGGGCTTAGGATCAGGGCGAGGGGTGAGCACGGTTAGATATCTTACCCCAATAATGTGGTGGAGGCACGCCCCTACCGGTGGGAAGTGGCGGCACCTCCCGCGGCGGTCAGCGACGCCGTTCCCGCCGACAACGAGAACGACGCACCGGCCGGCCGCGTGACCGGCCTCCAACCAACCTCCGGGCATCCCCGGGCCGATGATGTCCGGCGCGGATCAGCGTCGGGCATTGCGAAGGGTCACCCACGCCCCGATGGCGACCCGCCCGGCCCCGATGGCGACAAAGCCTCGTGATGCCCGCTACGGTGACGGGGTCCAGGCGGCGTTCGGGACCCCCTCCGTGAGCACCCGGGGTCTTCGCGATGAGCTCATCCACGCCCGCGTCCCGCGCACCGCGTCCCGGGCTCCTCATCACGCCTCGCGGTCTCCGGCTGTGGAGCTCGTCGACGACCACGCGCGCGCGACGCCCTCGGGTTCCTCTTCACGCCGCGATCTCCGTGAAGGGCTCATAGAAGACCGCGTCGCGCGTGCCTCCTCATCTTGGGGCGCCTCTCACGCCCCGCACCCCAGCCGAGGACCCTCGCCCTTGTCGAGATGATCTGCGCGCCCGAAGTCCGGACCCGAGGGACATCCTCGCGCGCTCCCCTCCACTTCGGGAGAGCGGGGACAATCACCTTCGCCTCCACGCGCTCAGCGACGGCAGCGGCCCAGCCGGCACAGGTCCTCCAGCGCGGCAGCGGCCGATCAACCACGCCATCGCCTAAGTCACGGAATGGTGCTCGACGACGACAGTGCTGGCAGCACTCCCCACGGACCCGGGCTCGCTCCTTCCCTCGGGGCTTGGGGGCGACCACCCCCGAGAGCCCGAATGATGGGGAGTAAGGCCAGCCGCCGAGCTCGACACCATGGTCGTTACGGGCCGCTTTAAGGGAATTGGGAGCTCCCGGGGGCTTGACCTTTTGCCCTGCGAAACAGCATGAAGAAAGCCGGGCATTAGCGCCAAGGAAGAGAAAGGCCCGGTGATTGCCAAACACAACGGTAGGAACGGCGAAGCTCGACACTTACCCGACGACCACGCGCCTCCGCTTTGCCTTCTTCTCCTCCGCCACAGTGCTCGCGTCGGCCGCCTCTTCCTTTGACCGCAACCTTGAAGGAGGGCCGACCGAGCACGAAGTCGCGGATCGACGAGGCCGCCGGCGCCACCCAGACGATGCCGCCCCTGCTCTCCTCGGCGCCGCACCGCCGGGACTCGGACCCTGGCTGCGAAGTCGTCGCTAGCGCCCGCGCCGCCCGAGGACTCTTTGGGCGGCGGGCGCTGGCCGACGCCTTGGTCGGGCGGCCGCGGCAAGGCGGATCGTTCAGCTGAACGCACAGGAAAGGACCGGCCTCGCCGGCGGAAGGTGGGGCTCGAGATGAACCTCGCCAACCTGCAAGGACGAGTAGAATTACTCGCCGCGAAAAAATGTAAAACAGTTCGAAAGGAAGAAGATGCGAAGAAAGAACTCACCGGCCGCCGCCGTCGTCCGCGTCCGGCGGCGCCTGCGGTATGCCATTGGGTTTCGCCGGGATCTTGAAAGCCTTCCGGTGCCCGTTGGACCACCCACTCACCTCCGTCGGGCGGGAAGCGGGGTCGCAGTCACCGTACCTTCCCAAGGCTTCTTTCTCCTCGGTCATCTCCGAGAAGCGGAGAGCTCTCCGCCGGGGACGACCCGTGCCCGTGGTCCAAGCGTAGAGGAGGGGCTCCGTGAGCCCGCTTGCTTGAGGAGCTCCACCTTTTGAGCAACGACCTTGACCTCATGGAGCGGATGGTCGTGGGGGGTTTCCCTCCAAAGCTCGTCGAGTCAAGGAACACGCCGCCCGGTGAAGCGCGGAAGAGGGGCCCTCGTCGTTCCTCGGGTAGAACCATTCGTCCTCTCTCCACGGTGTTCGACGCACGAGAGCGATGGTAGGATACTTCTCCTTCACGCCCGGCCGAGGTTGCAAGCACGATGCGGCCGATTGGGACGGGGTTCCTTCAAGCCATCGGAGCTATGCGTCACCTTGGCGTGGAAGTAATGCTTGAAGAGCTCCCAATCGGCTCGATTCCCAGCCACCCACCGCGAGAGGGTGGTGAAGGTTGCGATATGAAGCAGGCCGTTGGGGTTCGGGGATGTTGGAGCTCGGCCCCCAAGACGGCCAGCGGCCGCGGAAGAAGTCCGACGCCGGGACGCCAAGCCCCCGAACATGGAAGGAGGCGAAGGAGACGACGTAGCCATCGGGCGGATGGGGAGTGGCGTGTGTCGGGATGGCACGATCCACTCTCGGGCCTCGGCCGGCGACGGAGGTCGTCGAGCGCCACGCACTCCTGCGGCATATCGTCGGTCACCTTGGACGGCAACCACGAACCCATCTCTCTTGCTCTCTCAACAACGAATCGGGAGGATGCTGGTGGGGAGCTCTCTCTCACTAAGCGACAATGGCGAATTGAGATCTAGGGCCGGAAGATAAGGGAAGGCCGAGGTGGCGGAAAGGAAAGTGAAGGGGAAAAACCCCGAATCTCCTCCTATTTATAGGATGAGCTCGGGTGGACTCACCGGCGCGGCCGGCCCAGGGGTGGCCCACCACTCCCACCTGAACCCCGCCGCGTCTCTGCGCGCCTTAAACGGAAGGCGAAACGCCGCGCCGAACAACGAACGGCCGCCCCAAGCGGTAACTTCCTAACGGTAACTTTTCCCAACGGCTCTTTTTACTGCAGCGAAAAGTCCAACGAGCTCATCGCTAACGATCATGTCCCCCGAAGCTCGCCACCGTCATGTCGCTCGACATAATGATGAACTCACGACGAAATCGAGCTCCAGGTTCGGCTGGCTCTCGCGTGAGCTCGACGGTCGCCAGAGACGCCCGAGCAAGGAGCATAACGGAGGAGAGGCAACGACGGCCCGTGCTCGGCGGCCTCGAGGACTCGGGGCTCCATCCAAGTCACGCTTTTGAGTCGCCGGTGATCGCGAACGGCCTCCGCCGTGGGTCATCCTCCTCCTCGGCGAGGAGGCACGAGCCGAGGATCTTACAAGACCTCGGTGACTATAGAGGCCGGGTCTCACGGAATATGAGGTTGGCCCACAAGCTGGCCCGACGAACGAAGCTCACCCGAACGTGAGCTCGGACCTCACTCAGGCAAATCCGCTTTAAAGCTCACAAGAGCGCCGACTTCGGCCTACGCGGGTAAAGTCGGGTCCAAGCTCACCACCCTCCCTAAAGGGACCCGAAAAGCACACCGCGGCACGAGCACTCGCCAAAATAAGCCTCCGCGAGGACTGTGCATCCTCCCGCAGCCTCGGGGCTACACTCGCCGGATGCGGCTCGCAAGACCCCGAGGAGAATATCTGGTCCCTAACCTGATAACGGCGACGCGAGACAGCGCGTGCAGGGGTCCGACCCCCTCCGCGCGCTCGGGGGCTACTGTGGGACACAGATATTTTGGACTAAGTTAACCATCCTAACCCGACCCTAGCGAAGCGCTAATAGGAGGGAGTGCCCGTTAGCTGACGAACGTCACCCACGATAAAAGTCGGAACCCGACGGGAACGTTCCCGCCTCGAGCGCGAACTCGCGGGACGCTAGGGTCTAAGGACAAGCTCGAGCTCGTCCTAAGGGAAAGCTCCGCCTCGAACGAACTCCCCGGGGAATGCAGGGATGCGACGAGCTCCGCCTGGCCGACGAGCTCCTCTCCGTCTCGAACGAGCTCCCGAACACCAAACCCAAAGACGATCGGGAGAATCCGGGACGCGATGATTAGGGTCCAGCATCATAGCTACGCGGCCGGCGTCTCATGATCTACAACCGATTTTGTCCGACGCAAGGGATCGTCGACAAAGACGCGGGTGGGGGGCTGTCGGACCACGCCAAGTAACGACAAGCACAAGAGATGACCGCTCACGCGACAAGAATGACCTCGACGGACGAAGTCAAGCTCTACATCGAGCTCTCCACGGCCCACACATTTTCCTGCGACCCCAAACACGAGCATTTAAGGCGCGGCGGCGCCTCCATGACCTCGTCCGCAGGCACCGGCGCGTGCCTGACGGGCGGTAGGACGCAAGAAGTACGACGGCGGCGGGACGAGCTCATTGTCCCCTTCTACACCGACCGACGAGCTCCGAGCTCGTCACCCGTGCACGCCACGCATCGGGATACGGAGCCGCCCTATTCTACCCTACGGCGACCGCGCGAACGTGTATGCAGAAGGGGGGAGGCGGCGGCCGCTACAGACGCCGGACAGCCCGGCGTGCCCGACATTGCAGGAGAACTCTTCCTCTTCACCCCCAAAACTTGCATTCCTTCTATTCTAAGCCCCTCGCTCGGTGGCTCTTGTGAGCCCCCTTGCTACTATAAAAGGGAGGGCTCGGCCACCAGAGAGGGCAAGCTCTCTTGCACACGAAAGCACACACACTCACCGCTCGATTCCACTCATCGCATTGAGACTTGGGAGCTCATCTCCCCTCTCGCCAGCTTGTATTCGCCCCGATACAAGCAATTTGAGCTCTGATAGTGCCACGCACTGGACTAGGGTGCTCGACAGCCCCGAACTAGTATAAATCACCGTGTCATTGTCCTTGAGCTAGGCCATCGTTGCACACATTAGCGTCGGTTATCGTGACCGTGGTATTTGACCACGACAACCGAGCTTTGCTTTCAAACGCGAGAACAATCAAACTCGAGACCACGGACACCAAGAGATCCGGTGCCGCCGACAAGAGAGGTCCTGTCGCCCGTATGCCCACGCCCGCTTGTTTGTTGTCGCTTCCGGCATTGGTAGTCACCTCGAGCCGCCGCCGACGTTGGAGCGTAAGTCACCACAACAGGGAAAGGGTCGCGGTGCCCGAGCTGCCACTCGTGTTGTGGTCTCCAGCCGGACCATCTATGCCAAAGTTGTCGGCCGTGGGCAATGCCGTACCCACCTCGTCGTACAAACCTCCCCAACCGACGATGCCGCGGTGTTTCGGCGGGCGCGGCGCACGATGAGGACGCACGGAGATGACAACACGAGCATCATAGATGTAGCGGCATTCGCGACGCCGACGCACAGCGAAGAGGACAACGGGACGACAACACGAGCGTCATGGATGCGGCAGTGTTCGGAGACGCTAACGCATGGCGAGGGACGATGGGGATAATGGCACGTGCGCCGTGGATGCGGCGGTGTTCTCGCGGCGCTGACGGATGGCGAGGACGGCAGGGATGACGTCGTTGTCACATGGTGGCGTCAAAGGCGCAGGGAGAAGAGATCGAACAAGGGAAAAGAGATTGCGTGAGGGAGAGATCGCTCGCACGGGGGGAGAATTGGGGTCCTACGTGATTTCCCCATCAATATTTGTCAAGATTTGTTTTTACATCTGGTGTCCATTCATATTTTTTTACACCCTTCCACCTCTACGTTTATATGTTATTTATCTCTTTTATGATTACATCAGGAATCCTTTCTTATTCTTTATTTTAATTTGCACCCTTCCACCTTTCTAATTAGGCGCGGTGTTGCACAGGGGAGGCAGAGCGACGACCCCAAACAATTGTCGCACGAAAGGGTGGTCTTACTTTTATTTTTTTTATGTTGTAGAGATTATTAACTAGGAGGGGCTCCATTGACGTGGAAGCGACAGGGGATTTAAGGATAAAAAGACAGGGGGTTAGCTTCTTGTCCTACCACTAGACCCGTCCTTGGTTTGGGAAGAATTGAAGGAGATTAAAGGAATTTTGACTTACGTATTTAATTCCCAATCTCTTAAGGATCAACCAAACAAGTAATAAAGTAAGCCAAGGGTTTCCCCAATGCACCATATGGTGTTGTAACTTGTAATATGCTTGGCCCGTCTTAGTGGAGAGTTTCATAGCCTTGTTTCGAAGACTACCACGTCATCTTGAAGAAAATGAAACATAGATAAAACCTTCACTCTCAGTGGAAAGTTTCATTCCATAGTTTCATACACATTAAATTTCATAACTCATAGAGAGTTAGGATTCGTGCCAAGAGAGTTTCATCCCATGAAACTCATTTCTTCTCTCTCTTCTTAAATACAGTGCCACATCATCCAAAATACCTATATGGAAACTTATTAAATGCAAATGAAACTCCCACTCATGCATCCAACATTCATGTCTCATCCATTAGTGGCCTATAACATTTTAGAGGCGCTTGTAGATATGGATGGCGGTTGGGCTGTTTTAGGTCAAAGCTCCATGGATTTTGTATCCTGTAGGTTTTGAGTTCTATTTTTCTCCACGATCTTTGGGTTCATGCATGTGTTGCTAGAAATTCTTATTGTGTTACTATATTGCCATAAATATTAGGATGGGCTCTATTGAAGTGGAAGTGGTAGAGGGCTTTAGCCCTACCCGACCCACCACTAGATCCATGCTTTTTTTGACAAAAAGATCAACCATTGGTTTGGAGAGGATTGGACAAGATGAAAGGAATTTTGACTTATGTATTCAATTCCCAATTTCTTAGATTGAGAATTAACCAATGAATGAATCTCTTATCCGGCCGTTTACTGCTGAAGAAGTGAAAAGCGGACTGGACAGTATTGGTGATCTAAAGGCCCCAGGTGCTGATGGTATGACTTCATTGTTCTATAAGAAGTACTGGCCTACTGTCGGGGATGATGTTACAAGAGAGGTATTATCTTTTCTCAATGGAGGGACGCTTCCCTAGATTGGAATAAAACTGTTGTTGTGCTCATTCCGAAAGTTGCTCGACCAGAAAAATTGAAAGATTTAAGACCCATTAGCTTATGCAATGTTGTGTACAAGGTTGCTTCCAAGGTGCTAGCTGGTAGACTTAAACAAATTCTCCCAGAGATCATTTCACCTAATCAAAGTGCTTTTGTTCCTGGGCGCTTGATTACGGATAATGTACTAGTTGCATATGAGGTGACACATTATTTGCAAAACAAGAGGAATGGCTGTGATTGGTATGCAGCAGTGAAACTTGATATGAGCAAAGCATATGATAGAGTTGAATGGCATTTTTATGCGGAGGATGATGGAAAGGATGGGGTTTGGGAGCCGATGGGTGGAGCTGATTATGCAATGTGTTAGCACTGTCTCTTATAGAATTAAAGTCAATGGCGTGCTATCAGAAGAGTTTGTTCCTACAAGAGGTCTGAGACAAGGCGACCCTCTTTCACCATATCTCTTCCTGATTTGTGCAGAAGGTTTTTCTGGTTTGCTCAATGATGCGGAAAGTAATGGTCATCTGGAAGGGGTTAAAATATGTGCAAATGCACCGAGTATTACTCACTTATTGTTTGCAGACGATTCTTTGCTACTCCTAAAAGTTAATGATGGGAATGCAAATTGTCTGCAACATATACTGCAGCTATATGAGGAGTGCTCGGGGCAAATGATTAATAAAGAGAAGTCATCGATAATGTTCAGCAAGAATTGTGATGCTGAGAAGAAGAGTCAGTTCATGTCTTTACTGGACTTGTCACAGGAGGCAACGAATGACAGATATCTGGGGTTACCAGTGTATTTAGGGAGATCAAAGAAGAAAATATTTGAGTACTTAAAAGATAGAGTTTGGCGCCGGCTGCAGGGTTGGAAAGAGAAGTTCTTGTCCAAAGCAGGGAAGGAGACACTGATCAAGGCCATTGCCCAAGCAATCCCTAGCTATGCAATGTCCTGTTTCGACATCACCAAGTCGCTGTGTAATGAAATCAGTGCAATGATATGTAGGTTTTGGTGGGCGCAGCAAGAGAATGAAAGAAAAATCCATTGGGTCTCATGGCAAACTCTGTCAACCCGAAAAGATAAAGGAGGTTTGGGGTACAGGGATCTGCATATTTTCAATTTAGCAATGCTGGCCCGACAATGCTGGAGATTCATCCAATACCCGGACTCGTTGTGCGCGCAGCTGTTGAGAGCGAAGTACTGGCCTGATGGAAATTTATGGGCTGCTAAAGAAACGCCTGGCATATCGTATACTTGGCGTAGTCTGATCCGGGGCTTAAGAGCAATGGAGAAGGGTATCATCTGGAGAGTGGGTGATGGAACTCAAATCCGCATATGGGAGGATCCATGGATTCCGGCAGGAGCTACCAGGAGGCCAATTACACCAAGGGGCCATATGTTACTGTCTAAAGTTTCAGAACTCATCGATCCTGAAACAGGCACCTGGGACACGGTGATGATCAAGTCACTTTTTTGGGCAGAGGATGCGGCCAACATCTTGGCTATCCCGGTTCATCAGGATCGGGAGGATTTCGTGGCTTGGCACTATGATACGAAGGGGAGATTTTCGGTGAAATCTGCTTATCACATGCTGGAGGATGACAATGCATCAAAGCAGGTCAAGCAGAAGGGTGAATCATCAAAGACTCGGAATGACACGAGGTCGAAGCTGTGGCGAAAGATTTGGCGCTTGCCGGGACCGCCAAAGCTTAAGCATTGTGTTTGGAGAATTGCTCATAACAGCTTGCCAATGAAATGCAAAATTAAACGAAAAGGGATTGATCTCGACACGGCCTGCCCAGTATGATGCAGATATGACGAAGATGGTGGCCACTGTTTTCTGAAATGCAAAGAAGTGCGGCAGGTCTGGCGTGGGCTGGGGCTGGAGCAGCAAAGACTAAAACTGGCCTCCCTGTGCTCGGCGGAAGTTTTTGTGTCTGAAGTGCTTAAGTTGCGAGATGACATTAGTGTCACCATATGCGTGTTGCTATGGCGCTGGTGGGAAGTGAGAAACAAGGTGAATGCAGGTGACCTGATGCCCTCATGTCAAGCGACAGTCCAGCACGTACTGAACACGGTCCAGGCGATACTCATCAAAGAGCACAGCCGACCACCGATACCCCAAATGGAGAGTCTCAGGTATTGGTCCCCCCCGTCCCCTGATTATGTCAAGATCAACATCGATGGAGGTTTCAGACTTGAGTCCAAACTCGGGACATGGGGCTGTGTGTTAAGAGACCATGAGGGATCCATAGTCCTAGCAGGTGCAGGAAGTTTGGGGATGGTGCATGATGCTCTGAGTGCGGAAGCAATGGCCTGCAAGCAAGCACTTGAAGCTGCTGCTCATATCGGCATCTCCCGTGCTATACTTGAAACTGATTCCTCTCAGCTGAAGGAGGCGATCACGGCGTCAGGATATGATTTGGGGGTTGCTGGCCATTTATTCATGGAGATTAGGGAGTTGATCGATGACTTTTGTTCACTAAGCATTGAGCATGTTCCGAGGCATTGTAATTCATGCGCGCATGAGCTCGCCCGGTTCGGGTGGAGTTGGGACCCGGGACAGTACCAATTTTGGACTGACCCCCTCCCGGAAATTGTATCAAACATTTGTACTCGCGATATTGCTGAGTATCTCTCAGTTAATACAAGGCCATAGAGCCGAGTGTTACGATCAAAAAAAAAAGTCATAAGTAAGCTAAGGGTTTCCTAATACACCATGTTTAGCTATTTGGCTATCTAGATGTGACATGGAAAGAAAAAAAGTAGAAGAGAGAGTAGTCACTAGCTACATGAAAATAGCTAGACTATTTTACGTAGCCCAAGAATATGTGAGATGAACATGTAGGTCCAATAATATAAAATAGTCTTTGTTTTTGTCTCTCACCCCACATCAACAGGGTACGTAGCTAGCACTAGCTATTACCATTCTAGCTATTACAATTAGGACACTCTTATAAGTTCGACGGATGCACGACATCCATTAGTAACCTCATAGCATGTTAGGGGTGCTGATAGATAGGGATGTCAGTGGGAGCGATTTTGGGTCAGAGCTCTTTGGTGCATATGGATTTGGGTTCAACTTTTCCCCGTGGTGTTGGGTTCGAGGACTTTAACATATCCGGTTCGGTTTTGGGTTTTCGTTTTCAATCGCAATTCCCAATTGAGGTCCAAAGTTAGTTCAACCATGTTTTGGAGTACATTTGATTTTTTTAGCACTAACAACTGAGGTGAAGACCACTAGCTACTAAAGTGAAGCTAGTAGGACACTGATGTCAGATATGCTAGTGGACACAAAATATGATTTTATTGGGGTTTTAGTATTTGTACCCCTACTTCAAGGTCCAATGGTGATTTTGCCCCTTTTTTTTAATTTTGAGATTTTACCCTCGTTTTGTTTCAATGAATCTCCTGTTTTCCCTTGGTATGTAACACCATGTCAAACTTTTCTAAAACTTATGTGCAAAAAAATGACACATTGTGGTCCCAAAATAGGGGTAAAAACACAAGGAACATAATAAAACCGGGGCAAAAATGCATGGGTAAAGTTATCCATTTGCCCAAAAGTTAACACTATCATGGGGTCTTAATAGACCATGGGTAAAGCCTTCCTTCGTTTCAAAATCACAGGGGTAAAATCAAAAAGTTTAAAAAAACGAGGGCAAAATCATAAGCATGCATGAAAATAGGGGTAAAAATGCACAAACCCCATTTTTATTTGTTAGGGGCAACAGTACATCCCCCAATCAAATGAGTTAAAATGGTAAATCACAACATACTATAGAAACTCAACAAGGAGTGATTCAAGGACGACTAGACAAAGGCAAATATTTTTGTACGACTAGCAAGCTTTTGTCGGTTGGAATCTTATTGAACCATAGCATATAACCACCAATGAAACATCTAGATGTGAACAAGCAAGTTGCTTTCTTTGTTGCATATAATATAATTGTAATGAAGACTTTGTTGTACCATCTAATCCTTGCCTCCATTTTTTTGGTGGTGCTACTAAAAGGGATCAACAACATGGAACCAACAACCTCTTCCTTCTTCTACCTTGTGTTCGCCCTAGTTAGGTCATTATAATTTAGTCTAGATAAGACACAACACACAAGACAAGCATCTAGTTTCCATGCTAGTTTCAATAGTAAATCATGCAGCCACTCATTTTCCATACAAGAATTACAACATTACTCTACTCCTACCTGCTCTTGCTACCTCTGTTGTGATGCTACTAAAAGGTCCTAATGGCTAGAGGGAGGGGGGTTGAATAGCCTATTAAAATTTCCTTCAAATACACTTGAGCAACCGGTTAGTATTTAAAATGTTTAAGCGTAATAAAGCGGTGCTACAAGTTTATCTATGCAAGCCCCCTATGCAATCAACCACTAAATAAAGTCTATGATCACTAGCCAATCAATCTAACTATGTCAATCCTAGGTGAACAAGATATACTAGCAAATGTATCACTAGGAGCTACACTAGATGATCAAGTGAGGACTAAGCAAAGCTACACAAGTCAAACTATGGAAGTAATGCAAAGAAGCTCTAGAATACAATACCGATGGTGTCGAGAAGATGTAGTGGCTAATCATCGGGTCAATGAAATCTCCAACGAGCAAAGCCCTCTTGACACGATGAGTTTTACTGAGGTTCACGTGTTTGCCGACACGCTACTCCTCATTGTGGCGAAGCACCCACTTGATGTTCCACAAGCTTAATGGCTGGTGCCAAATCCCATGGTGGGAGCTCAATGAAACACTCACAAGAGGGGATCCACAAGCCATGAGCAATCCACTAGTGATGCCTTTCACGAATCTCTCGCGGGGTAAGGCTCAACCCCTCATAAGTCCACCGGTGTGGCCTCGAACAAGCTCCAACGAGCTCAACACCGCCTCAACCTCCAAGCCGCTAGGGAACCAAGCAAATTCCCAAGAGAAACGAAATCCCGCAGCTCCTCCAAGGATGAAGTGCCTCTAGATGCAATCAACAATGCAATGCACTTCAATCTCACTCAATCTCTCACCCAAGATTCAAAGTTAGGATGAAGAGATGAGTGGAGGGGAGTATCTCAAGCTCACAAGAGTGTTAGAGTGTTCAAATGTGCAAGAGAGTCTCAAATGAACCGGCCACACACATATATATAGGCCCACCAATCAAAAGGAGCCGTTGGAGTTCAAAATCCAGCTTCTGCGTGTTGACCGAAAAGCACCGGTCGGGTCCGATTTGGCGCCGGTCGCCGACCGGACCCTCGTCCCCATGCGTCCGGTCCACAGTCCCGGCCGGAAACGACAAGACACTGGCGACCCGGAGCCAGCGTCCGGTCTCTTCGCGGTCGCCGAGCGGATGCGCCCGGTCGGGGATCGGACGATTCGGACCTTTACCGAATCGACCGGGGATCCTCCCCGGCCGGACGCTCGGTCGAGGTCCATCGGCGTCCGGTCGCCATCCCGAGCGTCCGGTCACCCCTACGTCGTCCTCCTTCACGTAGTTTTGTCGAATTGTTGTCACCATTGCTTCAACCATGCTTCAATACTTGCCACAAGTTGCCAACACATCGACGATGGTCTCAATATCACATGTGTTAGCTTTTCGCAATCAATTTGGCAAGAATGAAGTTAGTGCTCTCAATCATAAATGCATATGCAAGTCAATATGGACCTAGAGGCACTTTCTCACTGGATTAGTCGCGGCATTCCCTCTTGATAGTAAGCTATCTATCCTAAATGTGATCACACTCTCTATAGTGTCTTGATCACCGAAAGAAAACCCTATCAAGTTATACCTTTGCCTTGATCTCCGGGTCCTTTCCATTCCGACACGTGAGCTCGATGATCCAGCACGTCCATCATCAACGTCCATGTCCATGATCATGTTGCTCCATGTCATCCATGCAATCCTATCTCTTAAGCACACCTAGAGCAAAGGATTACCATAACAAGGTGTCATCACTTTCCAAAACCAAACATGAGATTTCAGCTACTCTCCTTGACCATCCCCATTTATTCTCGCACAAAGCAGGACTAGACATCTCTCTTCTAGTTCCTTTCTAGGCTCTCACAGGATTCTGACATGAAAGAATGCATTGATTGCAACAAATGAAAAGGCATCACGGTAATGGAAACAAATTAAATGGCCATTGAAGGTTTCTCTGCCATCTAGAGGCCTTCAAGGGAGTATCATGTCTCTTGGAAACCTCACTGACCTGCAACATCTTAACTTGTCCCTGCCCCTAGAATTAGTGTTGTCTAGTAGTAGCATTGTCCTAGACATTAACTTCAACTAGATCAGTGGAGACTTGAATGATCCCAAGGTACTTAACATCTCAAGCAACATATTTATACAGTAGTTTGCACCCACAACAAGGAATCAGATAGAGAATCTAGCGACACTCAATGTGAGCAACAATAGCTTTTCTGGGTAGATTCCACGTCATTTTTGTAACATATCACCAAAAAAAATTTGTCCTTGAACTATGTTCCTACAAAACCGAATAGCTATTGGGTCTTCTACTTTCAATCAAAATCAAATAAAATCAAATAACTGAGGAATATTGTTGGGGTGTATTATAGGTTGAGCACACCCACTATCATATTTAGGGCCCAATTACATAGCCTAGAGCTCGCAAATTAATATTTGAGGCCATTTGTAGCCTTTAGTGGAATTTTGTTAATACAAGCCCACTAGAGGGCATAAAGAGAACCTTGTCTCCCTACTCCCCTACAAAAGGGGAAGAGGGGGCTAAACCAATCACTTGTTTGTCTCTCTTATCTTTTCTCTTTTGATTCCCCCGTCTTTTCTATTTACCGATGACTTTCTCTGGCACAACTCTCTGCATGTACTTTCGATCTTACGCTTGTAGTAGCTTTTTTTTTAGTTCAAAAAGCAAATATGTTATTTACAAAACCAATGTATGCAAGATCACAACTATCTACATGCATGGGTATGCACATGCATATGGAAAAGAAATTGAGGAACTGATAGATGAGTTGTGCAATGAGAATGCTCCTCGAGGTCCCCGAAACCATACACTCTGATGTAATTGATCTATTGGGGTATGAATTTCGGAATACCCGAGAATGTGCTTGAATCTATTAGAAAGAGTTATGAACTATTGTGGAAGGAAATCAATATTAAAAAATGGTTTCATATACCATTGTTTCTAGGTAAGTTATTAAGTATACCTTCCTAGCTGTTGTAATAGATTAAGAGTACATTATTTTGTTCTTTTTGCAACCTTTCTGCATCGAACTCGATTTCACTTCATTTTAATGTAATTACAGGGGAAAATACATTTTGTAGTAGAATAATGATTAGATTTTGTGTGGTAATTATCTTTCTTGATGATTGGTTATTGGAATACCTCTCTTTAGCAATGACTGGAATCAGTGTATATATGGTTCATAATTGGATAAGTGGAACCATGCGGCTGAATGTGAGTACATTATCTCAAGTCACCATGGTAGAATATTGTCTTACTTAATATAGTTTCGTTTGAAGGTTTTTATCTGATCTAGGATGCCAGTGAGAATGAACAAAGTCATCTCTTGTTACTGCTCTATTTGGTGAATTTGGATACTGCATGCTTGTTTAATCACTAAATTGGTCTCAGTTTCAGTTCATGATGTCAGTGCTGAGTTCCATGGTGAACTCATCACCTACAGCATGACCTTGTTCTGCCGTAACCTGACTTTCGTCTACTTCATGATGTCATTGGCTTGTACTCCCTCCGTCCCAAATTACCTTTTGTTTTGGCTTTTCTAGATGCATAGATTTTGCAATGCATCTAGATATATGCTGTCTAAATGCGTAGTAAAACCTATGTATGTAGAAAAACCAAAATGAATAGTAATTTTGGACGGATGGAGTAGTTTCAGTTTCTTACATATTGGCTGTGTTCTTTGATGTCTTCATATTTATATATGTGCTTTGGTGTTTGATGAGTTGAGCCTAAATCTAAATCACTACCTGTTTGTGTTTGAACATGATTCATTTGTCAACAAGCCTACCTATAGTGACTTTGAAGCCTACTTTAATCACATGCACCACAGGACATAACCTACAGTCTTCATGTTGATTACAATGACCTTTGGCTGGGACTCCAAGGGCTGGTGGCAAATAAAGAAGTTTGAGAGGAACCATTGTCTTTTTGGTCGATAGTTGTATGTGATCGAGAATGCCCGTAAAAATGTAGTAACTCCTTTTGCAATTTTCGCTGCAATTTATTGGTGACTTTATCTAGTTGTATTTTCTGTGTGAATCACGGGAGGTTTAATGCAAATATTTTTTCTTCTGGGATGATGTAGTATATATAATTTGGTAGCCTGCTTGGTCTGCAGTTTTGAATTTGGTTACTGTTGTGTTACATTTTATACCATTTATTTGTTTACTCACAAGCTATTTGTAGTTGATTAGTTGCTCTAGATATAGCTTAGTCAGGCCTACCCGCTGGGCCTCGGCCTGAAATTTCTGGCTACCAGTAGTTTCTCCGTGCTAAGCTGCACTGTATGGAGTTATTACCTGGATATTTCGAATTTTGGATGCATCAGACCTACGCAGTACTATTGCAACCATGGGTCTCGCTGTCGCACTTGGTGGACTGGCCAGTTGGGCTGTTGGATTTGCGTAAATTTGGTTTCCAGTAGCAAGGAAAAAGTCATTTTTACCTCCCTGCACGCTGCGCTGAATCCATAATTTCTCCCCAGACTCAAAAACCGTGTGAATCACCGACCTCCAAGAAGTTTCAAAACTGTTTACTTTACCTCCCTCTTCGGGTAATAAGCGGTTTTTAAAGGTGGTTTTGTCTTTTCAACTAAACATAAATCTTGTAAATACATTTTAAAACACTAAAAATATCCCTAAGCTTTTTAAAATTATGAGAAAAATTCTAGAGATGGATTTGGACGAAAGAAATCTAAATAAATTTTAAAACTAGCAAAAAATGACTATAAAATTTTCTAAAATTTAAATTTAGCTCTTGAAAATGAAAGTATGTCCAGAAACTTAAACCATCATAAATTTTGTAATGGCATCTAGAATATATTTCACAATAAAAATGCACGAAATGAATCTGACTCATTTTGTGCATTTATTGTGAAAAAGTATTCTAGATGCCATTACAAAATTTTATGATGGTTTAATTTTTCTGGACATAATTTCATTTTGAAGAGCTAAATTTAAATTTTAGAATAATTTATAGTCATTTTTGCTAGTTTTAAAATTTATTTAGATTTCTTTTTCGTCCCCAATTCATCTATAGAATTTTTCTCATCTATACCTACTATTAAAGCACGAAAATTTCTACCACTTTTTTTTTTTTCACCATCGTTTTCTTTCACCTCTCTTCCGTATCTATACCGGACTCTAAAAAAGCCCATGAAAAACCGAAATAAGTGGGTCTAAGTATTTGATCCCTATAAGTCAAGACGCCGATAAAATAAGATTCGATTAAAGTACGTTCGAAAAGCACCTCCGAACGGTGGTGATTTGACAATATGTCATGACGTACAAGAATACGAGTACGTGACATACTTAATAGAATTTTTATCAGGTCCGATTATGTATGGAAAATAAGTGCGGTCAAATCAGCGCACAATTTTTATTTAATTGACACAAGTATAGAACTAAAATGAAAGTTATGACATATTGAAATCTAAATATTTTTTTCCTGTGCAACAAGAGAAAAATCTATAGAGATACTATACTAAAATTTGATAAAAATACAAATTAATAGGATATTGTTGTATTGTTGTCAACATTAATACGAGATTATGGATGTCATGGCTATCATAAAATAAATAAACTATTTACTACGTTGTACGCGTTTTGGCTTCATCGAAATGCATGGATTTAAATACGTATGTATATGTATATGTATATGTATATGTATATGTATATGCATATGCATATGTATATGTATATGTAACTTTAAAATTTATTTAAAATATATTTTCTATCGATGTTGCACCCGTTGCAACGCACGGGCATATTTGCTAGTAATTTTTAAAAGCTGAGGGATATTTTTAGTGCTTTAAAATGTATTTACAAGATGTATGTTTAATTGAAAAGACAAAACCACCTTTGAAAACCGCTTATAACCCGAACAGGGAGTTAAAGTAAACGGTTTTGAAACTTGTGGGAGGTGATTCACACGGTTTTTGAGTCTGGGGAGAAATTATGGATTCAGCGCAACGTCCAGGGAGGTAAAACATACCTTTTCCTTTATTCAACACAAATAACCCTCTCCTGCAAATGATTATTATGTTTTTCTTTATCACATCAAGGGTATGCATATTTGTATAACATATTTGCAGTCTTGTGCAGAACATATCAGTTCGTTTATTATTTGTCATCTTGTAGAGTGCAGCGATCTCCAAACTACTTCTATTTTATATGAATTATTGGAACTACTTTGATAAACATCCTAATATGCTAGAATTGGATTCCCCCTCCCCTGTAGGAAACAGGTGCTTTCTGCAACCTCTATGCGCTGCTCTGCACCAACAACATGAAGGACTTTCCGTCAGGAAAAAAACAACTCGAAGGACAACTTGGTGCATCAATTATCATCGTGACCAACTTCAAAAGGATCATTGTTGATTTTGTTGCATTTTGTATTAGCAACCATCAGCTTCCGTAGTTCCAACCTTGGCATGGCCATATGCCAATGTTTTGCACCTTGTGTTAACTGCACACGTAATTATATTTTCCAGAAAATCTTGTACCTGATGCTGCAGGACCTAAAGACCTGTCATGTAAGTTTTGTATACGCAATGGAGCTTGTGCAATGCTGTCATAGGAGAAGAGTGTCATCTCTTATCATCAAGCTTGATTTTGCTAAAGCCTTTGACACAGTGAACTGGGATGCTCTGGACATGGTCTTACAAGCAAGAGGCTTCAACAATCTCTGGATGTGGATGCAATCGATCTTGCAGTCTTCCCGCTCAGCTGTACTTGTAAATGGATGCCCAGGACCATGGATGGACTGCCAGCGAGGGCTAAGACAAGGCGATCCAATGTCGCCATACCTTTTCATCTTGGTGGCCGGTGTTCTTCAGGTTTTGATCAGGAAATCTGAGCTCACAAGACATCCAATAGTGGAGAACTCATGTTGCCCTGTGCTGCAATATGCGGATGATACACTGATACTGGTAAGAGGAGAACTTGCTGATGTACAAAATCTAAGAATCATATTAGACCAGTTTGCCAATGCTACTGGGCTAAAGATAAACTATACAAAGAGTACAGAAGTACCGATTCACATGGACGAAGCAGCGGTCATGGACTGTATCTCGGCACTAGGATGCAGAAGAGAGGGGTTTCCATAGACATACCTTGGTCTGCCACTTTCAAACGTGAAGTTACGGCTATCTGCCTTTGCTCCCAGCATTGCTAAGTGTGACAAATACCTTGCATGCTGGCAGTCATCTCTGCTCAACAAAATGAGCCGTGCAACATTGATCAACTCGGTGCTCGATGGTCAATTGATATACTGCGCCTGAAATGGTCATCATTGCCGGCAGACTGGATTGTGGCGGTGATCATTGCGGCAGTGATTTATGAATCAGTAGTAGTGATGGGATTCCGAAGACATGTCGTGATCATCTACAACCATATCAACCACTTTGCCTCCCTCAACTGCGCCGCGAGGAGCGGGTCACCGAGGAACCAGGCCATGGAGGCACAACCAAAAAGCACCACCGAAAAAAGTTGAAAGCAAGCTAAAGGAGCAGTAGTCCTTAGACTATTCTTGGATGAAAGTCATATAGCTAATCTCAGTTATAACTATTGTTTTGGTATGTTATACATTAGGGACCCCCGCTCTCATGTTTAGATGACAATTACATGGCCTTAGTCCCACCAAATGATATTACGAGCCATTTGTGGTATGTAGTGGTGTCTTTTGTAAATACAAGCCCCCAAAGGTCCTACTTGTAAGCCATAATAGCATTTCTATAAATAAAAGCCTCGTTGAGGGCATCAAGAGAACCTCCCCCACCTCCCCCAACTCCTCATTTTTCTCTCTTCACCATTTCTATATTTATCATTTCTGTCTATTTGTTTTAGTGTTTGCCATGGTTCGAAGACCAAGGCCTAGAACTACAAAGACACATAAAGTGTGTGATTGATTCTAAGTTCCTTAGCCTTAATCCCGAAAGAAACCTTAATACATATAGAAATGGTATTTCTCTAGATCAAGTTTGCCAACTATACTACCTTGACAAGCAAACCTTAATACTATAAAGCTCCTTTACATAAGTAATGTCCACACTGATGAACCCACGCTTACCAAAACTCTCCCCCTAGAGTCTTACACTCCAAAAATGGTACCTTAGCCTCAATCCCGAAAGGAACCACCGAAACTGCATGAGTCGCCGGAACTCCAGAGTCGTCCACCACCTGACTTGGATCATATCGATATATAAGACCTAATTTACGGCAGTCATGGTAATTACTCTTGATCGATATAACACAAATCAGATCCTTCTCTACGTAACTCGTGCAATGCTTCCCTAATACCAAACCAATTGTTCATAGAGTGAGCATGGAACTCAGTAACCTTATACTTTCTAGCGTCTCCCTCTTGAAGCCTACCCTAAAATAATTCAAAGCACATATAATTCTATTGAGAGGGGGAGTCAAATTAGATTGAGAGGGGAGTTAGGGTTAGGAATTTGGGGACTTGCAAGGAGGAAGCGAATCGAGGGGAAAAGGCTGCTCACCAGATGCTCTCTTCCGTAGGGTGCCGCCTCGCCTGCCGCTGGGCACCTACCGCCGTCAGGGCCTCCGGGGGCGGGGGCGGGGCGGACAGCTGACTAGAGAGAAAATAGACGGAGACTTGCCGAGGCAGCGCGGAGGATGGCCGGCCACCACATATAGCTCATAGATTTTGCACGTGTCATATCATGGATAAGGTACCCGAGAAGGTAGGGCCTTCTATAAGTAAAGATGAAAATTTTTGGGTAAGACTAAACAAGTGTGTTTGGGGGACCGAGAATTCAGATGATTTTGAGTCACAATGGAATTCTATCATGACAGATTATGCACTCGTGGTAAATGATTGGTTTTCCAATAGGTTTGCCATTCGTGAATCATGGATTCCGGTATATTTTTGGACATACCTCTAGCAGGAATGCTTAGGACTACATCACGATCGGAGAGTGCAAATTCTTTTTTAATCGTTTCATTCATAGAAAGTTAGCTTTTGTTGAGTTCTAGCTAAGGTTTGACACAACTTTAGAGAGCCAACGTCAAGAGGAGTTGCTAGCTGATAATACAAGTCTTCACCGCACTCCTAAATTGATGACACCATGGGCCATTGAGAAGCAATGTAGTGTGCTTTACACACATGAAGTTTTCTTCAAATTTCAAGAACAAATTGTAGCTGCGAGAGACCATTGCTTTATTTAAGGTATTTTAGAGTGTGAAGATATAAAATGTTTCACAATCAGCAGCCAATCTGGAAAAGAGCGAGTTGTTCAGATGAACAAGTCAAATTTGTTTGGTACATGCTCCTGTAAACTATATGAGTCCTATGGCATCCCTTCTCGTCATATCATACAAGTGCTTAGAGCTGAGAAGCAAAATGAGCTACCATCGACTTATATTATGAAGAGATGGGAGAAAAAAAAAGTAAAAGGTTAGTTTGTACCCCTGTTTTTTGTCTTTTTTGTTTTGTTTTGTTTTGTTTTGTGTGGTTATAGTGTTGATCAGATATTTGATTTTGCAGAGAAGTGTTCTTTGATGATCAAGGTAACCTTCTGGACGAAAAGGCTAAAGATCCTATGGAGGTCGCAATGCGAAAAAAAAAATAGAATCACGGAACAGGTCTGCAGTTAGTAAACAGGATGAGTTTGAAACATTCCTTTGGTGGTAAAATTCCACATGAAGTCCACATACATCCACCAAATGATATCGTGTCCAAAGGGCGATGCAAAGGAATTAAGAAGAGCAAGGAGAAGAAGGAACCAAAAAAATGGAAGTGCGGAAAATGCAAGCAAATAGTGTCGGATCATGATGCACGGAATTGCCCAATTAAGGTTGATGCCTGATTGTAAACACTTATTTTGTATTAGAGATAATTTTCATTGTGTCAGTGAATTTTTATATGCGCTTTATGCATGCAACGGGCGTGTCTTTTTTTTTTGTGGGGATATGGCATGTTGATCATCTATTACGTCCTTTTTTTTTTTTTTTTTTGCGTCTCGGTTGTTCATTTAGCCATGGATGTACCTAATTCTGAATGTAAGCATGCTCAACATGTCATGGCTGGATTAGTGCACAATTTGGAGTCAGACAAAGCAAATAATAATACCTTGACATGCTCGTGGTCATCTGAACTGGTTCAGTTTTTATTGAGTGTTAAAAATCATGCCACAAAACAGCAAAAGCATGTAAGCTCGTGGTCATCTGAACGGGCTACCTCGACATCTGCTTGGACATTCATGTAAGCCCTGATGCGGAGCGAATGAATCATGGTCGTGAGACGCAACGAACGGCGGGAGCAGTCGGGCAGGAAACGAAAACCCCGCAGAGCCCCGGCAATTTGCGCGGATCCTGACGCGTGAAGAGTTGTGTGGTCCGTCCTGGCCGCCATGGCCGTGTTCTCTTCGATACCAAGTTGGGGACCATGGCCATGTCCGTCCTGGGGGCGTGCGGGACGCCGGGAGAAAACGGAGCGACGGAGGAAAACGGAACGACGTCCAGGGCGGCTCGTGCAGGGTCTTTTTGACAGATTGTGATTAGCAAATGAAGTGGTGGGGGTTAAGTGTTAAAATTTCCCACCTCTCATTCTGGTCATTGGATGGAGATCATGCGATTGTGGTTGGGGGTCGCATAGTTTGCATATGAACGAAAGTTGCACATAAGACAACATCTCAAATAGTCTAGCACGTCTTGGCCTGACAAACAGATTTAGTACTCTTTGTTCCTATACGTGCGTAATTTCTAGAAGCAATGCTCCTGGGGAGTTGTTATTATAGCCTTATAGGTTCTCAGTTCTGCTACGACGGGACGACCTAGCCATTTCGACTAGCTAGCTGCAGCGCACGCGCAACCCACACACGCTGGGCTGCTGGGGTGACAAATTATCCAATGCGATCTAAAATATTTTCTTCTCCTAATCTTTTTTTTTCGCGATAACGCCGATGGCGTATATTTCATTAAGTAGAAGGGAGTTTTGTTACAACAAGAGGAGGATAACGGTAGTCGAACGATTACCGAACCCCCGGACCAACCAAACACAAAGCAGGTTACATGAAAAGGTTTTGCGACAACCAGAGTAACAACCAAACAAACAGCTAACACCAGGAATGGGTTAACTAGACTGAACCTGCTTCGCACCACTCAACGAGCTCCACCTGAACCTGCTAGGGCCACCGTTCTGGGGAGCTAATGCACCACTCACATCATGACATCATCCATGCCATCCCCCAGCCCGGCTATGTTGAGGTTGAGCGTCGCCGGGTTGAATTCGCCATTGAGTACCACCTGAAGCACGTTCTGCTTCCTAAAGGACATGTCACCTCGAAATTGCTGAAAGAAATTGGCCTCGATGTCCTTATCAACCGCGTCCTCATTCACTTGAATTCCCATCTTCTTTAGCAACACTACTTGGGCCTGCCGCGTAGCATTGGGCGCCCTAGGCTTGGCCGCAATGCGATCGCTCCTCCTGAGGGTGTGAATGGAGACAGGTGTACGCGCACGCGCCTCGCCTTTGGGCGGGTACGTAAGATCGGGTCCGGAAAGGAAGGCATACCTCCTCCTCGATCTGCCTCGTAACCGAGCCCCCCACCATCGCCCCTCCATCTGCGTCCTCATCGAGAGATAGGTCTGCGGGAGGCGACATCAACCACGTCCTGGGCGCCCGCATCCACGGCGTCCGCGGGCACCGAAAGGGTGCTGCAACGAGGCGGATACAAGCACCGACGACGCCGCAATAGGGGCAGCCGGGGGCCCTAACTCCGCCCGAGGAGGTCGCGGTTAGGGGCACGACCGGAGCATGTGCACCGCAGAGCTCCACCCCGCCGGGGTCCGGTCCGGCTCTACTTGCACACAAATCTCGGACCACCAATCGGTAGCCATGGCGGGGTGGACTCGAAGGTCGGTCGAGGGAGGAACGCCGCCAGCTCGATGTCGACTCCCCGACCCACCAGTCCACACGCCCGTGGAGGGCGCGGCCGATGGGACGCCGACGCCACGAGCAACCTCCGGCGGTCCAGGAGGCGTAGGTGGCGGCTCGCCCGCCAGCCCGGGGAGACGCCCCACTATCGCCCCCACGACGCTGCCGAACGAAGGTGGCCACGCACCGCGTCTCGCCGGCGAGGAGGAGGAGATATCAACCTCCTGCAGTCACCGGCGAAGTGGTTGACACCATGGCATTTGAGACAGCGTAGAGGCCTCCTACAATTGGCGACCACGGTGTCGGGCGCCCGGGCATTTGAGGCATCTGGCAAGACGGCTGCCCCCCCCTAGCACGTCGAGGCGAAGCTCGAGAGCACACTCCTGCTCCGGCCGCTGCGGGAGGACACGTTGCCAACCGCCAGCCGCCGGCGCCCGAGGCTCGTCGGCGGGGACCCAGACGCTGATGCACCGGCAATCGCCTAGGCGCTGATCGCGCGAGAGACCCTATCCATCGCCGCTGCTGGCTCGCTCGGTGTCTCCGCGACGCCGGCGCTGTCGCTTGCGCCTAGAACGCACAACCCGACTGCCCTCGGCGGGAGCACCATCGCCCGGCCGAAGGAAGCATGGTCTCCGTCGGGCCGAGGGGCTTCGGGGAGACTCGGTGGACATCAGGGTGGGAGCTAGGACCCGCCCGAGCTACACTTGCCCCCGAACGGACAACGTCGAGGTAGGATTGCCGCGGCACAGGAGAGGGAATGAACTCGCCGTCCGAGTCGTCGCAGGACTCCGTCCACCGCAAGGCCTTGCTGCGGCCAGGGGTGCCACCGGGGTAGAAGGCCGGGGCGTCCGGCGAGAGCGCAGGCCCCTTGCCCGCCGAGGGTTGACGGTGGCTCGGTGGCGAGAACGAGCCCGCGCCGGAGAGCACGTGCTGCTCGAAGCCAGCACCGGGAGGAGCCACAGGACGGGCCCCTAGGTTCGGTCCGGCCTGGTTGTCGTCGTCGTCACCGTCGTCTTCAACTTCTTCTTCAGCTGCGTCGGAGAGGGTCAATGGCGCCGGGCGAGCAGCGGCCGCCATGGAGTCGCCCAGGGGTTCCCCGTCCTCCCTGCAGGCATAGGAGGCCGCACGTTGACGGTGGTGTTGCAGTGGTGTTGGATTGAGGAATGGAGGGCTGGCCGGGCCGCCGCCGCCGTCGCCCGAAGGGTCGGGAGTCCCCTACGGACACATGTTCATCGAGAAGTACATTCCTAAAATACCCGCCCTGCAACCCCTAATCTCAGCAGTCACGTCGAGAAACAGACACTAGTGGAGATCGAGGCAAGCGGAAGATCGAGCAGCAGTCAGCACGGAGATCTACGTGTACGTGGAGCGCGACGGCGGAGGGAGGAAGTGAGCGGAGAAGCGAGTTACCGTACCTTGGACGTTGATGGACGCGGAAAGCCAAGCGCGGAGACGAGCGTGATCGCGGAACCCAGCGGAGGAGCACCGGCGGGAGGTAGTAGGCTTGTGCGTCGGACGTTATGGACGCGGAGCGCCGAGCGCGGAGACGAGCGCGAGAGCGCGGAGACGAGCGCGAGCGCGGAACCCGGCCGGAGGCGCGTGCGTCCGTACGTCGGACGTTGATGGACGCGGAGACGAGCGCGAGCGCGGAACCCAGCGGAGGAGCGCCGGCGAGCGCGGAACCCAGAGGAGGAGCGCCGGCGGGAGGTAGTAGCTAGACTTGCGTTTGGAATTTGGAGGGAAGGGAGGGAAACGGCACAATGGCGGTGATCGGCGCCGGGGTTTAAACAGGGTTGGCCGCGGTGGATCTGGGTTGGGTTTTGAATTTCGGTTATGCAGCCAAGCCCCGTGTAGGTGTGATATATATAGTGTTAATATAATCATCGCTTTAACTGAATACGACCTCCATCCATAAAACAATGATATCCACGCCCGTGAAAATACTAGTTCAAAATTGACCATTTCTCCAATTAATTTTTATTATCAATATTTATTTCATAATAATTAGTCTACTATACTTATTTTGTATTGTAATAATTTTAATTATCAATAATTATTTCATAATTAGTCTACGAAACTTATTTTGTATTGTAAAGTTACTATTTCTTTGTAAAACTTCACACGAACTTGAAAGCACTTGGCACCTCAAAATGAAATGGTCAAATGTGAGAATTATTCTTTTCTCTAGACGGAAGGAATATATTGTAAAAATATGTTTCATGACATTAACGAAACATGATTACATGAAGACATGTTTCACGGCATTAGTACGATAAATATGTTTTATACAAAATTGAACAAACTTGAAATAATTTAATATAGCATTGTTCGATAATTGCATCCTTTTGTAACAGACGACTATTTCTCAACACCATAAAAATATGTTGTATCCAGCAAGGGCCCAGGCAAATTGTACATGCTTCCTGGCGGCTAATAGTCTAGCACAAGTACACGGTAATCTCATGGAGCTCAAAAACTACAAGCAGAACTAATTCTTATAGACTTCTAGGGAGTCCCGGTCCGTGGTGAAATGAAATTAATCGTCCCAGAGTCATTTTTGAAGTTTGTAAATGCAGCTCCTAGTTTGACCTCGCAGAGGGAATAAGTTTCAGGACTCAGCGCTCTGGAATTGTTCTTTGAGATCAAGCCTCAGCACCGTTTGCAAGATTCCAGTGCAAAAATTCCGTACTTCCTTGCCGCGACTTGTTCTCAGGAACAGATGAAAGAGCTTCTTGTATCAACCCGCACAACTGAGCCAAATGGTTCAAAAACACCTCTGACGCATCACCGGCCCATGATTTCAGTATGTAGTCCACCAACTCCAGCATTTGATTTCTCCGATATTGAGCTTTCGTGTTCTCGGTCCTCTGCAGAACAAAACCAAAAAGATCCTGTCCTATCCAAGGATTCCTCTTAGCAACCTCCTTCACAAAACCAAGCTTCAGCCGTGATTTCTTCCTGTTGTAATCATTCAAGATAGAACGGAACTTATCAACCACACTTGCGAAGTTCCTGTTCAGAGCAACCCATCGAATTGATGATCTTCAGAATCCAAAATGTAGCGTTCTGAGCTACAGAAGCAACTGTGTTATATCTTGAGCGTGATGCCAACCTCAGAGCCTTCTCCAACAAGCTTTCAAGTTTACCAAATTCAATGCCATTGCCTTCTGGATACTCATTCCCTTTGAAAATCCTCCTCTGCAGTATGCCAGCAATACGTTGCCTGAACTGTTGAGTACCATCAGCACCATGTGATTTTACAAAAGCTTGCATTAAGAAAGAATACACCTCCAGCACCAGAACCTTCCCTGTAGAGGTGGAACATACTGATTGTAAGAAACAACAGAACAGAAGTTACATAATTTAATTCGATTTAGAGGTGGAACATATAGGTTGTAAGAAACAATAGTAAAAAGCTGCATAATGTAATTCGATGACAACTGCAAGTATTATTTTAGTATGACAACTGCAAGTACTATTTTTAGTATGACAACCGCAACTACTAATTTTTATATCTCTAGGCTATAATTCTATATAAATCACACAATCAATTACAGGCCTTCAAACAGCTCTTTAACTTGGTAAAAGGAATATGAACACAAGCTTGACTCTTGACTAAACTGTTTCAAACCACATTAGAAGATAGTATTGCTTTAGAAAATATCACAAGAACTGGGAAGGATCATTAACAGCTCATAAGTAAACGTTTCATTTATCATCTAGAAGAAAGCTGTAGTAGTACGAGCCTAAATGGAATATACCTGGATTCCTCTGAAGATATATCTCAAGTAACGTAAGCACACGAAGCTTGAACCGCATAAGTTGAGATTGCTTAGTCTCACTACCAGGAAGATTGCGCTCCTTGAATATCCTTGCAATGTAAGGATCAATACGGAACATAGCATCATCATCCATGCCATCTGAATCATCTGAATCATCCCCATCTCTAGCAGCTTCTGCTTTATCTCCACCTTTTGTCTCATTCACTGATTTGTTGAAATCATCTTGATCCATATCACCTTCATCAGTAGAATCATCTTCTGTATTCTCATCCAAACCATCTGTAGCATCATCAATTTCCCCAGCCTCTTCGTCTCCCATTACAGTTTCATCATCATCTTCAATATCAACACGACCATCATCATCGTCGTCACTATCTGTTTGACCACGGCCTTTCAAATCTAACTTCACGATCCTCAACATATCAAGGAGACCAGTTTCAGTAATATCATCACAAAACACACGAAAAACCTGTTGTTTCAAAGAAAAGATATGAATGACACATCAGTTATATTTTACATGAGGGCATTACTCAAAATAATAAAAGATAAGACTGCATGTGCATATCACAGGTATTATTATAGATTCCTCAATACTATCAGTTCATAAGATTGAGTATACTTGCCTGTTCAACTGTGAAACACACAGGTCCTGATGCATGAGGCAAAATAGAGAGGAAAGTTTGGACAAGAACATCCATAAACTCTAGTGACACTTCCTCATTGGGATCCTCAGACCCATCCTCATCAGATTCCTCAGACCCATCCTCATCAGACTCCTGTGAACCGTGTTCAGCAGTTTCTTGTGCACTGGAGTTATCACCTTGAGCAATGACAGGAAAGGATTTCTTGCAACATATAGTCACATCAACTGCGGCCTCCCAATACTCATCTGGATGGAGAAGAACTTGTAGCAGTAACTGGATAAGAAGATAACGCACTGCATGCATCTTAGTAGACTCCAGTCCAGGACCAGCTTTTCTCTCCTATTCACACAGGATGAAACCATAGAAATTAGATGGCACCCAGAGAGGAAATATATGGTATAAGCATGCAGCATTGGTTCTAATAAGCATCAGCTCTTGTTCTAGTTTTCACCCCATTTAAATAAGCAACACAAAAGAACTCATTCCATCACGCACACCATAATTCAAAAAAAAAAAACATATAAAATTACTACTACAACATGGTGAAGCTGCAATCAGGTCTTACTGCATTGAAAAAAAAGATAACTTCATGCTTAGTGATTCTATATTGTTTCAGAAAGCAAGATGCACATTAACTGTAATGATACATGAGTTACAGCAGTTAAAGCATGCAGGAGCCACAATGCATATGCTATTGTTTTAGTATGTTCAAGTGAAGTCCTACATACTCACATATTTAGACTACACAATCTTAACACCAGGGCTCAATGGCTATGATCATTGACAGCAATGTATGAATCTCAGATTCTACTTTAATAATTTATTTGACCAGATAACGTATATACATTTTTACTATGGACAAGCGTGTACAAAATCATGCAGTTTTGTGATCCCTAAAGTAAAAATCTACTTCGCAGAGGATCGTCTTGTAACCAACCAGAAAAGGAAAAGATAAAACATATAGCTTGTTAATAAGATAGAACACAAACAAATACACACCTCATGGAAAAGCATTGATTCTACAGCCATCAATTTCTTGAATGCGTTATCATCGTTTGCCACTCAAGGTCCTGAAGAGGGAGACTGAGGGGATGTTGCATACGGTGTTAATGAAACGCATAAGGTAGTATCCCAAGTCGTTTGATTTGACCTCACTAGGAACATGTAAAGCTTCATCCTTTTGTGCATCTTCCAGCAAGTATTGAAGCTGTTCTATGCATTCCTTGCGTAGCGATGTGGATATGGGATTCTTTGGCCATTTGAACTTCTCTTGTAACTCAAATGATGTAACCTCAGTTCCTAAAGATGCTGAGAACAGACCTTGAACTGCAAGGAATTTTAATATTTCCGTCTGCACTTGAAACTTTTCTTCAATGCACTTAGCCATTTCAGAATCTGAATTCCCTTTAGACGTAAGCTTTAAATTTTTTAGAACAAAAGAAATTGTATTCACCACCCAGCTCTTCAGAAGATCAGCATTCCCTTGGCCAAGAAGGTCCTGCTCTTCAGTTGTGCCGATTTCTGAATTCTCATCGGTTGTCTGACTTTGATCAGATGGTTCATCTGTAACAGATTCTTCATCCACGAATAGGGCCATCAAATTTTGCACAAGATACAAACAATCTTCAACACTACGGAATTTGAGAGCCAGCTCTCTAACAGTTTTTGTTTTTGTCATGGAGTCAAATCTTCCACCACTGTATTTCTGTAAGTTGATAGTGACAGCAGCACACCGATCATTGTCATAACTTGCTACACTCACTAACTCTTTCAGAAAATGTTTGCCAGCATTATACAACCATGAAGATTCATTTGACAAAATATCCATCAAACCATGAACAACTTTGCTAGACAGAACTACTTGGATAGCTGAAGGAGACAATTTCTGGAGGAGGCTAAGAAGTATACTAAATGCTAAATGCTTCCTGTCATGAGATGAGAGCAGCAAAGATCCTTCAATTATAACCTCACAGAAATTACGTAGATTCCTTGTGTTATCCTCACAGGAGCTGGCTTTCTTATTCTTTTTGTGCTTCTTGCCAGAACTGCTGTTCATATCATGCTGAGATGCTGCTTCTCGAACAAGCATCTCCGTGATGACAGGCCATAAACTATGAATACGAGGAAGACAAAAGGCAGATTCCTGCACAAGTTAAATCAAACCAAAGGATCAGCAACCAAATGACACATAACATAGAACATTAATAAAAATATGAGAAATACAGGTTACAAAGAACACCTCGATAGCTGGATGAGTTTGTGTGGTGGCACAATTTGAAATTCTTTACATCATTTATACTACTATTACTGTGAACAGTACCTTGAAACAAGCAGCAATGGATTTAAGATGTTGTTCTGCAAAAAAGTTGTCAGAGCTGAATGGATAAGGCAGGAGCTTCCCAAATGTCTCGTTCTGGAAAATAGTTCTCTCTTGCAACTTCAAAGCTAGAAAGAGTGCATCTGGATCTCCAACCTCAGCAGCTTTGCTGAACCAATCTAGAACACCAGGAGCTTCAAGAACCTCAGATAGTATGGCTTCATCAGGCAGCTGCAATAGAGAGAGGTTAGTGGCAAAATAATGGTACTAGTACAAATGTACCACTGCAAATTTATGAGGATTCACTTGACATCTAGTTCATAACCCCCAATGTTAACGTCGCAACTGCCATAACCTAGGCTCATATAGAGCTATTACTAATCTAGGAGGCAATAACATCCTGTCACAGTAAGTCTACCCACATTAGAAAAAAAGGCAAATAAAAAGGTAACTCGTGATAAGGATACAGTGAAAGATCTTAACAACAAAAAGTGTATTGTAAAGCAAGGTGCAGCAAAGGAATATCTATTAGAGCCAGATTTTAAAATATACTCCCTCCATTGAAAAGAAAGACGTTTAGGACAGTGATACGGTCTCCAAAAACAACTTTTACTTGTCTTTTCTATAAAAAATATTTATTGAAAAGTTATATATGTATATTTTTATGAAAGTAATTTTCAAGACAAATCTATTGATATTATTTTCACATTTTCAAACTCAACGACTTAAAAGTTATTCATGATTTATATTCCCAATGTTTGACCCAAGCCTTATCCAAAACGTTTTCCTTTTCCAATATGGAGGGAGTAATAAATTGTTAAAGTTAATGATAGAACAAGGGACTATCTATAATAGTGTCATATGAAAATGTAATTAGTAGATTTTTCATGAAAAATACTTCAAAAATTAACATTTTTCAACAACAAATGCTTAGAGAAGAGGTCATGGCCAAAAATAATTCAAGACCATGTCGATATCAACACAAGTATAAAACAACAGAGGTAGTATGATAAGCATTTTATTTGTCACCGTTGTTTTTTGCGCATGGTCCTAACTTCAGAGTCTCATTAAATTAAATTAGTTTTCCCTCATCATTGTTCTTTTTTGCTTTTGTGAAATATTTGGACACCTCCAACAGGGGTACTAGGGCAAGAAATGTCATGTTCAAGTGAAAAATTAGCACTCCTATCAATCGTGCATACGTTAAGTTCAACAAAAGTAGTTGTTTCAAGTCTGCAATTATTTTGCTAATTAGCTACTCCCTCCATCCTTTTTTATACAACACCGGTTCACAATTGCATTAATTAATGTAACGTCATGTATAAAAGAACAGAGGATACACATAATATGACTAACAATGATAAACATATATAAAACTAGTTGTTCCTATCACTGGAATGGCACAAATAAATTGTTGAAATCAATCACGTAACATATTTCATTAACCAGGCAAGATTCAGTAACCACTGTAAAATAATCAGAATTGCTTAAATAAAGGATTTGATGTGCAATTCAACCTGCCAGTAATGTAATGAACAGTATTAAAATTGTTGCCCTAAGACAGCATCAATCGTAAGACAGATACAGTAGACGTGGACTATTTCCATGTATGTACTATTTTTAATATAAAGCAACAGCCAACATGACGTGTACACTTTTGATGTTAAATGTCAAATTAGCACTGACTAACAGCACAGCTGCAGGTAGTACTAACTTGTGTAATGCTAACATTATATGCATCACACTATGATAAAAGCATAAAACAGTATCAGTGTGTGCTTGAGAGATGTACCTTCCTGACTAAATCCAGAATCACAGCAACTGCAGGCTCTGTCAAATATCGTTTCTTACCACCGAGCTCTACAACCACACTCACAAATTCCTTAACAATGGGTGAACTTTGTCACGTGCCCACTGTCATGAAACACGACCAGACCTCACGATTGCTCCAAATCCAAAAAGGCGCCCCAAAAAGATTGTCCTTAGCTTCCTAAAACAGAAATGTAAGTTGCCATCAAAACATGAAAGAAGAGACGTGTAGATAGCCATAATGAGTAGTGACACTAGTTTTTCAATTTACCGGTCCCTTCATAGAAGATGAATATTCCAATAAATTAGGGATCAACTCCATAATTGCTTCAACCTTGATTGCCCGAATCGATTCGAGCGCAACAGCAAGACCCAATGCAAATCCTTGCCTCGCATACTGGAAACAAATTGCCAAAGTTAATGCAGTAAAGCAGACCGTGACATCAACCAACTCAAACTAAGCTCGTCGAAAAGATACCTCTCTAGAAGAAGAGATACCACGAATAAGCCGCCGAATGGCGTACCGCACTGATGGGGCGCAGTTATCCAGTCCGTCATCCTTCTCAGCCTCCATCTGCGAGGCGCTGTCCCCATCACCAGCTTCCCTCTCCCCCTTCCGCGCGCTCTTCTCGTACAACTTCTGCACTTGCCGGAGCTCCACCACCAGCGCCTCCGCCGCAGCCTCTCTCACTGATGCCTCTGGTGATGCCAGGTCCCTGAACACGTTCATGTGCAGCCCCGGCCCCACCGCCGCTGGAGCGGGCGGGGGATTCACTGGAGCCGCAGCCTCCGCTGCTGGCGGCTGGGGCTTGGCTGATTCGGCCGACTGGCGGTGGCGCTCCTTGTCCAGCTCCTTCCGCTCCTTCTTCCGCTCCATGGCCAGCTTCTTCTTCTTCGCCGGCGCCTCCGCGGCTGCGGCCTCATTCCGGGTATTGTCTGACGCAGGCACAGCCTCCGGAACCGCGAGGTCAGTCTGGGTCCGCTTTTTTCCGGCCATCGGAGCTCCCTTGCCGGAGATGCTTATCACGGAGTAGAGGCGGAGGGGAGGGCGGAGCCGCCGCGGAGAGACGGCTGGGGTTTATGCCGACACGAGACGGCGGGGAGGCCCTTGCCTAGGGTTAGGGTTTTTCTTTCTCGTTTTTTTTTTGTCCGCTTAATTTTTTTCATTTATAATCGGCGAAGACGCGGTTAGAATTTGCAAGCGAGCCTAGCCCATCTAGAGGCCCATGAACAGCCCGATTAGAATCTCGCCCGCGTGACACGTGGGCCCTATCCCGACAAGTGGTAGCAAGGCCGACGTGTGGGTCCCGCGGAATAAAGCGCGGCGCCGCGGAGCGGGCAAGCAGAGGAAAGGAAGGCTGCGACTCCGGCGAGCGAAGTGCAGGTGAGCCCATGGCGGACAAGAAGCCGAGCCGCGCGCTGGTCCTCTACGCCGCCGGCCACGCCGCGGCGCTCACTCCCCGCCGGGCTCCGCAGTCGCGGGGAGCCACCTCGACGCGTTCGCCTCCCGCGCCTCCTGCGGCCTTCTCACCCTCCGCTCCCCGCCGGCTTCCCATCCCACGACCGGTAGTAATCCATCGCACTTCACTTCCCGTCATCTTTGTCACTGCTCGCTGCTCAGTTCTTAATAGTTCCTTTCTGTGATACGCCTAGGCACCGAGGATAATAGCAGCACGATTCTGGAACTGGCGCAGCTGCTCGACGTTTACGATCATCTCTACCCCGGCGAGGTGAGATCTCGCTTTCCATTTGTGTTGGGATGGAGTGATTGTTCGAGAAATTAAGTGCTGTATCTAATACTGCTTGAACTTGTTACATTTTAGAATCCGGAAAGCGGGCAAGAAGTTGCCCAAGTGGATCCACAGGAGCTTGTGGTCCCCAAGCTGTCTGAGAGGTGGGTACTACCTGCATGTATGTGCCCTGTGCTTTCCTAAATGTTAATTAGTCTAGAGAGAGTACTAACCAGTTGTACCTGTTTTGAAATTTCAGGTTTATGGGCCTGAGAGCTGCCTTGGTCACCAGTTGCCCCCCGTGTTAGCTCCTTTGCGGCGAATCTTGGTTTCCAAGTTTTTCAAACCAATGATTTCATCCCACAATCTGGCTCGTCTGGTGTTACTAAAGAGGTTGGATTAATCAACCGATCATTTGATATGCTAGGATTCTCGGGTGGGATTGTGCAGGAAACATCTGAATTCGATCTAGTTTTCGTGCATGTTGCCATGGAGAACACAAGCAGCAAGTTAGGGAAATTAGGAATGAAGACAGATCTCAATCGGCTGGAGAAATTAGTTGGTGCAGTCATGGAATCTGCGCCTGTTGGTTCAGCTATTGCTTCACGTATTCATGTATCTGTGATTTTGAGCTATGGGTCTGCTTCTGGAAATAAGGATGAGTTTTCCCTATTGACTTCTTCGACTGAAACAGATTCAGACTTGAATCTACTGCGACCACGCCAGAGCTACACTATGAAAGCAGGACATACATTAGATGATGTCAGGTAGATGTTTTCCTTCACCTAGCTCACTGGCAAATGAATTCTCGCTGAAGTTTCAAAGTATAATCTAGTTCCAGTAAAGTTTTGCTAGTTGTGCTTGTAGTATGAGTGAAATGAAACATAATATGCTCTTTATAAATCAATATTTATTCATCTCTTTTCGTATAAATGAATATGATGCAACCACTTCACCACCTAGAGCGATCTCTCGAGTCTAAATGACCATTCTGTTGATTTTCCTAGAGCCTAAATAAGATTATCTGATTTTGTATCAATCAATCCTGGAAACCATTGTTGTTATTCGTTACTAAGATTTAAGAGGAACAGAAGTACCTATATAGATTTTCTTAACTATAATGTTATGAGGCTCACACAGATTTTTGTGCTGCTTGCTGTGCAGACTTCATCATCCAATTCTACTGGCTCAGTGGCAGGAAGGAGTTACACGTGTTGATTTAGCTAAAGGGTTTTCTTTTGAGGAGTTTATGAAGGTGCGCTAGATTTATGCTACTTATTATGTATAGCTGAAACTTGCACTCAGTGCTGCAGATGATATATTTTTTTTTCTATTCTTGTGATCCTGGCTTTTTGCTGTCTTAGATTTATGCTACTTATTATGTATAGCTGAAACTTGCACTCAGTGCTGCAGATTTTTTTTTTTTTTCTATTCTTGTGATCCTGGCTTTTTGCTGTCTTAGATGTTTACAGTTTAACTTAAACATCAAAGTTCTTCTTTCTTCTTTAGGTGCTGGACCAGCATTAGAAAGCACATATAGACTAATGTCATTAATCATACATTAGTCACATCATGTTCACACTGATTCCTTGAAGGGTAGACAAGCCCCTGCCATGATACACTCAGTTGGTCACACCGTCGATTACGAATCCTTGTTTTCAGATATGGTCGGCTTGGCCGTACCTTGTAAAATGTTTAGGGTTGTGGGTAGATAATTGATGAATTCTCCCTTCGGATGTGGGTTGTTGCATTGTCTGTGCTGCGTCATAAGCTTCTGCACAAGAATTATCAAAACTAGTGGTTTAGATTTTTTTCATGTTTAAGACTGTCTCCAAGAGACGATGCATCACGGTACCCAAACCTATTTTCCCTACACGTCGCTTTATGGCAAAAAAATGCAGTCCAACAGATGATGCAAACTGCGAACCCATTTTAGGTTGGACGCAATGGAGAAGGCAAATAAAGGTGGCACTGCATGCTGCGTCTGTCTCAGCTCACGGCCCCCAAAATGCTGTTGCTGTGTCTTTTAGGTTCGCTGTTGGAAAAAACAACATTTAGGTCTGTGAGACTGTGACCCTTTGCTGCAGCATGACCCAAACAATCAAATGGGTCTCTGATTTAGGTCTTTGCTGTTGGAGATAGTCTAAAGGGGACAAAAGCTTGATACATAGCATAGAGGTCATGCAAAATCTGTGCAGTTTTGCAATGTTTCTGGGCTGATTCTCTACTTTTGTTTCCTTGTTTTTTATATCGGGCCAAACTGTGGTACTATAATGCCAAAATTTTGCTAATGTATTGAAATTCTACATGTTGCTAATTGATGCATCGTAAAAGTGAAAATCTGGTAACATATATTAGAGCAGAACGAAAACTTTACACATGTCATATCCTTTTAAGTTATCTCTAGAGAAACGCCTAAGGGCATAATGGAACCATCAGAAACATTCTGAATCGCAGCAGCATAGCAACACCATTTGCAAATTTCAGGCTGATTATGGTAATGGATAAAAATTGAAGAAAAATGTAGATTTTGCTCTGAATATGGTGACAAGGGCTCAATGTGCATGCTTCACACCTATTTCTGTTTTATATTTGATTTTGATATTTGGCCCTGGCATGCTTTATCAGTGGTCAGTCTGCTTAATCCATAGTTGAGCTATGCCTTGTTAATTGTTATCCATGAGCTATGCTTGATTGGTGCACTTCATGTTGCGCCAAATATACATAAACTGTTGTGACTCATCCTATATTTCCCTCATTGTCCCTTTTATGCGAATAATCTTTGCATACAGTACATATTATGGTGTGAATGAACTTTTCTGTTCTTTGATCTGGATTACCAGGATGATTATAACTAATAACTTCATTCTTGTGATGTGATCAACAGCGCGGTGGAAACCTTGCTATGCTTGCTGAGCGCTTTCTACATGAGGTAGCATTTAAGCTCTGGAAAGCACCTAAATATGGGGCTTGAGGGCGTCCAGCATTGGCTATAGGCGTCGTGGGATAAATAAACAAAGCACCAGAAGGTTTCCATTTTAGAACGGAAATGACGAATAATGCCAGACATGTGAGTTTTCATGTGAAGTGTACCATGGACCGGCCCTAATTTGATGAACTGTTGGAGGTTGTTACTGATTCAGCCAATGGAAATCTGTAGCGAAACAATATGAGGTTTTCTTATTATAGAATTCCCCAGGGTTTTTTTGTGCAGTGATTCCCTCCCTGCCTATATATATTATATGACATAAACATGTCTAACATGGCCTGTTTTAGTCTGCTGCACGCTGAGTATTGATGTTCCTGCAAATAAATAATCTGGTTGCTGCAACATCCA
This sequence comes from Hyparrhenia diplandra, assembly GCA_015847255.1. Lineage (NCBI taxonomy): Eukaryota > Viridiplantae > Streptophyta > Magnoliopsida > Poales > Poaceae > Hyparrhenia > Hyparrhenia diplandra. Next base: position 380,066 of record JADLZK010011779.1, read on the forward strand.
CACTGTTCAAGCAGTCCTACTGCTGGTTGCATTGATGTGCCACCATCAGTGGTTTGTTAGCATTTGGTTGGGACCGGTGACTGGTGAAAGGCTCGCAGAAATGTTGTAAGTGATATCGTTGATGTGAACATATCTGTCTGAGCCCAATGGCCTTTTTCCTACCTCCACCGAGGTGTGCGTGACCTCTACGGGGACCGCCTCAAGTGTCTCTGTTCTGTCCGCAAGACGGTGGCGAGCGCTAGCATCAGTGCAGCGCTTGCGCCGGCCAACGCAGTGTGCGAGGGGGAGGACACGGCGATGCGGCAGCAAGCGTGTACTGAACAGCGCACAAAGCGCATAGCCGGCGGTGATGCAGCAACAAGGGTTTAGAGACGGTGGCGCATGTCTGTGGCGGCTGTGACCCGACGGCAACTCAGGCCTTATCGCAGCCGCCTTGTCGGCAACTCACAGGCAGACAGGCCTTGGCAAATAACGCCTGGTTGTCAGAGCCAATAGGCACCCTATCGGCTTTTGGAGAGCCAATATTTACAACTTTTACAATCCTACATTTGCAATTATTCATTAAAAATTATTTTCCAAAAAACAATCCGAGCGCCAAGAAGTCGTCATCGGCGCGCACTGCCGCACGGATAATCTTTCTTCCTTGGCTAAATCCACCTAGCAAAAGGTGGCTCATCCGAGCTGACACCTCAACATAGATCAGATCAGTAAAACCACCTCCCAATAACACCCAAAGGTTCTTTACCCGGTTTCACAAAGTTAGTGTGCTATTACATTTCGCAGATCGGGAGGAAGTCACAACACACTTCATCAAAAGCCTAAACGCCCTTAACTTTCCACTTTCACTTGCAGTGGATCTGAAGCTGCCTTCTGATCATCTCCAGCTTCGTCTATCTCTTCCACCGGTGCGTCTTGGGTACCTTCTTTCTGGGAAAGCGCCTCCTTCAATCTAGCTATCTCTAAATCCTTAGTTTCTAACTCATCTTGCAAGATGGACACCTGAAAAAAAAAATGCGAGCTTAAAAATCTTGAGACCAGAAAAGCAGCCAACCAATAGTACGCAGTAGCAAGGATGATGACGCTTACCATTTCATTTGATCTCTCCACGTCATTTGTTACACCGTCCATGTGTTTATACAAAACTGACAACAAATAGAAAAGGTCAGATTACATGGTCAGCCATAGAACAATTTATTCTACGATCACTTTGAATTACCATAACGATTGTACTAATTTACAAGGTCACTTATAACTCCTCCTAAGCGATTTACTGTAAATATCATCTTCAGTTCAATGTTATCAAGGATCACATAAGTAGGATTGACCACTAGCATTCAATCTAACCATAGTGCAATAAATGTTAAATAAGCAAAAAAAAAAATATGAGACTGGAAAGTGTAGTGTGGCCAAGCACTAATCGCTGAGAAGCATTAAAAAATAAGAAAGCAGCAGATATAGACTAGAGTATCACTAACCATCAAATTGATTCCTGAGCTCATTGTTCTGAGACTTCAGAACTGCAATTTTCATTCCAAGCTCATGGATCTGTAACAAAGATACATTGTTAGAAGTCCATCTCTTTTCACAGGGGCATATATTTTAGGAAGTCAAAGTTTATTCATTTTGACTAGCAATTTAGCCGAATTATATGCATACTTAGTGTAGTAAAGTTGTATTGATATATTTCTATTTCACATATCTTTTAACATAGCATTAGTTTTCTTGTATTCTAAATATAATGTCTTTTTGAAGACTTCTCCAAACCCTAATGCATCCTATCCTATAAAATGAAAGAGGGAGTAATTCAGCAAAACTAGAGCAGATCTAACTTTTATTATGAAGCCTTTTGTTTCAAAAGAAAATGACCAAGGACACCTTTTCTGTTTCGGTGATCGAAAAACAATCTGAGCACATGTCCAAATGGTCACAAAGTTAAGCAGGAGGATAAAAAGGCTTACTTTTCCTTCCGATGCCATCGCCCCAATCTCTTCATTTTCCTCTTGCAATGTTCTACATTTAGCCATCAGCATTTTTCCCAGTTTGCTGGATGGAGTAAAATTGACAGCAGCAACATTGTCCTGTAGCTCCTTTATTTTTTTCTCTTTCTCCTCCACAAGATTCTAGCAGAAAAGCAGACTTAAGATTTGGAATGCATGGATAAATAACCAGTGAGTTTCAAGATGTGGCGGTTATAGCTTTCATAGTCCTCAACTAAATAAAACATTAGTTTTAAATTCTGATCGATCATATGCCTGTTATTTCTGGAACCAATATTTGGCAAAAAGAGAAGGTAGTGCATAGGAAATCATAAACCTTTGGTATGTTTCATATAGGAAACAAACAGCAAAGCTCTTTTAATTGGAAGAAATACTGATCAGGACCTAACCCAATCATCACAAGCATCACCAAGCCGATACAGCACTTGCTGCCTAGCCATGTCATCCAAAGAGGACAAAGGAGCCTGATACCTTGGCATAGCAGGTGTGTGGCTGGTGCTCGTCAGGGCCTGTGTCCTCTGACTGATGAGTCACAGCCTATGATGCACGGTTACTTCATAGGGGTGATGTATCCTGTATCCGATACTTACTGGATACAGATACGTGTGGGATACTCCTTGGATACTTATCTCAGTCGTACTCAGACTTCTGGATACATATCAGCTTAGATACGCATACTAGACGCGGCCAAACTGCTTTTGGATACGGCCCAACACATGAATCAGCGGCATCTGATATATCTTTGCTTACCATCTTATCATATGATGATGATCAGCAGCTCAAAGCATGATCGCACATTAAACTTTTCAGTATTTGAACCAAGGAAAATTGGGATTATCTATTATTTTGTATATAACTATCATATTTTTAAAATATCATAGCCATACCCCCATGTTGTATCCGTGTGTGTCCGATACATATCGTATCTGATACCCGTATCCGTGATCTGGGCAACATAGGTCACAGCTATGCCCTGGATCCTCCATGAAATACATATCCAGTCTGTATTCTAAACTTTCAAAATGTAGCAATTGATTGGATACACGCATTTACTAGATAACGTATGGGCCAAAGTAGATACGACACAATAAGTAAAACGGTCAAACCAAGCATTGTAGGAAATAAATACAGAAAACTGTTTTGCATGTTCTAAACATACAGGTAAAAGATGATACAATAAAATAAGAACCATCTGATTCAGTGAATGTAATAGCTTACCTTTAAACGTGTAAATTCCTCATGGATTGCTGGATCAAGCAATAATCTCCTTGTCTGTTAACCATACAGATGGATGAAACTAAATTAAGCTAACCAGAATGTCAACACCAGTTAAACATAATTAAGGCAATTACTGAAAACACCACCTAGAATTCAAGTAATATTTTAGATGGAACAATGGCACTCTTGCCACTACTCAGGTAACTTTACCCCACTTTTCATCTTTGTGCCCTATTTTCCCAAACTGAAGATTTTGTTTACCCTCATCCCATTAAGAGCAGTTAATGTAGCATTTGGTTCCAGGGATGAGACAATGTCCAGCAATCCCTTTTTGTGGGTGTTTGGTTTGGGGGACGGCTGGGACAGACATCCCACCTAGGGAATTCCCATGATATTCAAGTAATCCCGAAAAAATAAATCGCCCCACCAAGGACAAGCTTAGAATAAGAGTAGTGGTGAGTGTGTGTGGGTTTTATAGCCAAGGGGGTTGCAGGCGTGCTGTAGCGGGGTTGGACAGGATAAGGCCAGCCGAGGGCAAGTCTAGCAACACAAGCGCAAGGGAAGAGGAAGCAGACATGTCTGATGCCTCATCCTACTCACCCTATCCCTCCAACCAAACACACAAAATAGGCAACGGCAGCAGAGAGGAAGCAGACAAAGTTGCTCACCAAGCCCAAAACACATGCATGCTGCCACCTGTCTGCCCCAGTGGCGAGCATTGGTATAAGTATAATGGAAAATGGATTCATCTGTGCGATAGAAATTTGTTCTTGAAGGAAAGAACAGAATGTATAAAGGGAATTTTGTCCTTTCCAATGTGTTTATATCGTTTTTCTCCTTTTTCTAATATGTTTAATCCAGTCAAAGTTAACAGACATACAAAGCAGGGACAAACAGTTCACTCGTTTTTTCAAAACACAAGGTAAAATCACAAAGTTAGAAAAGATAGGTAAAAACACCATTAGCCTCTTCAACAAGGGCAACTGAGCACGAACACCAAAATCCCAAACTTTTTATTTGGGTCTGGGGTGCTGAATTAGTCATTAAGGATTAACCCCAATATACTAAAAATAGTTAGAGTCCATTTTGATACATGAACATAAGTACCATTGTGTTTACCTGCATTGATGGTGGCCTTAATTGCGTTTTAAATCTCTAACTGCAGACTGTGAATAAAAAAACAAAAAAAATGAACAATCAATATGAGAATGTGAAACCACAAAATGAACAAAACAGCAGCAAAAAAGTTACAAATATTTCCATCAAATAAGTAAAATGTTGACAATAAGTTTCAACAGATTAAGAAATCATATGACAAAACATTCAACAGATTTAGCCACGTTTTCGTGTCCCATCTCATAGCAAAATAAGGTTTCCAGAGGGTACCTTCAGTTCTGCAATCTCCTGCTCTCGTTTTGCAAATGTTACTATAAAAGCTGCCTCCCTTTTCTTTGCTTTCTCCAGCTGAGCATGTAATAATAAAAAAAAATTGAAGCAAAGGAAGAACCATTTTAAAAGTCCCTCGTATTAAGACAGAGAAAAAACAACCTGCTCCTTCAATGACTCCTCTGATGACTTCAGGTTACTGAGGTAGGACACCACTGAAACCGGATCTACATTTGAGATGATTTAGTGTATTTAGTCATTTGGTTAGGGAAATACACAATATTAATACGGAGTTGTATTCAATTCACAAACCTGGACTGGTACCAGATGGTACAGCTGGAATGCTCTGAAATGCTGAATGCCACTTCTCAATTTCTGATTTTGCAGCTTCCAGTTCCACCTGTTACAATATTTCAAATAATTTCCAATGGCAAAAGGGTCATAATTTTATCTAGGTAGATCAGATGAAGTATTGACCTCTAGAATGAAGTGGAACCAACAATTGACCAACTAACAGCACAGAACTATATGCTTAATACACCAAAATATTATATTTTTTTTTTTTTTTTTAACCTGAATCTTCAAAAGGAGCTTATCACTTCAGAAATGCAATTCTATTTATAGGCATAGGTCTAGTTCTTCACCAGGCTTTTAGTTGACAAAATTGTATAATGCCAACATCATACTGGCCATGGGTGAGGTGTGTATCACGCAAAGCTGTGTCCTGCTTGGATATGTTTTTAGGCCAGTGCCACCCAAACAAAGAACTCCCTAAATACAGTCTAACAGACAAACTAACTTTAAATTGGTGTTTTATAAAATATCTAGTAAAACTTGTTTTGTCTGAACTGGTTTTATTTAGGAGTTCCAGACCACCACTAAGTGAATGTTGATTTATAGTGAACAAGTTATACCAAAATTATATAATAATAAACTAGAACAAATAACATATTACACAACCGGATAACATAACAGTATTTTAATGCTCTAGAACATGAGAACATCAGAAAAGGTGAAGGACATCAAACCTGGCAGGATGCAAGGCTTTGTTTACAGTCCTGTAAACTACAAAGGAGAAAATGTTAGTCCTATGTCCATTTATAGAAATATAAATAAAGTTATCAGCTAATAAGAAATTCATTTGCTCGAAAGGTCAAACATAAAATGTGATGTACCTTTCACGAAGAGACAGAATAACTCCTGTGGCAGCTCCTGGTGCACTTTCCTCGACCTTTATCTTTGCCTGCATCATAAATTACAGCATGAATGCAGGGTGGATATCAAGCTAGCAAGATTTGCTCGAAATCTAAATATTCGGACTAAGTACCATATTAACTGTAATCTAGAGGCAACTTTTTTTTCGAACAAGGGCTTCCCCATTTCCATTACTTAAAACGGAAATACAGCAAGTTTTAGAGAGTTCAGGCAGCAAAACGGGGCAGGTTCAGAGTTTTACATCCACGGGGAACAAGTTAACCCCAACTCTCATCTAAAACAACCAGCTAGACAAAATGAAGCGGCGCATCCTGGACCTCCTACACAAGCCAAGTGGAGACTACTCATGGTCTGCATCATCAGCTCCATTACCATCACCTGGGAGCCTTCCAGATAGCCTTCCTTGATCATCTAGAAGCAACTTACAAATTGAAAAGTTGAGCTAAACCTAAACAAAGTGTGGTCAACATATGTTCCACATTGACTAATTTCAGTGTTACGAGATAAACGAGCACAATCAGAGCAATATTTAAAGCGAGCTTTTCAGCATACAAAATGCATTTTTTTCAGCCCCAGCTGTCAACCAAAATCACAGAATCTCATGTTTTCTACAATAATTATGTAGCAAATCTAATGAAAGGCTCAAAAGATGCGCAATTTTTTTTTATTACGGCATCACTTGGATGCCAGCATAACAAGGTTGCATGGTTCAGCTTCAAACTCAAACCATTCCACCAAATAGGCTTATCTTCCTCTTCCCTATGTTCCATTCCACCACCAATTTAAATTCTCATGGCCACATCTACTGACTAGATAATAAACTTTAGATCCTACCAAACAGGCTTATGCATTGCAAAAAGTGATAAATGGTTATTAGTTCAGGGCATGTGAGCTTGAAGAGTAACAATCACTCTATCATTGTTATCTAGAGTCATGCAAATAATATTACTCTCAAATTTCCATTACAAAAGCACATGTGCACTTCATCAGCAATAGAAACAATATCAAGTGGTGGATGCAATTTGTTGAAGCAAATGGTCATCGTATGCAATTTCCATTTAGCATCAATATAATGAGCAGTAATGCAAATATAATTGTACTTTTGAAAATCTGATTTCCAATTATCTGAGGTGGTGAAACTAACTCTGCCAGGACTATTAGTGGTAGCTTCATTGACTTCTTTTCTTTCATTTTTTAAACACATAGCCATGATAACACTTTTTATAGTGTAACAACAAGACCCATCATTATTTTTTTCTCAGATCACAAGAAATAGTTGTTCACTTCAGCTCTAGTAGACAGTACTTAGTTGGAAGATATTTTTTAACATGACATAGATGATGTTGATCCATTCATACTGTCAGCAACAAATATTTTCTTGCAAGGTAAACACTCAGGTTCACCTTCTGATGAACTGAAAACCTTTCCATACCTCACGAGAATTTGATGGATTAGTAGATGAATTGGCCGCTGATCTTGCACGTTTCTTCCCGGTTTGTTGCGCCCTTGCTTCAGCGGTCGAATCCTGCCTCTGCCCATCACCCTGCTGCGTCTGCTCCCCGACCTGCTGCTCCTCGGCATCAAGCTCTTGGATCTCTTCGTCTTCCTCCATACTCATAGGGCTCCACGGACTGGACATAGTGCCAGCTAAACACCAATCTGAATCTGCCGTGGTGACAAAACAAGGAAAAAGTGTTGAACAGATTAATGCACAGGGGAGATCATGAGAGGGGCAGTGAGGACTGAGGAGGAACTAATGGGTCCCGTTATTACCTTGGAGGCCCGGGACCGGATGCGACGGCTACGGGTGAGCGGCTGGGCGGCGCGGGCAAGAGTGTTCGGCTGCGCGCCTGCGCCCTCGGTGACAAGATGGGAGGCCGGGTCCCGGGAAGGGGCGACGGCGACGGCCGACGGGTGAGGAGCGAGCGGCGGCCGGCAGGGGAACGAGAGATCCTCTAACCCCCTAGCGACGTTAGAGAGCCGTCGAAGTAGGATCTCCGTCCGCTACGGATCGTACGTCCGCGCGTCAGCTTGCAGTTCCCACCAGGCCCATTTTCTCTTCTTCTTTTTTCTTCCATGTGCCACAACACAACCCCATACGCTGGGCCTCGGCCCAACAAGAGCTGGCGCTGGATTTTTCTTTTTTTTTTTTTTTTGTTGCCCCTGCTGCTTTTTCTTCTTTGGCGCGAGTTTTTCTTCTTTTGGCACGAGGCTGAGGCGGCGGTGATCAGCCAGTGCTCGTGCTTTGTTGCCAGGAACAAGTAGGCTAACATCTGTTATGGGTTCATGTAATATATATAGAAGCCCCTCAAAAAAATGTATTATATATAGAGGCGTAAGATTTTTTTTTATTAAAAAAAAAAGAAACATATCTGGATTTGTAAACTATGTGGGCAAGCTTACCATGTTTTTTTTTTCAATAATATGTCTGGATTTGTGGAAAGTGTACATGAATCTTGAAAAGTGCTTGTACTTGTACCGGTCTCTGCAGTTTGCTTACCAAGGCTGTCAAAAGCGTGTTGTCGACTAAAATTGTGCATTCATGAGAGTCAAGCTACTTGATGTATCCTATTGAGAAATTTCCAGGACATATATTTGAACCGAAGCATAGCATCCATCTTAGAATTTTCAATTATGCTTCTTTCTTGATTGCCTTGTACAGTTATAGTCCATGCTTCCTGTGTCAAACGCTTAGTGACTTGATATCCATCAAATCAATAACCTTAAGAGCGTGACGTCCCAATCTACAAACTGCCTACAGCCGCATACAAGTATTTACTTCAAAGGATCACCGACAACTTTATATTCCTCGTAAAATTGCCTACGAGATATTTAGTACCCTTCAGTGCTTTCGTGCAAGCAGCCAAGAATCTTTCATGTTCACCGGGAATTATTTCTGTGGATGCTAAGCTGTTTTTAATTAAAGGGTCAAGTCCCCGTCTATAAACCGAAGCAACAAGTATCGTTTCAGTTACAGCCCACAGATAACGGTCTATAAGACCACAGTACCCAACTGCCACAATGATGGCCTTGTTCGGCTGGCTGGTTGAACCAGCCCAACAACGGTGTTTTTCCTCTCACGTAAAAACCAAAGACCAAGAGCCCAGCCAGCCAACTAGCCATTAGCGGTACTTTTTTTCTCACAACAAATCAGCACCAGACCAACCAACACGGCCCGGCCCGAACAAGGCCGATGCCTCATTCGACACGTAAATGAAAAAACACAGAGAACAAAACAGTCACCTTGTTGGTGGCTTGTTAGCCACCAGCCAACATGATACTTTTATCCCACATCAAACCAGCATCGGCCCGAGTGGCCAACGGTAATTTTCTCTCACAACAAATCGCACACCGGTAAGACCAGACCACCGAACGAGGCCAGTTTCTCCAGGCGACGACCAACCAGGACAGAAAACTAAACAATCATTCTTCAACACAGATACCTCCAGGATCTATGTTGTTCATCCCACCATCACAACTTCAAGGAAATCTTCATCGTTCTCAAAGATTCTTGGCGGTGCAGGCAGAGCACCTCAGCAGCCTCTTGCTTGATCATTTGTGTTTTCAAAGTCAATGAATCATTCTTGTCCTCCGAGCAGAGATTACCCATCTCTGAGCCATCATCGCCACTTGATATAGAAGCATAGCCATGCATCTCCGGTTTTTCCTTTGAAAGCACAAATCATTTCTAAATTTCCAAATGCTCTTGGGCTATGAATTCAAACATTTTGGAATTTAATTAGATATGTGAAAATTATGAATCTATTGGAAAGCTGGCTTAGTAACAAACGTACGTAATAGTGTACTTAATATCATTTCAGACCATGCTTCTCTTCGGTGCTCTTTTTATATATATATGATTTTCTTTTCAGAAATCGTCGTAGAGAAAACACTCTAGCAAAAAGTCCTCCGTTACAAAATGGTGGCATAAAGGCGTCACTCCATGTTTTAGCAGATAGAGGGTTATAAACTGTGTGATACGCTGAACAAACATAGGCGAAGCAAAAATATCTTTTCCTTTCGTGTAAATAAAAATGAAATCTGCAGCCACTAGCATTCTAGATGCGTGAACAGTGAACTACCTTATTACGTATTACATCATCATCACATCAACCCCACTGAGGAAACGACGACTGAGGCAAACGAAAGAAAAAAGGAGAAGAAGACATGGTGTGACATGTATCAAGTCGTTTGCATGTCGCGCAGTAGTAGTCTACTACTCCTATCTACGACTACGAGTCGCCAACCTCCCGCAAGTGCAGTGCAATTATGCAACGCCCCTCCACCCAAGACCTCAAAATCCACAACACTACTACCAAACCGCAGCTACCCAAAAAATGTGTGGTCCGTGCATGTGCATACAACGCGCGTATAATACTGTTGTTTACTGGTACCAATTAGGCCCCGTACGTGCAGTGCTCTAATAATGATACTGATAGCATGGTTAGTTAACCACATTTTGCACCGGAGACGTCGAACCGGACCTCTTCAGGCTCGATGGCGCTTGGGGAGGCAGGTTTCGCACAGCAGGAAGGGACATCGCTATGGGCGTCGTGGCGGCGGCCCTGGCGGCGGCATGTGGTTGGAGTGGCGGGAGGGTGCGTGAGGTCCGGTGCGCTAATGCGAGGGTTGAGCGGGGGTGGCACGGCGACGGGCGGCAGCTCCGTCTCTGGCTCCGGCGAGAGAGCGAGGGCGGTCGCACCTTGGGAAATTGGGATTGCAATTTGCTAGTGGAGAACGCTCCCTTCCTTTTTATGGAGCACCGATGACGATTGGGGAAGCCGGAGCCCGCGGAAACTAGAGAAAGCCATCGCGCTGATGAGGGGAGAAGGTGCCGGGAGACGAAGGAAATCATGGAGGTTGCCAGGGAGAGAGCGGCGTCGAGCGGATGGTGTCGCATGGGGAGTCCGGTGTCGCGGAGGCTGGTGATATCACAGGGAGGCAGAGCCAAAGTGATCTCAAACTAATGTCGCAGAAAAAAAGTGTCCATGTTTTGTTTTTATGTTGTAAAGATTGTTATCCTACCATGATCTAACTAGGATCAAAAAGATTCATCTCGCAAAAGTACATCCGAACTGTATAATTAGTTATTTCGTTTACCTACATTTGATGCTTCATGCATGAGGCAAAAGATTTGATGTGACAAAGTTTGGAGTTCCAAAGTTTGGAACTAAACACAACCTCAATTGCTTGTTGGAATTGGAATGAACCTCGTTTCCTTCATCTCCTCCGGCCATTAGTCTAGGAGGATAGGACGATGCAAGTACAATGTCGTCAAAGCGTGCGTGTGTGCGTGCGTGCGTTCTGGTTGCCGCGTCCACGTCATACCACACTTGTCCAACATGCAAAAACCGTCTCTATTCGTCCATTTGTCCGTCTGTTTGTCCACCCCGTAACTTGAATCATCAATAGTTCCGTAGGTCCAATCACTGTCTTGTGTTTACACGATAACAGGATAGAGATTAGTATTTCCTCTGTCCCAAAAAAAAAAACATGCAATTATGGGAAACTTGTCGGTCAAATTATGTCAATTTTGACCAAATTTATAGCAAAAGCTATTAGCATTTATATCTCAAAATAAATAATAAATTTATTATGAAAATATATGCTTGATAAAAAAAAACTTGAGGTGAATGAAATTTAGAAACAGGGAAGGTCAGAGATGACATAATACTTGCTGGAGTACTACTTTACATCTTGGCATCCATGCACATGAGTAACCAATAATAATCACAAAAGGGTTTACTTGCTACTAGTATAAATTAACAACATTTGTGTTGGATTCAGCTTCCCTCTCACTGTATATATATAAATATAAATTTATAACAACTTGGTCTTGCTTGCTTTGATTGCTCATCATTTTCACATGAGTTTCCTTATATGTAGTAATAATAACACAACAAAATAATCAAATGAATCTTGCCTTGCTAGTAAAAAGGAAGCAAAAGGGGGGGAGGAAGAAGAAGTCAACTTGAGCATCATACGACGATGGATACACCAACTCGATCTGTAACTGGGGAGTTATAAAGGTGGTTTTCAGGTTTATCAAGAAGCATGATATGAGACATAGTCAATCAAGATGGAATTTGCCCCTCTTCGTATGGGAGAGATATCACTGGACCACTTGAATATGATTGGATCAAGAAATGCATGGTCATGCTTGGGTTAAGTGTTAACCTATGAGATGGACCACATATCGTGAGGCAAAGGGAATGGCATGTATATAAGTTATGGTGGTTCGTCTGATATGTTTTTTGCGTATGCATAGGAGTTAACATGCCTTGCTAGACGCCGTTGTCAACTATTGGGCGAGTAAGAGTACTCGGGCCATATCTCTGCATATGTGGACCCATAGGGTCACATGCTTAAGGCGTTGGAAGCCCGATTCGGATAGGATCTGAATTAGACAAGGCTTAGGGTTACTAATGGGTCTCCAGTTCGAGGGCTCGTTAGGTACACCTATATAATGAGGGGTGGGCAATAAGGCAAGTGGCTCGAGACCTTTTGTAGGAGACATGAACAAACACCAGATAGAAAGAAAGGGTTTGGTATAACAATAAATTCATGATAACATTCTGTTCTAACAAAACCCCACAATAGATTGTCATACGATAAAACTATAATAAAGAGAGAATCGTTTAAAGTTAAGTCACATGTGAAACAAGAGGGTAGATTAAAACCATATGTTTCAGATACATAGCATGCCACCGTTAACTCGCTGTTGTTCTAATCCGAAACAAAGTTCTGAATATTATTATCATCTCAAAAGCTTATTGATTAAAGATACTACTATATTTATGTTCCAGTTTTCCAAGTATGGCAACCATTTCAGAGTATAGTAAAGCTCGTGAGAGGTGGACATGGAGGAATCAGGTTATGAATGATGGGAGAACTAAGATTTTGTCGGATGTACGGGTTCGGGATGAAGGTATGGTAGTTAGTTTTGTTTGTTTTTTTTTTTTAGATTCCAGGGTGCTCTTAGAGAGACGGTCGCTCGGAAATATAAGGTTATCAAGTATCATGCTTACAGTTTGAACAACTGGAGGATATAAAGCATGCTATGTGGCAACTACGCAACAAAAGGCCTCTTCTTGTTGTTATAAACATCAGCAAAAACTATCATGACTGTACACACTCAGGTGTCATCTGCTGATTTGATTTTAATAGGGTTGTGAAGAACAAATCTAGAGTTGTTGACACATTTGTTGTTGAGGCTAAGGTCTCATGTCTAGAGTGTCAAGACTCGCGAGTTCGACGGTTTGGTAGGGATGGCTTCTTAGTAGTTGACATCACATCTATAGTAGATTTTACAATATTAAGTTGTTCTAGACCTGATGTTGCATGTTTGTGCGTATTATGGGACCAAGCAACACAAAAAACAAACCTTGTGTACGGCATATTGTGTGATTTTTTAAGTTAGTACAAGTATTTATGTTTTTAGTCAAGTTCATACTAGTGATTAACGTGGTATCTTTTGGGGACGTGTTTGTCCTTGGGCGATATTGTCTTACAAAGTCAACAATTGTCTGCAAATGTAGCATTGAGTTATTGATAGCATGGCTAAACCGACATCAAGGGCATTCATCTCTTCGCACTTTCTCAATGGTCTTTTTTTGACAAAATTGTTTGGTAAGGTGCCTTCTCCATCTTATACTAAGAAAGAAAACAACTCTAAATAATTCCATCGGAACTTCAAGATTTGCCGCTCGGTCCTTCGAAGGTGCTTATAAGGGTAGGGGTTTGCGTACGTGTGTTCATAGGGGTGAGTGTGCGTGCGTGTTGAGCGTCTTCGTTGTACTGTGTAATCTCAAAAAAAAAAAAAATGTTCGGTAGAGCTTCTTCGAAACAGAGCTCAATTCTATTTTTCTCAGACTTGAACAACCAATTACAACAATTTGCACATTTACTAGGAAACATGTCCGTGCATTGCAACTGGACTCTTTATGCGATCATCCAGATGACTTAGGGTTTAAAAAAACTATTTAACAATTATGTCACATATTATAATACTTCTTTGAATCGAACTATATTACATGGTTAGACTTTATTAGTAGATAAAGGCTAAACTGCCGTGATACGCTGAACAAACATGCTGACGAAGCAAAAAGTATCTTTTCTTTTCGTGTAAATAAAATGAAATTTGCAGCCACTAGCTTTTTAGATGCGTGAACAGTGAACTACCATATTATTAGTACGTACTCCACTGATACGACTGAGGCAAACGAAAGGGAAAAAAGAGAGAAGACAAACGTGGTCTATCTACGACTACGAGTCGCCAACCCACACTACTACTATACTATACCAGAGCTCAACTACCCAAAAAAAAATGTGTGGTCCGTGCATACAACGCCCGTATAATGTTGTTGTCTGCTGGTACCAATTCGCCCCCGTACGTCCAGTGCTCTACTGATTGAGGCGCTGGAGTGAGATGAGGGCCTGGGGCACCTGGTTGATCAGCCTGGGGAAGTAGTGCATCGGCTCTAGGGGAATCGATACATAGGACATTGTGGTGAACACAAGCCCCACATCAAGGTGCACCCCGCAGAGGACACACGACATGGAGATCACCAACGGGGCGCTAGAGAGTGCGGCGACGTTCCTGCAAATGTAGTATGTGAACCGGATGATGTAGCCGAACTCGAGGCGGCGGAATTGGTGGATGCGCTCTAGGAAGTGGTCCTCCCACGCCCGCATGGCGCTGAGCACCTCCGCCGCCGTCTTTAGCCGCTGATCGCCCACCGTCATCATCAAGCGCTAGTACTGGTCCCTGCTCCGCGCGCCAATGACAACGAGTGTCACGATACTCGATCATGCCCGCCAGCGACAACATAGCGGCCACGCCGAGGTACGTGTAAAGAAGAATAGTGGCGACGATTACTTGACAACTTTTTTGGTGAACACAACTTTATCGTTTGAAAAATGTGTCTCTCTCACAAATACGGCCCCGAGCAACAAGAATAGAACTGAGGGAGTTTCCAAGAGCAGTGGCGGATCTAGAATTGAAGGGAGGGGGCTGAGGTCTTCTTCATGTTCCTTCTCTAGTTTTCTTCTCTCCTCCGCCTCATCATCTCCATTACCCTCTTTACATCTCCATTGTTGCACCAGCTGTAGGGGGCTGGAGCCCCCCACCCCCCACCCCCTCCCTTAAGATCCGCCCCTGTCCAATAGTTCCCTAAATCCCCTCCTAATCCTTGTTTTTTAATAACATGAAAAAATATCTCTCCAACAACTCCTAATTTAGTAATTTACCCTCCTAGTCGTTTAGAATTTCGAAAAATTCACCATGTTCCACATAAAGTTACGTGATTCCTAAGTCATGCATATCTAAAGGTGGAAGGGCATGGAAATAATAACAAATAGTAGGAAAGAGTTCTTGATGTAAATGTACATAAGAGAAAGAATATATAAAAGTGGTCAGGATAATTTAGATATAGTATAGGATTCCTGATGTAAAATTGTCTTCTATATTTTAGGTGTGGATTATTAAAAATTCTTAGAGATCGCCTTCTTTATTCCTTCTGTAGGAGTCGTAAAACAATATGTTTTTAGGAGTAAAATTTAGGATACTTTTGGAGATGCTCTTTGCACCACCTTCGTTTCTAATTTGGTCGTCTTCCCTCTCCCTTGAGACTATGTTGAAACTGATCAAAGAAAACATCAACTAATTTTGCATCAAAAGCAGAATTTGTATATCCATATATAATGGAAGAAAATAGGTGTGACCCCTGGTTGTTTCTTTTTCTCCATGATTGTCACTGAACACAAAATAGGACTCACACTCTTCAGTGCTCTCTTTTTTTTTGTACATGATTTTTTCAGAAATCTTCGTAGAGAAAACACTCGAGCAAAAAAGTCCTCACAAAATGGTGGCATAAGGCGTCACTCCATGTTTTAGCAGATAGAGGCTGTAAACTGCCGTGATACGCTGAACAAACATGAAGCAAAAAAATATAGTATTTTCTTTTCGTGTAAATAAAAACGAAATCTGCAGCCACTAGCATTTTAGATGCGTGAACAGTGAACTACCATATTAGTACGTATTACATCATCACATCAGCCCCACTGAAACGACCGAGGCAAACGAAATAAACAGGACGAGACGACAAAGGAAAGAAAAGGGCATCACGTCGCGCAGTACGACTGCTACGGGTGTGTTTAGCGACCCAACTTTCTCTCCAAATTCCACTATACAAAAAGAAGATTCCCATCACATCAAAATGAAAAGCACATTTATCGAGTACGAAATGTAGGTAAAAAAATAAACTAATTACACAGTTTAGATGTATATTGCGAGACGATTCTTTTGAGCTATTACGTCATAGTAGGATAATATTTACCACTAACAAACGAAACGCGTCTTACAGTGTTCGATGTGACATTCCTCCAAAATTTTGCACCAAATTTTGGGATCTAAACACACCCTACGAGTCGCCAACCTCCCGCAGTGCAATGCAACGCCCCTCGACCCAGACCTCAAAATCCACGCCTACTAGTATACCAGACCTCAGCTACCAAAAAATGTGCGTGGTCCGTGCATGCAACGCGCGTATAATACTGATGTCTGCTGGTACCAATTCGCCCGGTACGTAGTACAGTGCTCTAATAATGATACTGATGGCATTTTTTTTACAAACATACTGATAGCATGGTTAGTTGTTAACCATATTTATAACTAACTCCATCGAGCCAGGCATACGGGACGGAAACGGTAGCCCGGATGCGCGCATCATTGCACGGGCGACGTCTCACCGGACCTCGTCATCGGAGACAGACAGACACGAGCAGATGATTGATTAGTGCGATGGAATCTCGTTATGATGAAACAATAGAATAGATTGACATCTTTAAGTCGTGATTCGTGAACAACATTTTATTCTGAATTTGTTTTGTCTCTATCATTTTTATTCTATTTTTATTTCTTTGAGAGCTAGAGGACACGGGGAAAAGACTTGTTGGTCGGTTGCTTCCGGTAGTTCAGCGGTCCCTGTCCAGTGTCCTCTCCGGATATGGAAACCAGTTTGGCAACCACTGCCCGTCCAATTCCTAGTACTAGCACTAGCAAGCTCTTTGATCAGTTAGTTCCCAAAGTTCCCATGTCATGGGTTACTGCTTTCGAGCTAATGCACTTTAATTAATCTCCTATATTTTTAATAAGGTTCTCGTATGTTGTTGAAATGGATATGGCACACAACTTTTTGTGACAATTTAGAACCTTCTCTAACATGCTCCTACAAATGTAGACGTATAACTCTGGCGATTGCAAATTGATATTTCGAGAAAATCATTGATCCGAAAGGTTTAACAAGTTTTTCCATAGTTCGGTAAAACAATCGAGACTTTTTTGATTGGATGGGGTATTTTGATGAAGTCAGCATTGTCTATTTGCCTTCCCATTGTAAAAAAAAAGAAAGAAAGAAAGAATTCGTAATAATAAATACTGGTGGTTGGCAAGTACTAATAAACGTTTGTGAATAACAAACTGTTCACTTGTGCACAGACAGCTCATCCAGAAAGACTATTTATTGTAATAACCCGTAAAGTGAAGTGTTTCTTGTGCAAGGAAAAAACACTCGTCAGTATGTGTAGCTCAAAAAAAAAAAAAAAAAAAAAAACGATCGCCGGGAGTTGACGGTGATGGGCTGATGATGATGCGCGGGTGGGCCAATTTTGGAGTTGTTAACCTCGGCGGTTGGGCCCACTAATCCATGACCACGAGCAGCGCACATGCGGGGGCCGGCTCGGCTCTCTCTGCCCCAGCGACGGAATCTATCGCGCGTCGTCTTGCGTCCTTGTTACCTGTCGGCCATGCCGCGCCACGGGCACCGAGGTTGGCGGCACATGCGCGCCGGCGGCAGGGGCACCGACATGGCCGCCGGGACAGGGGCACACGACGGGAGACCGGAGCAGGAGATCGAGGTGAGTGGGGTCGAGGCTGCACCCGCGGTGCATGAAGGACACTTTGTTGTGTATTTTTTGAAAAAAGAAAGTTTAACAAAGTTTTTTTTTAAGTTTAAAATTGGTGAAGCTTATAGTTACGGAGTAGTTATTAGGTTTATTGTGACGTAACATGTGTACCTATGCTAAGTTTCTGAACTAACACGTGTGCTCGTTTTATCTTCTTGAGTTTACTTTAAAATTTTGAAGATTGAACGGTAGTGTTTTTCCGGTGGTGACATGTCATGTGCATTAACTAATAACTATGACTTCTCTAATTTGAGACTCGATATAATAGCTCGATCGTTTAGAGGTGGTAGTATACTAGATGACGATATAGTTAAGCTTCGAAATCATTACTTTCTCGCTAGTTTCTCCATCTTGTAGCATCTTTAAGATTATCTCCAAGAGTCTTTGTTAAACTCACTCGCCAGATCGAGAAACCGGAATAGAGAAAATTAATATATGGAAGGATGTTATCTCCAAGATTATCTGTAGAAGATGTTAAATGATATGTTTTTCGTCAAAAATACTATTTTATCAAAAGGAAGGACGTAAAGATGCTATTACAATTTCTCTTATTGCCCGATTTCTCTTGTTTCTCTAATTCACCTAACAATAGTCCACTGGGCCCATTTACCTATCGCGCCAACTCATCCCTCATTGATCACACCTGACGCCCTCGACATTCATGCCTTTAGGTCCTTTCCTAATCCCACATTTTCCTCTGTCCTCTGATCCTCCCAACACCAAGCCATTCCTGCGCGTTGCCACGAGCCTACACGACAAGGAGAGGTGAAAACCGCCAAACCAAGAACACTAACCGTCTGTTTGGATGGAGTAAGAACTCCAACCCGGACGGATCGAACCCCTTTTCGGGGTGTTTGGTTGGGGAGTGAAGGGGGACGGAGCGAACCCACCGGGGGGAATATTCGGGGTACATGCGGGTTCGCTCCATCCGCCCAAATCTCGCGGATGGAGCCGACCCCGTTTCTCCCGTTGGGGGTTCCGTTCCTCCGTGGCCGCAAGACGCGGCGGCGGCCGGTGTCCGGGCACCGGCGGCGAGCAGGAGGTTGGGCGCCGCGCGGTAGGACCTCATCCATGGCGTGGCGACGACGAGCTCCTCCGGGGACGCGCGAGTTGGCACGGCAGGAGGCTGGGCGCTAGCGATTCCGTGGTCGCCGGCTAGCCCTTGCGACGGCGCGCCCCTCGCGACGGGCGGGAGGATAGCTCGTGGCGGCGCGGCCCCGCGAGGGAGGGCGCGAGGCCAGCCCGGGCGCGGCTAGCTCGCGGAGGGGCGGTGAGGCCAGCCCAAGACGGCTCGTGGCGGCGCTCTATTCGGTCCGTCCGCCCGCTGGAGGAAGAAAAAGGATGTGAACGGAATTTTGTTTCACTCTTAGGGTTGGTTTGATAAAATTACCAGAGAGACGAAATTTTAAATCGAGCCTTGGTAGATTTCAATAAACTCGGGGTCCTGATGCAAATTGTCAAAAATAACGCTGTTATAGCTCCCTCCGTTCTTCGTTCCCGATCACTCCGACCAAACACTAGATGGAGCCACTCCGTCCCCAAAATCGGGACTACAATCAAACAAAAAACGGAACGGCTCCATCCCCAAAACAAGGGATGGAGCCATCCCAACTGTTGATGATCCCGCATCCAAGCAGACGGTAATAGTGGTTAGCAACATCGATAGTAGCCACCACCCGATCATGCAACACCCTATTATCGTAGAGATGGATCCACTCCCATAGTGGATCTCAACCTAGTCTACCAGCAAGCATACACACTACTCGCAATACAAACACTACCACAAGACAACATGAAAGTAGATGCCCGAGCAGATCTCAAAGTCTTAATTCGATTTCTTCGTTAATGAAATTCACATGGTTCATCAGTATGGTTAAATTCGAAATAATTGACTTTTTGAAATGGACTCTTTTCGGGAGGCTGGGGGCCGGGATGGGCACCCACGATGCATTTATTCATCACAGCTTGACCAGTCGACCGGTAGCAAACTAGTATAGCGGTGGTGGTGACGCGCATCGCTAGAATTTTCAGTTCGTCGAAATGTGCAACAACATTTTTGCCATTCTTTCAGTGAGCGGCGGGGGACGGAAGGAATCTTGCATCTGCAATAATTGGAAACGTTACGATATCATTTTCGTCATAAAAGAATATCATTATTATGATACGAATATGGTACGTTCACGTTGCGCTTTCGTGCGTGAACGTTTTGTTTGGCTCTTCTCCGCTGTGACTAGTCAACCTCTCTTTTTTTTTTCTCTCGTGGAAGCCATCCTGCCACCTCATCTACAGTGCTCGGTACATACTTGCTCACCACTCACTCACCATGCACGTTAGGTACGCATACCGACGAACGTGCCCGTGTTTTTCTACAAGTACAACTGGAATTGAAAACGCGGGTGTTTGCTTGTTCCACTGTGACCTTGGATGTTTCCTTGCTCATTGCGTGTCGGTGGCTTGGCTGTTTGTAGACTTGTATTACTATACGGGTACGTACGTGTTGCTGTTACCGACTGCTGTTGCTGTTAATGTTGCTGCTACCGGATGGCAACCGGACGAGGAGGCTGGCTGATCCTCATCCCTCATGGCCATTCATCCCAGACGGATCTGATGCTGCGGCGGTGGTGGTGCGGCGGTTTGCTTCCCCAACTGTGCCGTCGCCGTCAAGTCGCAGAGTCACCAGCAGCGACGGCTCATCTGATCCATCGGCATCTCCATGGCCGAGCGAGTCACCAGTTGCTTGTAGGAATTGGAATGAACCTCCTTTCCTCATCTCCCCCTGTCCTTCACAGCCTACCATGGCCTTCCATGATGGAAGTACAGCGTCGTCAGAGTGTGTGCGCGTGCGTTCCGGTTGCCGCGTCCACGTCAGACCACGCTTGTCCGAGATGCAAACCGCCTCCATTCGCCCGTTTGTCCGTCTGTTTCTCCAATCTCCACCCCGTAACTCGAATCATCAACAGTACTGTAGGTCCAATCACTGTCCTGTGTGTGTATTTACACGACGACAGGACAGAGATTACAAGAGAAGAAAAAGAGACCAAGTTATCTTAGCTTCCTAATCATCTCAGCTTCCTCCGTTCGTTCAATTCGTTCGTTCTCGACCCCACTACTGGTGCTAGTAGATTGGTCCGTGGATCGAGAATAGGTCGTCTCGTCTGTACTGTACATTTTTGTTGCTAAATGGGCACGTCGTCATCTCTGAGTCGGTGGAACTGGAACTTTAGATATGCAGAGTACACGGGCTACGAGCATCGGAAGCTTCTGGTGACAACACGGTGGGGCAGTTGGCCGTTTCACAGCCGGCGTCGCACTTCCGCGAAAGCGACGTGTCCGTTGACGATCAGCCGTGGCTGACGGAACGGAGGGGACCCAGCCTCCTCCTCCCAAGCCAGCCGTAGTCCGGCAATCACGCCGCCATCCCGTTTCCCGTTCCGTCCCCTTGACACGAGACAGCCAGCCCCCGTCTTCGTCTCCTCCGCCGCCGCCTCCGCCGTCGTGCCGAACCGCGCCGCGACAGCGAGCGGGGGGCAAAGTCGGCGACCTTTTCCTCGGCTTGGCTCCACTACCGCCTCATCCATCCATCCATCCGCGTCCTCCGGCCGCTGTCCGCTGAACGCGACGCGCCCGTCGACGTCGCGGTAGGCGCGTTCCGCTGCCGTGGACGCTTCCATTGGCTGCCAAACCAGGCATGGCTTTGGTTTGGCCTAGTCACTTCTGCCTGCTGCTACCACTACCACTTATCCGATTCCATTTGGAGGCAGGCACAGAAATGCGATCCAGACACCGCGATAGGGAACTAACTTTGCATACGACAATGCCTGAGCCTGAACTGATAAAAAAAAAATCTTGCTTTGAAGTTAATGAAATTCAGAAACGGGGAGGTCAGAGATGACATAATAATCTTTGCTGGCTGGAGTACAACTTTACATCTTGGCATCCATGCACATGAGTAACCAATAATCACAAGAGGGTTTACTACTTGCTACTGGTATAAATTAACAGCATCTGTGCTGGATTCAGCTGCCCTCTCACTGTATCTATATAAATTTATAACAACTTGGTCTTTGATTGCTCATCATTTTCACATGAGTTTCCTTATATGTAGTGTAGCAATAATAACACAACAAAACAATGGATCAAATGAATCTTGCCTTTCCCTAGTAAAAAGGAAGCAAAAAAAGAAGAAGTCAACTTGAGCATCATACAGCGGGGACGGACGATGGATACACCAACCTATCTACCTCCTCCCACCTCCGGACCGGGCAGTTGGAGTTGACGCCGGCAGGCCAGCCGGTCACGGAGACGACGGAGCCGGCAACCGGCTCATGGCCTCCCTTAGCGTGGCCCTGAATTTGTCGAGATCCATCCGGATGTTCTGCTTGTCGAGGTAGGCCGCCTTGAGCGCGTCCCAGCCCTGCTTGTGCACGGCGTAGGGGTCGGTGAGCACCAGGTGGTTCCTCGGGTACTGGTCGATCAGCGAGCTCTCCTCCAGCTTCACGTTGTAGTCCATGTAGCTCACCTCCATGTCCGCCGCGGGCTCCTTGAACGTGACGCTGGTGAGCCACTCGAGGCCCCCCGAACGGCACCACCTGGATGAGCACGGCGCCGCGGGGCAGGAACACCATGTTGGTCAGCCCGGCGCCGTGCACGCCCACCATCACGTCCGCCGAGTTCACCAGCGCCGCGAACGTCGCCATGTCCGTGTGCTGGTCGGGCTCCGCCACCCGCACCTCGAACCCGGCGTCGGCGCCGGCGCGCGCCATCTCGCGCTCGTTCAGGAACCGACGGGAGCCGCGGCGGGAGATGATGAGGAGGCGTGGCTTGCCGTGGCCCGTGGCGCCGCCGCGGGAGGCGGACTCGCGCTCCAGGCCGAACGCGCGGGCGCGCGCGCTTGAAGTCGACGACGGAGACGTGGCCCGGTGACCGGCGCGGGTCCACGCCCATGTCCTTGTGGAAGGTGGCGCCGATGACGATCCGGGGAAGCAGTGCACTTCCTGGTCGTGGTCCACGTCGATGACGTCGAACCTGGTGAGCTGCCGGAAGAAGGGGGTGAACTTGGCCACCCACCACGGCTTCATCCCGCTGAGCAGGAACTTCACGCGGCCACGGAACTGGTGCGTGCTGATGAAGAGCGGCACCAGCACGTCCGTGTAGTCGTGGTACAGGTTGCCGGAGAAGCCGCCGTTGGAGAAGAGGAAGCCGGGGACGGAGTGGTTCCTGGTGCACGCCGGCGCTGCCGCGTCGAGGGGCTTGAGGGTGTACTCGCGGACGTGGGCCATGGCGACGGGGTCGTGGTAGCGCGCGTACGGCTTGGTCTTCCACTCCCGGTCTATCCCGCTGACGTAGATGGCGGAGCGGTTGCCGTCCACCCGGATGTCACCTGACGCGTCGCACCGCTCCGACCGCTTGCTCGTCATGTAGCACGTCGGCTTGCTGCGCTTCTTGCCGCCCTTGTTGGCCACGACGGCCGCCGGTGTCGTCGTCTTCTTGGTCACCACAGGCGCCGTGGTGGTGGCGGCGGCGGCGGTGGTGGTGGCCGACGCCCCATTTTCTTCCTCCTCTTCCTGCTCGTCCTCCTCCTCTGAAAGACCGTAAGAAATGAAATTTGTCAGCGCAGACCGTGGGAGGCCGAATTTCCCCTGGAGCTCGATTTGATTCGGGGAGGAGAGCACTAGAGCACAGCAGACGGACCTCCGGACGTCCTGGCCGGCGACGACTCCTCCGGCTGCATCCGGATGCTGGCGTTCATCTGCTCCTGGAGCTGGTCCTCGACCTTGCCTGCACGAACCACACCACAGCATCGTCAGCAAAGGCAGCAGCTCCGCACGCACGCACGCAGTCCCCAGTCCCCACCACCATCTCCAGACAGACCAAGGAAGAAAGGGAGAGTTGACGAACACCCGCACACGCAACGCACCGAATGGGGTGGCGCAGTATCTGGCCTTGACGATGCTAAGGACGCAGAGGGACAGCAGCATGGCGCCGATGATGACGCCGTTGCTGACCCGCCGTGGCTCCTGCCGGCTCCTCAGCGACGACTTCATCTCGCCCTCACACCGTCCTGCTCCTCCTCCTGCCGCCCGCCGCCGCCGCTGTCTCCGGGTGGCACCCTTGGCCCAGATCTGGTGAGGGGGGCCGCGCCCAAAGCAGCCCCCTTTGGTCTGCTCCCGAAGAGACGACGCGCCGGCTGAGGGCCGAGGGGGCGGAGGTGGCAGGGGGTGGGAAGGCTAGCCAATGAAGGAAGGAAGGGAGGAGATGCTGGCTGCCAAGCCAAGCTGAAGGAACTGAAGGAAGGGAGGAAGCGGAAGGAGACTGGTCTTAAGCTGCGGTGCCGTGCCGAGCTGGATCTACGGCGCGATTAGACCATTAAACAATGCCGTAATAGGGGAGTTTCGCCATCGGCTTACGCCCACAAATTGATCCATAATACTGTTACTGTAGGAGTATAGAAGTACATCCAGCGGCATCTATTCTAGTGCAATAATCATAATCTAATCAAGGCCTTCGCGAGCGAGTTCGCAGTCGGTGGCAGGCACGAGCACGAGAGCACGACGGACGCGGTTGACCGGCGCACGGACAGCGGCCAGCCAACCACCCGGGAGGGGCGCCGGCGGCCGTCGGGGCAGGCAGGAAGCAGCAGGCGAGGCGAGAGCCCGCCCCCAGGTGGGGTGGGACCCGTGTGGCGGGCCGTTGATGCTTCACTGAGCGGTGGGGACAGGAGAGTAATCTGCTTGCTTGGCCCCACTGCTAAGCTTGTTTTGTCTTGGCGGCTTGGGACTCTCGGACCGCGTCTGGTCTCAGACCACACGACCGCTGACGCTGACGCTCCCCTACCACGGAGGGGCGGCTGCGAATGAGAGGTGTCTCGATCGTGTGCTTCTTCTTCTTCCTCCGTGGTGTGAGAGCGCTGCTGACCGGATCGCCGTGATGCGTTTCACGTTGCTCTGTGAGAGCGTACTAACAACCTACAGGAACAATTTTGTTATCGTTTAGCAATAGAAAAAGGTTAATTTCTCGCTTTTATAAACTTGTTATCGTTTAGTAGCAGTCGTCGGTGCGTGCACGTTACTACCGCGACTATGAGTGAGTACGTGCAGCCGTCCGTCCTCGTACTTTACACGTTCAAAAATTCCAAATATAGAGATTGTTCGGTACCCCCAACTTTTGCAGCTGCAGACTGCAGTAGCTTTGGCTGCTGTCTGTGGCCCTGTTTGTTTCCGTGGCCACCGGCCGCGCGTTGCCCAGAATCGCGACGGTGAGAAGCCAAGATTTCGTCGCTTCACGGATAAGCGGCGTTCTAGTTCATTTGTCGGCGTATTGTGACTGCGGCGTTCCGCAAAAGCACGTCCATCGCGCGGCGTTTGGCGGGATTATCCGCGTTGGTCCACCGCGAACGCGGGATGAGCGGAAACAAACAGGCCCACAGGACGACTGTACAAGCAAAGCAGTAGTAGCGACAGCCAAATTAGTCAAGAGAATCAAAACTTTTTTTTTTTTCGACAAGGACAAGGAAAAATTCCATTAATACTAAAGCAAGTTACATCCTCTCATTACAAAAAGTAAACCAAACTATTCTACCTTCATTCTTTGGGAGACAAGAAACATTGAAAAAGCCATAAATTCCACCATCTAGGATCATCATCCCAAACGGATATGCCCGGGACGCAAGTTCCGATCCGAATGAAAAAGGGGCCATCTCACCATCCACCGCCATCATCCTCATACCCATCACTTTTGTAAAAGAGGAATAAAGCGCTAAAACTCCACATGCGAACATGATGAAATTGGCGCCGCCCGACACGTCGTCGAACTCATCGTTGTTGCTTTCACCAAATTCGTCATGAGAGAACACAAGTCCAACCGACATCCGGATAGATATCGTTGGAAAACTAAATCTCACTAGCCCATCATCATGGCCGCAAAGAACCATAACGAGACAAAGGAAGGGCCGGAGTACCTTATTATCCATCAATGGTGATGTCTTCATCTTGCCATCACCGCCGAGGAACGATATGCTCCATTGCTCCATCGATGATTTTGACGACGCCTTACGCCCGTGGCCAATTTCTTCGATTGGATCTCCGGAGAAACTTTAAACCTTGAAGACTCGATCTACTAGAAAAACTTATTAAAAACGATGGATCCCCACTCCTTTCCCCCCGTGATGCCGAGGAGGAGGAGGGGGGGACCCACCGGTGGTGGACGACGGGGGGGCGGCGGCGCCCCCTAGGGTTGGAGCGGCGGCGCAAGGCAACGGTTTAGAGAATCAAAACTTTGCTTCCAATCCAAACATGAATCGCATGGCCGAACCACTGCACGGCATTCCGGTACACGTACTACATCCCCAAGTGTGTAACGATCTTTGATCCGGCGCGTCGCGTGCGCGCATTATTCCTCCGTCCATCGCGCCGCACTTGCCACGATAGGCCGCCACAGCCTAGCAAAGACTCATTATTCAGGCGGCACTCGGGCTCGCTCTACCCTCAGCCCCCCGGCAGCCTGGCACCGGTCCCACGGCACGGGCTCCTCCTCTCCTCCTCGTCGCCGTCGGTTTGCCGCTCCGCCGTCGTGTCGAGCACTCCGGCCACGACGTTGCACCGGGGCATGTGACGGCTCGTCGCGCGTGTGCTCGGATCGACGAAATAAGAGGTCCAAGCTTGCCGGGAAGCATGGCATGTCACGATCGCCGTGTCGTTGGCAAAAACGGGATTATACTTGTGCTCACTCATGAGTCATGCCAAAAAAAAAAAAAAAAAAAAAAAAAACTACAGTGTAAAATACAAAAGAATCTTAAATCTCATTACACCTTTAAAATAAAAACAAGAACAATTATTATAATACGAAATAAGCTTTATTAAATTAATTGTAAAAATCATAACAATTGAGACAAACAATGCCAATGATATTATTTTCTACAACTTATTCAGGCTCAAAGATGGTGTGTGAATCTAGTTTCAATCTGAGAGCACCCGGATTTAAATATAAGGTGTTTTGTAGTTTATTTGGATCAAAGTTTATGGACAAACATTCCGATATACTCCATTTTGTTTCAAAAATACATGAGTTGGACGAGACGTTTGACTAAATAAACGAGCAAGGGTACGCGGAGACAATATCAAATATACGCGTTGAAGACATATATAGTTTATGGTGCACTAGTTACCTTAACGTAATAAGCATGTCATAAAAAGGTCATATTTTTAAAATCAACGGAACTAATCAATCGTCCAAAACACATCACCTATCTTATTTCTTGACTTTATTTTCACTATAACCAATGCAAAAAATACTTTTTCAACACTCGCAGGTTGTCACCGATAAAAGCAATATCAATTTGAGAAGCAAGTACAAAAAGTGCCTCTTTGTTTCAACAAGCTTTTCTTGAGAGATCAACATTGTAGTCTAGACCTTGGAAGCTAGCATCTTGTCTCATGTCATCAATATAATTATCAAGTTGCAATTCAAATTTTAACAAATCATTGTTGGAGAAATCCTCAGGATAAATTTCAGCCAATCTTCGTACCTTTTGTGCATTAAACCCAAAGAAAGGAGTTCAAGGACTGAAAGCTAGCATACAAGAGATAGCTCCATATTGATCTCATCAAACCGATTATCAAGCTCTTGACTAATTTGATCAATGACACCAATGCTATACTTCTCTTCAAAAATGGCCATCTTTTGTTTGGTTTTGGGCACGAGCATACCTTACTGACTTTCCATAAGGCACATAAGCATCATCCATAGCAGGAAATTCAACACCATGTTTAGTACAAAAAGAAGTGACCTTTTGAAGAAAATTATCCCAACCATTACATCTCAACTCCTGCATTTTGCTCTTTGCCACATTAACAAGTGAGATTGCATTAAGAATATCTTGATCCCTTCTCCGCAAGCACTCAGATAACTCATTTGTGTATCCAAGAATAACATACATTAAGTGCACAAAGAAAACAAACTCAAGGTTTTCAAATGCTCCAAGCACAACATGTATCTTTGTCCAATCATCCTCATATGCATTATCAACACCTAGCTCAATGAGCACATCATGAATTGAGGAATATATAGTGAGGTTGCTACATATAGTTTTATAATGAGAGCCCCACTGAGTGTGACCAGGCCTAGGCAAACCCATTTCTTGATGTAATCCACTCCCGACTCAAGCTCACCACACTCTAGTGTTTTCTCGACATTTTCAAGCCTAGCATTTCGAAGCATATCATAACGCTTGCAAAAAAACCCTAACAATATTCAACAAGATAGATACTTGAGAAAAAAAAGTCTTGCACTCAATATTTCCCTTGGCAACAGCTGTAAGGTCCTAGATGGCTAGAGGGGGGTGTGAATAGCCTATAAAAATTTTCTACAAGCTCAACTAAACAAACCGATTAGTATAAAAAACACGGCGTAAAAGCGGTTTTGCGCTAGCTCTATTGTCTTGCAAGCCTCTAGTGACAATTCTAAATAAATTCTATGATCTCTATGTCACACAAGAGCTATGTCACTACTCTAACTAGTGAACAATCCTTGTATGGTCCTTATGCTAGCAAGAACAACCTACACAAGCAAGTGCTAGCTCTCTACTCAAAGTAATCTAGCAAAGTAATGCACGAGTAAGAGACTTGTTATACCGACTTGTAGAGGCTATGAACCAATCACCGGGAAGAGGATGAACCAATCAACACAATGAGATGGAGAACCAATCACCAAGACAATGAACAAGTCGATTTGTTCACCCGGAGTTCGCTTGTACACCGATAACTACTCTCCGGTTGTGCCGACCAACACAAGGATGGTGTTTGAGCAAGGCGGTGCCCTTGCTAGCCTCAACACACCATTCAACAAGTGTGGTACCCAAAGCACGAGCAATGTATTCCTTGCACTTTGTCTTCCCGACGAGGAGTGCGTAATCCTCTCACAAATCAACCGGAGGTGGCCAAGAAACAATCACCTCTTCTTGCCAACAACTCCACCACTTCACCAAGCCGGCTAGGAGCGGTGCCTCCAAGAGTAACGGGAAATCCACCGTCTCACAACGATCTCCAAGTGCCTCTAGATGCAAGAACTCGATGCAATGCACTTGGATCACTCTTCTCTCAAGAATGAAGCTCAAATCAAGAATGAGAGAGGAGGGAGGCTTGCTTGCTTGCTCAAAGGTGTTAGGAGTGATTCAAAATGATCAAGAGAGAGAGCAAGTTGCAGCCAAGGTAGTATATATAGGCCACACCATAAAATATGGTGGAAAGGGTGGAAAACACACTTTTTCGCGGCCCGGCCGGACGCGATCGACCGGACTCACCCGGTGAGTACGGTCGGTGGGTCCGGTCACAACCGACAAGCCAAAACCCGCCGGACCCCGCCCTTTGAGCGCCCGGTCGCAGCGTCCGATCGGTGCTTCCGGTCAAGACCGGAAGCATCCGTCATCAAGGTCCGGCCGGCCCTTGGCCGAAAGCTCCCAAACATGCTCTCTGCGCAGACGCGACCGACCGGACCGTCCGGCCACGCCGACCCCTTCCGGCCGGTGCGTCCGGCCACGCCAGAAAGCTGCGAAAACTCGTCGTTTTGTCGCCGTTCCTTCTCCTTTGCTCCAAACCGACTTCCGTCACTTGTTTCTTGTTGTTGCCGACACGCCGAAGAACACCTCGACACCATGTGTTAGCATTTTCGAAACCATTTTCGATAAGGACGGAGTTAGCACTTTAGGTTAGAATGCATGCATATGAGACTTGAACCTAAAGGCACGTGAGGATCGATATGCACGAAAGTTTTCCCCTCTTTATAGTACGGCTTATCGATCCTATAACCACCCACACCCTCTATGGTGTCTTGGGTGTGAAATCAAAAGCCCTATGGTCATACCTTTGCCTTGGGACCTTTGATCTTGAAACTCCACCGAGTTGCATGCTTGATCAACTTTTGGATCACCTTGACCCTTCATCCATGATCACAATGCACCAACTCCGGCACGACCAATCTCCAATCTAATCAAACACTTAGCATCGAGAGATTAGTCCTTAGGTGTCACTAATTAGCCAAAACCAAACTAGAGATCTTCAATCTCCCCCTTTTTGGTAATTGGTGACAACCCGCATAAAGGTTTTATGATTAAAGTTTTTGAACATACAACGGTTGTCCAAGCATTTTGCTTACAATCATAGGATTGGACAATCATCATAGTTCGGTTTTGGTAGCAAGAGCTCCCCTTACATGTATGCCACGAGTTTGGAACGAAGCATTGCATACATGTATGAATATTGAAATTGAGGGTGAGCTATGTTACCAAAATGATGCTTAGGGTGAAAGAAATGGACCTTTGAAGCGTGATACCAATCGGAGTTGCGCCATTTTCACCATACAAGCATCAAGGTAACTAGATTTTCATCAAAACTTAAAGTACCACGTGAGATCACTTTATAAGCAAGGTACTTGAATTAAGAGCGGAATTTAGAAAATCTAGCTAGCTCCTATGCATGCTAGTTATCAACCACTTGTAAAGCATCTTACTCAACTAGCATACACCACACAAACATGTATATAGAATTTAAATACATGTGCAATGAGCAAGTCATATGTTAGTGCACAATCAAATGCAACAAATTGTTTATGAGCTTGCTCCCCCTACTTGTGTGAACCACTTGTTAACTCATTAACCACATGAGAGGTTTTCAAAAACATGTGAAATTTTTAATTTTCCAAAACCTTTCATGCACTAATCTCTCCCTTTTTTGTCGACAATTTCCATAAAAGGTATGACCATGTTGTGTTATGGAAGAGAGAATAGTGCTCAAATTTGGTCAAATTTGGATCACTTGTCAAACATATATTTCGGTTTGAACCAAAGACAAGCTTCTTCACACCTCATGACAAGGGTTATCTTGCCTATGTTGAAGCATATGTGTGAAAAGATAGCCAAATTCAACACTTGAGATTGCAAGCCCATAAACATGTCATATGTCATCACTAGGTCAATCAAACATAAAGAGCAATAGTGATGGCATACATACATTGAAATCCTTTTATTTTCCATGAATGCTTCCTAAGGCACAAGTTATATGTCTATATGTTCTAACAAGTCCTTAGTTATCATGAATGCCATGTCAAACAATGATACCTTTGCTTGCTTGATGGAGGGGCATGTCATGATAGTGAGGTGCATTCAACTCATGTTGGAGAAGTCAAGGATATTCAACTCATTTCTTAGCTTGCAAAACCTCTTCTCATCTAGTGGCTTTGTAAAGATGTCGGCCAATTGATCTTCGGTGCCAATAGGTTGAATAGCAATATCACCCTTTTGTTGATGATCTCTAATGAAGTGATGCCTTATGTCAATGTGCTTGGTTCTTGTATGTTGGACCGGGTTTTGAGTCATCTTGCAAGCACTTTCATTGTCACAATACAAAGGCACATGATGGAAATCAAATCCATAATCCTTCAATGTTGATCTCATCCATAGAAATTGTGCACAACAACTACCGGCACTAATGTATTCGGCCTCGGCGGTTGAAAGTGTCACACCGGTTTGCTTCTTTGAGGACCAAGACACTAGAGATCTTCCAAGGAATTGACAAGTGCCACTTGTACTTCTTCTATCAACCTTGCATCCCCCATAGTCGGAGTCCGAATATCCAATAAGCTCAAAGTTTGACCCCTTGGAATACCATAGCCCAACATTTTGTGTGTGCTTCAAGTACCTCAATATTCTTTTTGATGCGGTGAGATGACTCTCTCTAGGTGAGAATTGAAATCTTGCACACTTGCCCACACTAAACATCACATCGGGCCTAGAAGCGGTCACATAGAGTAAGCTTCCAATCAATGACCTATAGTACCTTTGATCAACCATATTGCCACTTTCATCATTGTCCAATGATCCATTGGTACCCATTGGTGTATTGATGCCCTTGGCATCTTGCAATCCAAACCTCTTGACCATGTCTCTAATGTATTTCTCTTGACTAATGAAGGTGCCATTCTTCATTTGCTTGATTTGAAGACCAAGAAAATATTTGAGCTCTCCAAGCATAGACATTTTAAATTCTTTTGCCATCATCTTAACAAACTCTTCACAATACTCTTGATTTGTTGATCCAAAGATGATATCATCAACATATATTTGCATGACAAACAAATCATTGCCAATCTTCTTGGTGAATAGAGTAGTGTCAACTTTGCCCATCTTAAAGCCTTTCTTGAGTAAGAAGTCTCTCAACCTCTCATACCATGCTCTAGGTGCTTACTTCAACCCATACAATGCCTTGTTCAACTTGTACACATGGTTGGGATGATGATAATCTTCAAAATCGGGCGGTTGCTCAACATACACTAGCTCATTGATGAAGCCATTGAGAAAAGCACTCTTGACATCCATTTGATAGAGCTTGATGTTGTGTGCACATGCATAGGCCAATAGAATTCTAATTGCCTCTAATCTTGCAACCGGAGCATATGTTTCACCAAAGTCAAGACCCTCTACTTGAGTGTAGCCTTGTGCAACTAGTCTTGATTTGTTTCTCACAACAATGCCATCTTCATCTTGCTTGTTCTTGAAAACCCATTTGGTTCCAATGACATTGTAGTCCTTTGGTCTTTCTATCAATTCCCAAACCTTGTTTCTATCAAAGTTATTGAGCTCTTCTTGCATTGCAATGACCCATTCTTCATCCTTCAAGGCATCATCAACCTTTTCGGGCTCCTCTTGTGACACAAATGCAAAGTGTTCATAAAAAGCCGCTAGCCTTCCTCTTGTTTGCACTCCACTTGCAATGTCACCAACAATTTGATCAATTGGGTGATCTCTAGCTATGCTTGAGCTTTGGAGTATTGGAGCTTGATTGCTTGAGCTTGGTTGACCACTAGTTGTTGCTTGAGATGATGTACTAGCTTATTGTTGATCTTGAGGTTGAGCACCACTAGCTTGAGTGATTTGCACTTCATCTTTGTCATCATCAACTTGAGTTGGCCTAATATCACCAATGTCCATGCCTCTCATGGCATTTACCAATTGAGTCCCACTCACATCATTGAGGTTCTCATCTTCATCTTGAGACCCATTGGTTTCATCAAATTCAACATCATGGACTTCTTCTATCACTCCACTTGAGTTGTTCCACACTCTATATGCTTTGCTTGTGGTGGAATAACCAAGTAGGAAACCTTCATCACACCTCTTGTCAAACTTGCCAAGTCTTGCACCCTTCTTTAATATGTAGCATTTGCATCCAAATACTCTAAAGTATGCAATAGTTGGCTTTCTTCCATTCAATAGCTCATAAGGTGTCTTGTGCATCATGGGATGGCAATACAATCTATTGATGTAGTGACATGCGGTGTTGATTGCTTCGGCCCAAAATGATTGACTCACATTGTACTCACTAAGCATTGATCTTGTCATCTCAATGAGAGTCCTATTCTTCCTTTCAACTAGGCCATTGGATTGTGGTGCGTACTTGACCGAAAGTTGATGCATAATCCCATAGTCATCACATAGCTCATCAACTCTTGTGTTCTTGAACTCACTTCCATTGTCACTTCTCACTTTCTTCACTATGATATGAAACTCATTGTGCACCCTCTTGAGAAATGTCTTGAACAATGAATACACATCACTCTTGTCATTGAGAAAGAACACCCAAGTGAATCTTGTATAATCATCAACAATCATAAATCCATACTTGTTGCCACCAATGCTTGTGTATGCGATTGGGCCAAACAAGTCAATGTGGATCAAGTCAAATGCCTTGCAAGTACTCATGAAGCTCTTCTTTGGATGAGTATTGGCAACTTGCTTGCCGGCTTGACATGCACTACATAGCTTGTCCTTGTCAAAGTGAACATCCTTCAAGCCCCTTACTAGATCATGAGTCACTAACTTATTGAGTTGCTTCATGCCAACATGACCAAGCCTTCTATGCCATAGCCAACCCATGCTAGATTGAGATATCAAGCATGTACTAATTTGTGTCTCACTAGCACTAAAATACACAAGGTAGAGGTTATCAAATCTTATTCCCTTGAAGATCAAGGTTGAATCTTTTGTGCTCACAATCTCAACACTATCTTCACCAAAGATACACTTGTAACCAAGGTCACAAATTTGTGCCACCGAAAGCAAATTGTACTTCAATATATCCACAAGTGCCACATTTAACAATGTCAAGTCATTGGTTATTGCAATCTTGCCTATGCCTTGTATCTTACCACTTTTGCTATCACCAAATGTAATAGGCTTGCAATTCTCTTGATTTGAATCAATAGTGTTGAACTTTCTTGCATCACCGGTCATATGTTGAGTGCACCCACTATCAAGAATCCAATAGTTGCCCCCAATCTTGTAATTTACCTACAAGGAAATCAATAATATTTAGGTACCTATTTGCCTTTGGGTCCTTGGAGGTTAGCAACCAAAGCCTTTGGTACCCAAATTGCCTTCTTCTTTGGGCCAACAATGGGTGTACCAACAAACTTTACCTTGACACCCTTCTCACCCTTGGTAAGCAAATAACAAGAATCAAAAGATATGGAATGCACTTTGCTTGATTTCTTGTTCATGTTGATTTTAGCACATTTTAGCTCTTGATGCCCCACTTGCTTGCATCTATTGCAATAGAGCCCATTGCTCTTCAGAAAGCTAGGCTTTGGAGTAGCAAAGGCCTTCTTCCCTTTCTTGGGGACATAGCCTAAGCCTTCCTTGTTAAGGGAAAACCTTTGGCTACCCAAGCACTTTAGCAAGCGGGCATCCCCACCATATGCCTTCCTCAAGGAGTGGGTGAGCTCATCCACCTCTCTTTTGAGAGTCTCATTCTCAACCTTTAGTGATGAATCTAAAATTACTCCATCACTAGTAGTAGAGCTTGAGTGGGTTGATGTGGATGTGGAAGGAATAGATGGTTCTTCAACATCAACCACAAGGGTTTCATCTATGATGTCACATGTTGAACCAACATCCTTCTTGATGATTGAGCAAGCTCTATCATTCTTCTCTAAGAGCAAGGCATGGGTTTTTTAAAGCCTTGTGTGAGCTAGCTCCAATTCCCCATGGTCTTCCTTTAGACCCTCATGGGTGGCCTCTAGCTCCCTAAAGTTTTGCTCAAGAATTTTTACACTCTTTTGCAACGCTTTACATTCCTTTTCCTTAGTCTTAAGCATGATATGAGTTTGCTTAAGCATCTCTAAAAGATCATCTCTAGTGGGTTCATCATCATCATCATCATCATCATCATCACTATCACTATCATATTTTACTTCATTATCACTTAGTTCATCATGCTCATGCAATGATACCTTAGTGGCCTTAGCCATGAAGCATGAAGGTGATGAGCCGAAGAGAGATGATGTCTTGTGTTGACCAATTGCACTCATGGCCTTGGGCTTCTCTTCCTCTTCATCGGATGAACCATCACTATCCCAAGAGCAAACAAATGCACCATCATTTGTCTTCTTGAATGTCATTGATTTGCTCTTCTTGTTGGTCTTGCCACACTTGTTTGCCTTGTGCATCTCTTTTTCTTTCTTGATTGGGCAATCGGCAAGGATGTGATAAGGGCTATCACACTCAAAGCACTTTTTTGGCTCTTCATTGTTCTTGGATGAGTCATTTCTTCTTCTAGAGCCTTGACCAAACTTCTTGCCCTTCAAGACCTTGTTGAAGTTCCTCACAAACATAGCAAACTCTTGATCTATCTCATCAAGATTGACTTCCCCATCATCTTCTTCTTGAGCCTTGGACTTGCCCTTAATCTTGGATGAGGTGGTGGCGGCCTTGAATGCCACAACATTCTTGTTCTTGTCATCTTCCTTCTCCACTTCATCTTCCATGCCATCAACTTGCTCATCGGTTAGCACCTCTCCAAGCAAGTCACTAGGTGTCATTGTGTCCAATGCACCTCTAAAGAGTATCTTCCTCAACATGGCAAATCTCTTGGGCAAGCACATCAAGAATTTGTGCCCAAAGTCACGATCTAGGGTCTTCACACCCAATGCCTTGAGATCATTCACAATCACTTGGAGCCTATGAAATGTCTCCGGAATGGTCTCATCCTTCTTCATTTTGAAATTCTCAAACTCACTCTTGAGAACATACAATTTGACACTTTTCACCACCTTAGTGCCCTCATAGGTCTCACATAGCTTCTCTCACACTTCACTTGTCTTTTCAAGATCTTTGATGCCCTCAAACACCTTGACATCCATGCCATTGTACAATGTGTTCAATGCCATGGTGTTGCATTGCTTGTTTGACTTGTCGGTGGGAGTGAGGTTGGTAGGATCAAGGATGACATAATCCTTTTCGGTCACCTCCCATACTTGGTTATTGATTGATCCCAAGTACATTCTCATGCATCTCTTCCAATAATCAAAATTCTTGACCCCATCAAAGAAAGGAGGCTTTCCCCCAACATGGTTGAACACGACATTAGCCATACTATCACACCAAGGTTGTTAAGCCTTCAAATATGGTGACCACGGCTCTAATACCACTTGTAAGGTCTTAGATGGCTAGAGGGGGGTGAATAGCCTATAAAAATTTTCTACAAGCTCAACTAAACAAACCGATTAGTATAAAACACGGCGTATAGCGGTTTGCACTAGCTCTAGTGGTCAAGCAAGCCTTCTAGTGACAATTCTAAATAAATTCTATGATCTCTATGTCACACAAGAGCTATGTCACTACTCTAACTAGTGAACAATCCTTGTATGGTCCTTATGCTAGCAAGAACAACCTACACAAGTAAGTGCTAGCTCTCTACTCAAAGTAATCTAGCAAAGTAATGCACGAGTGAGAGACTTGTTATACCGACTTGTAGAGGCTATGAACCAATCACCGGGAAGAGGATGAACCAATCAACACAATGAGATGGAGAACCAATCACCAAGACAATGAACAAGTCGATTTGTTCACCCGGAGTTCGCTTGTACACCGATAACTACTCTCCGGTTGTGCCGACCAACACAAGGATGGTGTTTGAGCTAGGCGGTGCCCTTGCTAGCCTCAACACACCATTCAACAAGTGTGGTACCCAAAGCACGAGCAATGTATTCCTTGCACTTTGTCTTCCCGACGAGGAGTGCGTAATCCTCTCACAAATCAACCGGAGGTGGCCAAGAAACAATCACCTCTTCTTGCCAACAACTCCACCACTTCACCAAGCCGGCTAGGAGCGGTGCCTCCAAGAGTAACGGGAAATCCACCGTCTCACAACGATCTCCAAGTGCCTCTAGATGCAAGAACTCGATGCAATGCACTTGGATCACTCTTCTCTCAAGAATGAAGCTCAAATCAAGAATGAGAGAGGAGGGAGGCTTGCTTGCTTGCTCAAAGGTGTTAGGAGTGATTCAAAATGACCAAGAGAGAGAGCAAGTGGCAGCCAAGGTGGTATATATAGGCCACACCATAAAATATGGTGGAAAGGGTGGAAAACACACTTTTCGCGGCCCGACCGACGCGATCGACCGGACTCACCAGTGAGTACGGTCGGTGGGTCCGTCACAACCGACAAGCCAAAACCGGCGCTTTGGACCACGCCCTTGAGCGTCCGGTCAAGGCGTCCGATCGGTGCTTCCGGTCAAGACCGAAGCATCCGGTCATCAGCGTCCGGTCGGCCCTCGGCCGAAAGCTCCCAAACATGCTCTGCGCCAGACGCGATCGACCGGACCGTCCGGTCGCCGACCGGCTTCCGGGCGGTGCGTCCGGCCACGCCGTGAGTCGCTAAAACTTCGTCGTTTTGTCGCCGTTCCTTCGCCTTTGCTCCAAACCGACTTCCGTCACTTGTTTCTTGTTGCCGACACGTCGAAGAACACCTCGACACCATGTGTTAGCATTTTAAAACCATTTTTCGACAAGGACGGAGTTAGCACTTTAGGTTAGAATGCATGCATATGAGACTTGAACCTAAAGGCACGTGAGGATCGATATGCACGAAAGTTTTCCCCTCTTTATAGTACGGCTTATCGATCCTATAACCACCCACACCCTCTATGGTGTCTTGGGTGTGAAATCAAAAGCCCTATGGTCATACCTTTGCCTTGGGACCTTTGATCTTGAAACTCCACCGAGTTGCATGCTTGATCAACTTTTGGATCACCTTGACCCTTCATCCATGATCACAATGCACCAACTCCGGCACGACCAATCTCCAATCTAATCAAACACTTAGCATCGAGAGATTAGTCCTTAGGTGTCACTAATTAGCCAAAACCAAACTAGAGATCTTCAACAGCGACAAGAACAAGTTGGAGATGATGTGCAAAGCAATGAATATAATAAGCAGAAGGTGATTCTTGCATGATTAAAGTTTTAAGCCCTTTAAAATCTCCTTTCGTTTTGCTAGCCCCATCATAACCTTGGCCTCTAATCTACTACATACTCAATCCATTACTAACAAGTAAACCTTCAATTGCTTTCTTAAGTGACAAAGAGGTAGTATCATTGTTGATGGTAGATAAAGTCTAAAATAAATTAGTTATTTTTCCTATCAAACAAAGGATCAATGTTACTAAAAGATGGTTATTACTAACGAATTTCACGAGTTTTGGTGTATACTCTATTTTGCAAGATGAACTCTGAAAAGAGTAGAAATGAGAGGAATTCAAGAAACAGAAGAAAAAGACTAAAACAGAGGCATTCATATAGAAATGAGAGGAATTCAAGAAATGGAAGAAAAGGACTAAAACAGAGAGATTCATATAAATACCAGGGACCTAAAGATCAAGATAAGACTCCCCATCAAAGGTGAGTCACGTCTCAATCTTCTAGAAGCTTCTTTCGACCGACCTTTAGGTTACATCTAGGCCGTCCAATAAAGTTGGTTTGATCCAAGGGCTGAGAATCATCCTAAGAGGCCATATAAGCAGAGGCACACCACCCCCTTGAAACTCTAATTCATTATTAGCAATTCATTGTTAGCATTAGAGTTCAGAGAAGTCGAGATCTCCATGTTTAGAGCAAAAGAATTGAAGAATGTCATAAACACAACAAATGCATAAAGATTTATCCTTAGGTCCTAATATAATCTGTCTACACCCAAAATAGGAATAGTAGTAGAGAGACATAATATCCGAATTAATAGCCAAACCTATCTCGATTCAGTTTTGGTGGTACATTTAAATTTACTAGTTATTGCAAACCTATCTAAACCAAAACATAAGCCCATTGGGGAAAACATCGATGGACCCTCTCAGCTCCAGTGTTTGACGAAGGAGAAGTGCTTAAGCTTCTTGTGTGTCCAGGGGAAGTGAGTTCTCGTTTACGCCGTGATGATGTTGGTGGAATGCTACTACCGCGACCACACTTACGCTAGCAAAGAGTAGCGGGGCGCATGCGGTGTCGCGGCTTGGGAGTGGTCTTTGGCGGAGGCGTCGTGTGGGGAGGAGAGGAGGTGAGGTGCCTGTGTATATGAGGCACCAAAGACCCGGCAAGACCGCCCGTCTTGGCCGTGTAGCCGGTTGTTTTCTTCTGCCCACGCTGCGATTTCTTTTTAATTTGTTGGTGTAAATAAAGAAACCTTTAACGGTTGAAAGGTCCTAAATGGCTAGAGGGGGGGGGGTGAATAGCCTAATAAAAATTTCTACAAAACACTAGGCAAACTTGTTAGAATAACAAAAGGCGATAAATGCGTTTGCTCTAGCTCTACTTGTCGGCAAGCCTCCTATTGACAATTCTAGTTGCTATGATCTCTAGTTCACTCAAGATGCTAAGTCACTACTTTACCAACTAGGTGAACAAGCTAATTACTCTAGCAACTAAGCAATTCTACACAAGCTACACAAGCACAATATATATGTCAAAGTAAATGCAAGGTAGAGAGAAGATTTTATACCAATGTGTCGAGGTAAGTCAACCAATCACCGTGAGATGAATATCAATATGAACAATGAAGCCAATCACCAATGGATGACAAGAGACACAATGATTTAACCCGAAGTTCACTTGAGCACCCTCAAGCTAATCTCCGTTGTGCCGACCTTCTCACGTGTGGGTCGAGGTGGAACTCACTCCAAGCCAAATGCCTTTAGGCTTCTCGCACCCAATGCAAATGAGAGGTACCCAAGACACGAGCAATGAATTACTCACACTTTGTCTTCCCGACGAGGAGTGTGTGACCCTCTCACAAATCACCGGAGGTGACCAAGAACATACACCTTCTCTTGCCAACGCCTCCACCAATCACCAAGCCGGCTAGGAGTGGTGCTCTCCAAGAGCAACAAGAAAACCACCGGCTCACAACGATCCTCAAGCGCCACTAGATGCAAAGATCAAAGCAAAGTGCACTTGAATCACCTCAACTCACTAGAATGGATGCTCTCAAGCAAAGGAGTGAGGAGGAGGATGAGTGCTCAGCTCTAGAGGTGTTAGGAATGATTTCAAATGTCCAAGAGAGCTCCCATGGCCGGCCAAAGGGGTATAAATAGGCTCCACCTAAAAATAGAGCAGTTGGGGAGGAACATGCAATTCCTGCGGGCCGACCGGACGCGCCGACCGGACTCATGCAAGAGTCCGGTCGATGAGTCCGGTCAGAAACGACAAACCCAACCAGCCAAAAATAGAACCCCTTCGCATGCGTCCGGTCAGGGAATCATGCGTCCGGTCATGCTTCCGGTGCATGCGTCCCGGTCACTCCCGAGAACAACCACGAAAAACATGCTCTCTGTTCTTTTGACCGGAACCACACACCGGTGCGCCCCGGCCGATTTTGCATGCTTCCGGTCATGCTTCCGGTGCATGCGTCCGGTAAGCCCCTCGAGCCCGCGAAATTCGTCGTTGTGTTGCCGTTTCTTCGCCTTTGCTCCAAACCGACTTCCGTCACTTGATTCTTATTGCCGACATGTCGAAGAACACCCCGACACCATGTGTTAGCATTTTGAAAACATTTTCCATCAAGTACGGAGTTAGCTCTCTAGGTTAGAATGCATGCAAATGATTTTGAACCTAGAGGCACATGAGGACCGATATGTACGATAGTTTTCCCCTCTTTATAGTACGGCTTATCGATCCTATAATCACTCACACCCTCTTTGGTGTCTTGAGTGTAAAATCAAAATGGCCCTATGGATATACCTTTGCCTTGAGCCCATTTTGATCCTCGAAACACACCAAGATGCGCACTTGATCATCAATTGGATCACCTCGACCCATTCACCATGACCACCATGCACCATCCTCGGCTTGACCAATCTCCAACTAAATCAAACACTTAGCATAGAGAGATTAGTCCTAAGGATATCATCAATTAGCCGAAACCAATCTAGAGATCTTCAACGGTGGAGTAGCCATTTCAATCGGGGAAGTTTTAGGCGAAGACACACAGAACGTCGTCGTTGGGGAATGACCTAATCTGAGCAATCACAACATCAGGGGGCGTTTGGGAAAAAAATTAACAAACTAAAATGGAAGGAAATTATCCATTCTTACCTCCACTGCTTGACGATGGGGGAGTGCTAGAGTTCCTTGTGCGTGTAAAGATAGTGATTTCTCGGTTGCACGATGATGGCGAAGTACTGCCCCGCGACCTCTACGGCGCTTCGTAGGAGGGTTTTCCTTCGCCATCTTGGTCGGGGCAGTCGCCTAAGGTGAAGACGCTAGGATCGTCATCGTCGAGGCAGTAGGGCAATGTGAGGTGGCGACTACTCTGATGGTGATGGCGGCGGGGACAATGGCGACTCGCTACCGAACACGCCCATACGTGGAGGCACCATTGGTATGCGATAGGATGGGAGGAGGAGGTGTGGCGTGGGCCAGGAAGCTGCGGGACAAGGAGGAGCGCAAGGAACGAGATCCCCTGGGGCGTGCTAGGGTGACCTGAGCTTGCCCGGCGCCGCTATGCTTCGCCGCGCTTCGCTCGAGCCGCAGCGCACCGGATCCACGTGTGTGGCGATGGAAATCGGTCGTTTACGCCCCAATGGAGTTTGGCTCGTGTCTCCCTACTTCGATTCATGTGACGACTTCGTTTCTTCGGTTTCTTCTTTTTTTTACTCTTCCTTTAATAAATTATTTGCCACGTCGACAAATTGTTGAGGTGTCACTGTAATTAGGAGGATACAAACTATCATGAATGCCTCATTGAGATTGCCTTTAGCCCCGCACAGTGTCGTGCTGATGCAGCATAGTTGTTAAACTATACTTTACCTAGAAGAAACTGGATCATCAACATTTACAACTTGATATATAAGGCCTTGTTTAGTTTCCAATTTTTTAGGGTACCTTTTGCGCGTATGCATATTAAACGCAAAACAAATTTAAAATTAATAACATAACTTCGCCTGGAAATCACAAGGCAATCTTTTTAAGCCTATTAAGTCATCATTAGTACATATGAGTTACTGTATGATTTGTAACCAAATTGTGCAATCCTTTTTTTTTTTTTTATTTCGTCTACGTTTAATACTCCATGCATGTGTTGCAAGAGGAGCCAAAATTTTTTGGCAACCGAACACAGTTTAGCCTATCTAGTGACGAGGCATTAGATAAAGCTTAGTTTGGTTATTTTTATTATGTTGGAACATGCTCAATAGATTTTTAGTATTT